>WBNO01010906.1:0-113724 GCA_013400575.1 Peucedramus taeniatus
GGGAATGGGAATCGTTCCCAGATATTACACAGGAATATTCCTGCTGAGAGCAAAGATGGGGCCTAGTTACATAAATATATTGCATGACTAAATTATTTTTTTGGGGAGAAGATCATAGAATCATAGAATGGTTTGAGTTGGAAGGGGACTTTGAGAGAATCATTATTTGTTCTTGAGTAAATCCAGGAAAATTGCAGTTTTGAATGTTATTTGTTAAAATTTATGCTAATGTATGATTTCCAGTGGTCCCTAAGCATGTACTGGGTACTTTTGGGAGTAAGCCAAACAAATAATTTCTTCCCTGAGGAGTTACTAATTTAATTCACTATTAAATTGTATCTGTTGTAAAAAAAAAAAAAAAAAAAAAAAAAAAAAAAAAAAACAAAAAAAAAAAAAAAAGAAAACCCCTTAGAGTTAACTTCAATGAGGTACAACAAGTTCACAACAGCATAGCTCACAGCAGGATGTGTAACTGAGACCTGGACCAAGTGCCAAGTGGGTAGAAGTCACTGAGAGCAGTGATTTTCATCTGCAATACCATGCTCTGACTCATTTAATACAGTGTCATGAAGAAGGATTGCCAAAAGATTAATTTCACTGATAAGAATTTTGTCTGTTTTAGCACCTCATGGATAATCTTCATTAAAAACACAGGACTTCTTTCCAAGGTGGAAGAAAACCAAGACAAATGGGCAGGAATTACAGTGTCAAATCTGTCCTGTACCCAAAGAAGGGAATTGAAAAAAAAAATCTGGGGAACAAATTATCTCATTCTTAAACCTAGACTACTGAAATGTGCTGTGGAAGAACATGTTTTGTTGACTTTAGAGGCTATCTATGGAACTAGATCAGTTATAGACACCTATGCTAAAATTAGATGACGTGAACCTCATCATGATTCATTCATGCAGTTCCCTTCACTGTGGACATTCTGGAATTCTTTTTTTTTTTTAATTACTTTCTAGATGTTGCATTTAAATAAATGTTTAAGAGGGTCTTTGGAAGAAATTAAAAGAGGTAAAATTTTATAGGTTTTTTCCAAGTATGAGTGGTTGAATGTAGATTTTTGTTTGAAACAGTGATTCTTTGGGTGATGATATTGGTACCAGTAATCAATGAAAAGTGGGAGTTAACTTCTTTTTTTGTGAAAGGAATAGAATAGAATAGAATAGAATAGAATAGAATAGAATAGAATAGAATAGAATAGAATAGAAATAGGCTGTAATGAGGCAGGCAAGAAGAGCCAAATAAGATATTATTTATAATAATAAAGGATCAAATGGAGGAATACACAGAATAAAATGAGTTATTGAAAGTCTAGAAACTAATATTTTCAGGCATATGCTTGAATTAGGATATTACTTTCAAAGACAGAGAAATCTGCTCTGTAAAGAAAAAAAAATTAACATAATTTAGGCAAAATTATGAGGTATGTATTTTAAAATGTTGATAAAAATTATAGACAGGGAGGAGGACCTCAGACAGAGCAAAAGATTTAGAAACAGAGGAATGTAGCTGTCTGATGGAAACTTGGAAAAGAAGAGGTGAACCAGAAAAAAAAATAGTCAGAGAAACCAGGAAGGAAAGTATTTCAGCAAAGAGGAAACCAGACAGAAGTGTTAGAAGAGACTGGCAGGTAAAGAAGAAAGAGGATGGAGCTTTGCTAGGAGAAGGTTATTGCAAAAACACAATTTCATTGTAGTGTAGGGGGCAGAAGAGTAATTTGGAAAGATTCTTGAATTAAAATTAGTACAGAATGTCTGCAGACAAACGTGGCACATACAAATCTCTGTGAGCTCAGAGGCAGGAGGGGAAAGAGTGCAGTAAGAAGTGAGTGAGGTGGCAGGGTTGAGATGGAAATAACTAAGTAACCATGCCAAAGAGACTGAGAACATAAATAAATATGTGAGAGAAGCTATGATGGAGATCAGGGGACTGAATGGACAGGAGAGAGGTATGGAGAGCTGAAAAGAGGTGAGAAAATTCTGTAGTTTGCTAAGAAAGCTTGCAGGAGAGGAATGGGGATAGAAATAAATAGGCTGGGCTGGTGGAGGAAGATCACAAATTATTTAATCAGTTTTCCTTAAAAAATGCATTACCAAGCCAAAGCCACATTTTCTCCCCATTTTTGTTGGTAAATACCAGTTCATTCCTATACTTACATGAAGATTCTTCAGGTTCTTGAAATCTCCTTCTTTAATTTCAGTGATTTTGTTGTTCTGTAAGTCCAACAGGGTTGTGTCAGGGGGAAGGTCTTTTGGCACCTTTTCCAGACCTAGTGACAGTGAAAAGAACAATTAAATTTTAAAGAAACTTTAAATAAGAGACAGTGCCTTTCTTAGTAGAATTTTTCTTTCAGTAAACACCATTTCTAGAACTAATTTCCTGAAGCAGCTTATGAAGACTTTTTTGAAAGTGTTTCTGTTTCCAGCCAGTCAAAGATTATTTTGTTAAGTTGAACCAACATTTATTTATTCATATTTCCATTATGCCTTTTCTGAGAAAATATCTGAGCTATAGCTTGAAGCAAAGGATTTAGTTTGGGAAATAATTTCTAACATGTTTTATTCCACTGAATTGTGTGAATAAAAAATCCTTTTGGACAGAGATATAGTATTTATTATTTTCAGTGGGTGTTAGCTTTTGTAGCAGAGAACCTTTCCTGCTTTTAAAAGGGACCAGGCTTTTTGAAGGAAGTACGATAATCAATTATAATAATTTCCAGAAAAAATACACTTTGTTTGACAGTAACTGAGTAAATTGCAGTAAGGTCCTCCTTAAAAAAAACCCCAAAGTACCAATCCACCTCCCCCATTTTCTTTGAACTGAAACTATGTCCAAGTTTTCTGGAGAACAAATCTCTTGGTTTCGCTACAACTGCCAAAAGAACATCAGACAGTTTAAATTAAAGACTCTCTTTGGGACTATTTTCTGAATAGCTGATATGTAAGTCTGATGAAGTCATGGAAATGAAATTATTTAGTGTTAAATAACACTTGCTTTACCCAGCTTTCCTTTCATACTGTGACTTGGAATAAAGCAAATCTTTTACAGTCATTCTGATTTACCACAAAATTAAAATGTTCTTTCCTAACTAGCTTTTTTTTTTCTTTTAACAAAATGTGAAATGCTAAATGAATAGTTGGTAGGAAAAAATTTCTTGACACTAGTAAAGTCTCTATATGGGCATGTATCAGATGTGGACTTCTCTGTGTAAAATTGTCTTTTTACCAGTAGGGGTTTTAACCAGTATTCCTGAAGCTATATTTGAACTCTTCTGGGAAAGATCTCTCTGCAAGTATTGCCAGTGTCTCCCCAAAATGTCAGTGAATGGCACAATATTCTTCTCAGAGGAAAGATATACCTATATATGTTATCTTTTTAAACCTATATACTAATCCCAAGCATGGCCTTGCAAGCACAGTGGGGTATGCTTCCCAGGGATAAGATGCTTTGCCCACCATGGTTGTTGAAATTCCATGCCTGGAGATACTCCAAAGTTGTCTGGATACAGCCCCAAGCAACCCCCAAAGTGGGGAAGTGGCCTAGATGCTCTTGAGTGTTGATGTCCAAGTTCAACAATTCTGTCATTCTATGATATTTATTGCTTGTCAAAAATGTGTTTTCACACACAGAATGTTAGTTTCTCTGTCAAAATCCTATGTGTAGCAAAACTCCTTCTCTTTCAATCCTTTCTTAGAATATATGTGTGCATATGTAAAGAGAAAAATATGGTAAAATAAAAAAATATTAAAATATTTGGATCAGATTTTTATGAAAACGGAGCTCAATAAAAATTTACCTGTCTGAGTTTTAATTACATTCAAAAGTTTAAAAAGTAGAATTATGTGGCCTGGGATGAACTAGTAAAAGCTTCATAAACTGACACCAGCCAAAACTCACATCTCATCCTGTTTACCTTACTGATGTTCAGTGCACAAATATTTGATAGAGATTAAGATTGTTCATATTACTAAAATAACTTTTCCTCATTTAGGCATGGACTTTGTTCTTACTTCAACAGTTGCAAAACCCTCATTACTTCCAGAAGTGTAGTACAGAGTTCCAAATATATAAGAATATGATACTGTATAATTTGCATGTTTGTTGTCTTTGGACAATATCTGTCTTCAGTGAACAGGACTGATGTCCACAACTAAAAAATTCATTCCCAAAAAACACTGCTTTTTCAAGACCATAATTTTGTTATAACTTCCTACAGTCTAGCAACTTCTAGTGTTCTTCACATATGAAAAAAAAAAAGCCCTGAAGGGTTTGACAGGTTATGTTCAAAGTATTAGCATGTTCTAGTTGTCAGCACATTTATAACAGTAGTCTGGTACCTCAAATAATATTATGGCAGACAATAAGGTTCAAGAATTATACATAGCCATATAAAGCCATGCTTTATGGGATGCCCTTGGAATATACTTCATAAGAGCACTTGGGGAACACTTGGATTGCCACTGAAGGGATAATTTGCCAGAGACTAAACTTCACACACAACTTCCAGCTTTAATTTTCAGTTTCTAAAAGCTCAAGTTTTATTCATTAATGTGGTAGAACTGATAATTTCTCAGAACAATAAAGTTAGACTTTCAATGTTTCATATTATAAAGATAAAACAAATTTGATAATCAGAAATCCATTTCTGAAAATTATTTATAACATCATTTTCCTGTCTTGTACTAGAAACTAGAAGGATGTACAATACAATAATTAGCTCTGCATGCAGAGTATAATTGCCATCACTTGAAGAGTTGAACTTTTTTATTACCTATCCCTCATATACTGTAATGCATTTCCTGAAGCTGTTTTTAAAAATGTTTTCAAAGCCAGTGACAGACACTATATTTCTTTTTTGTTTTATTGTCTTATGTGAGTTTTAAAGAGAAAAGTGTAGATGAGTACAGGCTGCACACCAGCTGCTGAGGAGACCTTGCATTATCAGTGAAAGCAATTAAATACATCCTCCATCTGAAACCTACATCATCCTAAGCTCTCCAGTGGAGGAAAAGTTTATAAATGGGTGAATCTGGACACTGACTTGCAAAATCAGCATTTAAATAATTCAGGACTAAATTGCATTTTAGGTGTAAACCAGATCCACATCTATCTTGGCTTGTTTTTCAGCCTGCAGTTCCAGGTCTCTATATAAGTTGATGAACCTCCAGAGACATACATGTAGGAGGAGCCTTGGTGTACTGCAAACTCATCCCTGTGCTGTAGGCTCACAGCCCAGAGAGCAAAGCTTCAAACCTTTCTGGTCAACAGCAGCCAGTTCAAATGAATGGGGGAGCCTGAACTGATATGACAGTGGGACAGAGTTTAAATCAAATGGAGAAAGTTGTAATCCCACTGGAAGCTCAAATGGCTCCTGGGATAGAATTGTCATGTCCCAGAAATATTTTTTTGGTTCTTCTGTCTGGGAGACAGAAGCTTAGAGGGGAATTGTGGGCTGTCCTTCCTACTAATTTCTGCTCTCAGAAATGCTCTCATCTCTCAGGAGATGCCCGTGGACTCCTGAAGCCATGTTGAACAGGGTGATCACACATCCACCCACAAATGACTTCCAGTGAAATTTATGTAATGCCAGTCAAAAGGATAACTGGTGCCAGAAAATATCAACTGAGTTTCCTCTCAATCATTTTAAGAACGTTATACACAGATATTCCAGCTCCTGGCTGTGATGTTTTTATACATTAAAACTTGCTTCCTGAAAAGCCATATGAAAATGTCTCATAGCAGTCTGAGTTTTTATATCAATAATCAGCACTACACAGTTTGGTATTCAACTCCCTGGAAGTATTTCAGGCTTCTAGATCCCAAGATTAACTTATAACTGATTTAAAATTTAGATTCATCTGCCTTTCCCAATGTTAAATTGAAAATACATATATACATATATCTATGCATTTTATACATATTTTTATGTATAAAATACATATATCTTCTTTTAAATTTTGGTTGAATAAAACTAAGCCAATTATTATTAAATTTGGTAAATATATTTTTTTTAAATCAATTTATTCACAAATAAGAAGAAATTGTATATCTCCACCCTTCCAAAATTCCTATTTACACTGAGATTAAGAGCTTAAAGGTTCAGGAAATAAAAGAGATTTAATTAACCAGTTCACATATCTTAGTCAAAATACCCTTTTGATTTGCACTAAAATATTTATTTGTAAGAAATCATTACTTCCTTATAGAAGTTTAACAGCCATCAGTTCCTGTAGCCCAGCTCAGATCTCTAATATTCCTTATGAATTTTTATAAGCAGAAATCTCCTATTGTTCTGCATTATCAACCTGGAGCAAACAATTGTTCCCACCAGTATACATTTACACGTGTAAAAATGTATGCACATTAAAACACATGAAGATCAGAAAAAGCCACAGAACTACAAAATGGCAAAAAATTGTGTAAGGATATATGAATATTCTCTTTTCTTAGGACAAGATGAGCTTTCATTATTCATGACAGAAGTTCTCCTAACTTTTTTGTGCACTTCCTTGCTACGCAACAGATTTTTGATATAACGTTCACCATCAAAATTTATTCAATAAAATCCAGAATAATTGGATTGTTAACCCATTTCTTTCTCACACAAGAAAGGCTCCTCCACAGTCACCCTTGGTGGGGAGATGTTACATGGACCAGGAATCCCTGCTTAGTGGGGGGTTGGAGAAGGTAACTTTGCAGAAATCGAGCTTGTCTCTGTGGGATCTCATCCTTGTAGCCTTGTATTATTCCTTCTTAAGCAAATGGCAGTGTCTGGCTTTTTAGCTGTGATTGCCTCACCTCCTGGAGAGGAAGGAAGGCTGTGGGCCTGGAGATTTTATGAGATGGGAAATTAGACAGAGAAGGGCCAGGACTGGTATAATTCACCCCTTATCTTGTCCCTGAGAAAGAATCAATCAGTGGCTGGCCATCTCCTGTGCAGCACTGCACCAGCCCAACTAGCACATGCTGCTCTTTAGCTGGCCAAACAGGTGCAGGAGATGCCGCAAGAATTTGGGAATAGTGTGAGGACGTTATGGATTTTGGTGTACACAGCAGGCTTTATTATTTCTGCAGCAGGAGGAATAACCTGCTCAGCTACAGGAGCTGTGATCAAGTAGCCATGGAATCTTTTAACCTACAAAGGAGAAGGGAGAATTTTGAGCCCTCCTGGCTGTGCAGAGGCTTCAGTCCACTGCTCCAGCTTCTCAGCAGTGAGAGCCACAAGTCAGTCTGCATCTTGGCATGGAGCCACATTTCTGCTGAAGCCATACAACTGTGCAAAAAAGGAATGCAAGATTTATGGGGCCAGCGAGGGAGACTAAGCAAGGAGAAGTCTGAGTCTGCAGCCCAGAGATGAGGACGCTTTCCTGACAATTGCATCTTTCCCACACTGAGACCACAAAGTCTAAATAACAAATATGTGAACAGTGACAGTGATAAACAATTTTTACGATTTTGTGGTTTGATTTTTTTGGTGTCTTTTGGGTATTTTGGGAGATTTTTCCTCCACCTATCCACTTTACAAGCAGCAGGGATGGGGCTTATTCATCTGAATAAACCTTTGCTTTCCCAGCTGGAGAGCACGGGCCAAAAGGCAGAGACATCTGAACGCTGTAGCTCAGATACATGTGTTATTACATTGCAACACTTACGATTATTATCACAGGGGCCATAAAATGGGGCTCGTTTCAAGCCTCTTTCAGTTTCCGCGAACAGCTGCTGCCAGCTGAGGAATTTGGCCTGAGCTCCGTGTAATTCCCAGCCGCGATCATCAGTGGCTGCACTCCCAGTGGAGGCAGCCTCTCCAGCAGCTGCCTGGGCTGTCTCTGCACTCTGCTGTGTGCTCTCCTTGCTCCCAGCCCAGCTCTGCTGCATCCCACTGACGGGCAGCAATCCTCCCAGGGGTGGATGACCTTAGCAATGCCCTGAGTGGACTCTGGGGCAAATGAGGCAAAGGCAAGTTTACAGGGACAGGATCCTTAGTCACGGAAAAATGACTGGATCCAAGGACTGCCTTCTGGAAGGATGGCAAGGAACTGCTTTGAATACTTTGACTTAGAAAAGTTTACTGATACTTTCCCAGGCTATGTGCTACAGTATTTACTGGAAATTTGTTCTCTATTGTGTGGGATTTGCAAATAGGAGTAATTTCATTATTTGCATCCATGAAATAAGAAACAATTGTCTTTTTCTACAGAAAAGTACCCGTGGCCTCCTTCTCTCTCCCACTTTCAAACTAAAAGTTTCTTCTCTACTTTCTCCACCCTTTCTATTAAATCAGCAGTAATATTTTTTTTTCAGAGAAATAAAAACCGCTATGGAATGCATAAAGTTCTTTAAATACATATTCTTGAAGATGATTCACAACCATTTCTTAGATATTTTTTCTGTTCAGCAGTCTGACTGTCTCATAAGATCCATTTTAGGCTTATTTTTATCGCAGATTATTGTTTTTGTATATGTCTGACCCTTCCCATAGAAAAGAACAAGAAAACAAGCTCCATTCCCTGCTGAGATGGCCCCTCACAAGGATAGACCTACTGACCTATTACTACACTATTTTTTCCCCCAAACATTTATAACATTGCTTCCCAGAACAGTGAGAAACAAAGAAAATTGGAAATGAATTCACACACACTGTGTTAAAATGCATAGTTCTCCATTGTGCTAGTGCTAATAATTATAAAAGCCCTAGCAAAGGTGAATGCATGGCTTTATCTGCTCTTTTCCACCTCCACCCACTCTGAGTAGTGAACACATATTTCAAAGCATAACGAATATTGCAAGCCACAGCTGTTATGAATTATTTTTCAGTGCTAGTCACATTTTTGGTACAGATAGAGTTATTCCCCTGGCTCCAAAAGCTAATACCTAAGAGTAATGATATATTTTTGAAGATGAAATTCATGCAACTTCCACTTCTGACTTTTAATTACAACGATCTCAAATGTATATGCCTTCTGAAGAACACTAGCATTTTAGATAGGCAGAAAAATATTCTGAAATAGTCTTTAGACTTCAGGGATTAAGACATTAAGTGAAATAAAAATCAAGTATTATGAGTTTTCTAGTTAACTCCTAGAATCATCAGCTTTACATTTCTTACTGCCATGGTTGCAGACATAAAACATCCCATGAAAGAGCAGCAACTGACCCGTGTGATTCTTGCAGTCTGCCAGCACCATGTGTATAATGGCTTTTCTCAAAGTGGATGCAATGCAGATGTGCTGTCTATGAGTACTCACACAATAAGGTGAAACATTTATTCCTTCAGTAGACATAAGAGAGCATTTCAGTGACTCAGAAAAGTGAGCATTACCTAGGAAATTATGTTTTGAATGACCCTTTGGAGTAATGTAATTTGATGTTTACTTCTGCTGCAGTTTAAGTTAGCAACAGGCAACAGATGACAATTTGAGGATAGTTCCCTCAATTTTTACTTTGGGATTTACCAGAATTTGCTCTAACATAATGTCATAAAGAATCATTTGGGGGAGGTCTTTTCTGGTTTCTAGTAAACTTACCCCTTCCTGTTCTGACCACATGGTCATTACACAGCCTTAGTTTATAACCTGAGGGCAGAGATATGTTCCTGGTTATTTCAGGTACTTCTAAACATAACACAGCCATTTTTCATAAATGTTTTAGAATTGTTGTCAACCTACTCTCACACAAACATAAAATGGAAGAAGCTGCTGTAGTCCTGTCTGCATACAGTGAATAACAAACAAATTTTGGAAGAGAATTTCCTGACAGAATCAGGAGATCTACAGACCTGCTAGTTCCTTTTTTCTGCTAAAGGATTATATATACACCCTTGTAACTCTTAGACATATTTGCTTTGTAACTTTTATTTTGTCAGACATTTAGTGATAGATCTTCCCCAGGTCTTCTGTAACTCTAATAGTCATCTCCAGCCCAGAAGATGTAAACTCTCTGCCACAGAGGGAAAGAATAAAGAAGAGAAAGTAAATTTTATGCCCTAATCCTAAAACCATTAAGATTCTAATTCAATTCTTAGCTTCTATTTCTCTTAAGTAGAGATACTCAGCAACGAGTTTGATTATTGCACCACTACAGACACTTTTCTTCCACGTCGCCCTAAAATACGATTTCATTGAGAAACTCTTTAGTTTCTGAGATCCATTCTGGAGCAGTAGAAGGGAAAACATGTAATCTAGCACAGAAACTGAAATCATTCTAGGTTTTCACATTTTAGGTGGTAGAGGAGGTGCAAGCAGAAACTGGTTCTGGAATGCCTTATTGCACATTTCTGTTGTGCTCATTTTGGGTTACAGGACCAGACTGTAGCCCCATGTACACTTGTACATGTTTTAAAAGCTGTGACATTCCTATAAATAATTTGTCCATTTGGGTTTTTTTGCCATTAAGTCCTTAAAGTTGCCATCAGGTGGGCAGAAGTGGTTTCTTGATTTCACTGCTATTTTTAAACTAAAATTATTGCTTTCTGTTTCTTATTAAAATTAAAACTGCAAGCATTCTCTCCTTAATAGATTTTTGTAGAAACTAAAGCACTCCAAGTAGGTCCCAGGTAATAAGCACGAAGATGGTATGGGATGCTCTCCTGGATGCCCCCTCATATGAACATGCATGCAGAGAAACTCTTTAAATACTACTTTTCCCCTTTTTCAATTCCTATTGACTGCATACAAGGTTTGCAGTAGAGTTGCCTATATAAAAAATGCAACCTTATTAAAATCAGGGTCATTTGTAGAGAGATGTTTGAATCTCGCAATTGGTTTTCGTAAGTTGAAAACTACAACACAAATCCCATGTTTTGTTATGTTTTGTTTTTTTTTTTCTCCCAAAAAAACCATGAAGGCATGGTCCTTGGTCTTGAGGTCCCTGTGTGTCAGTGTTTATTTTTTTCTGCCTCTGTCTTTGCAGAGAAGCCCAATAGCAAGTTCTACTGTTTTGTTCAGCCTGGAGAAGAGGAGGCTGAGGGAAGACCTCATTGCAATTTACAATTTCCTCTTGAGGGGAAGAGGAGGGGCAGACATTGATCTCTTCTCTGTGGTGACCAGTGACAGGACCCAAGGGAATGGCCTGAAGTTGTATCAGGGGAGGTTTAGGTTGGATATTAAAAAAAGGTTCTTCACACAGAAGGTGTTTGGGCACTGGCACAGGCTCCACAGGGAAGGAGTCACAGAACCAAGCCTGACAGAGCTCAAAAATGACTTGGCAACACTCAGGCACATAGTGTGAATCTTGGGGCTGTTCTGTGCAGGACCAGGAGCTGGACTTTGATGATCCTGATGAGTCCCTTCCAACTCAGAATATTCTGTGATTCTATGATTATCTAATTACTTTGCTTTCATTGTGTAAAGAACAAGAGTGCTCTGTGTGAGCATGTTAAATACAATACAGTNAAAAATAAAATTTCTCCTTTTTTTTTTTTTTTTTTTTTTTTTTTTTTTTTTTTTTTTTTTTGTCAAGGCAGACATGGAAAACTGGATGAATAAATTTTTAAAAATGGCAATATATTTTGAAGAATACAGTTTTTGATTTGAACCTCAGGAATAAAAACTAAAATATATTCAGAAAAATACTTTATTTTCCTGTAACCCGATCATCTTCTTTTGGACCACTTCCTTTTAATCAAAGATTCAGGGCATGTGTAAAGCAAAATATAGACCCCTGAGTCCAAATTTGATAAGGCTGGGACACTCCAATCTGGGTTTGAAACTGGTGTTTTGAAAATCTGCTTAAAACTAGATTTACAAAATACCATGGTAACTGTACTGTGTGAACAGAGTTTTTCTAGAGAGCTGGATGCCAATACCAAAAGTTTCTTGCTATTGTCATTGGTGACTTCACACAGGACCCAGTCTCCTAGATCTCCTCCCTGTTGCTATGGATTGTCAGTGAACAGTAGAAAGGAGCTTTTGGACTCTTTATCTCTTTGTTGGCTGGGAACCCTCCACAATTAAATACCAGAGGCTTCTTGTTGTGAAAACACAGGTATTTTTAAAATAGCTATATATCCTACCAAGTAAAACTCCTTACAAAAGAACATAACACACATACCAGTCAGACCTGTTAGTCCATAACACTAGGTCATGTAAGGAATGACTAATTAGCCTGTTTTAAACATTGCAATCACCTATAATCACTTATAATTTACTCACCTTTTACTAGCTATCTATTAGCTATTTATTAATGCATTGGGAGATTTTAGAAATGAAAAATTGTGACAAAGCAAGCCAAAAAACAGTCACTTCCTGTATCACTTAGGCTTTCCAGTCTGGATTTCCATACCTGCCACCAGGCTTTCATAAATGGCATTTCCAAATCTGAAGCAAACAAACAAATATAAAAAAACTTAAACAAAAATAGAAAACATACAAAGCTGGTCACTGTTACCTTGGAGTAAGCAGTAAATAAGGAAGGGATGTACTTAGAGTGGCTTAATTTTCATCTAGGATCATATTTATCAGCTGAAACTGGAACATCAGTAATTCAGGTGGTGATGCAAGAAGGCCTTTTACTGCCACATGATAATGGCTTTTTGTTAACATAAAGTAGTGTACATCCAGGCCAATATTTTTTTTATTGACAATTTTTTAAGAGTGTTTTCTCGTTATTGAGTTCTTCATTTAATATTTTTTCAGAATGTACTGAGCACAGGGCTTTAATTCATGTTTTTTAACTTCCAGGGGATCCCCAAAATTGTATCAAAGCAGAATATATACAAAAAATTAATAATCCATGCCAAATTTATCACAAAACTAAGATGGCAACATGGGTTTATTTTTCTTTGCCTTAATTTTAACACACGTAACTTAATTAATCTGAAACTAAGTTGTATAACCTCCAGTGGTCATTGCCCTGTCTTGACAGCTTGGTTCTCCAAGAGGGATGTATCCTTTCCATCACTGACACCCACCTTAGACAGGATGAACCCCTGCATGGGCAGCCTAACTCACCCCATGTCTGTGAAAAGAAAGCAGACCACTCTCAGGTTCTTAACTTCCTGTGAGAATGGGTATGGATCCTCCAGTCGGACCTCCAACACGTTAAGAGTATTCCAATTCACCCAGTCGGCGTGTGGAATGCCCAGTGGCTCGGGCTTGCTGACAGCCTAAGCTATGTTGGGCTAAAGAATGCCAGTTTTAAGGCCAGGGTCTTGTGATGTACATGCTATTCTCAGTATAAGTTACAGAATACTTTCCTGGATTTCATGGCTCTTTATTAATGACAATAATTTTGGTAAATGATCCAGTTCTATGAAGCCAGGGGATTTCATGAGAGTGTCAGCTTCTATTAAACACTAAAAGAGTAAGACTTTAATCTTTATGGTATGAGAAAAGAAACGTATAAAACATGAAATAACTTGTCCTAAAGGCTCATCAGTGACAATGTAAAGTCACAGAAAACTTTTTTATTTAAAAATGGTATTTGTTGTTGCCTGGCCACTTAAGGATACAGTCTTTCTTTTATTGCATGTTAGTAACCTATATATAAAATCCTATGATTTTGAGCTGAACATTCAGCTTTAAAGATTATGTTCCAAACCAAGGTATATTGCAAAGGAGATAATTTCCTTTATAGTGAAAAAGGAGGTTCTCGCATGGAGTCAAATCCAGAAAATGGGTGTTCAGATATTTCTGGAAGATTTCATACAGTGAGATAAATTATCTTTTGCCAACAAATAAATTGCCATGTTACAATGGTTCAAGTGTTGAAGAGCCATCAGTTGATATACTGAGACACTCTATTTGTTGAGAGAAACTGCCTCATGTTACCAGATCCCACTGATAACACTTTACAAATCTGTAAGCCTTTCATCTCCTGATCTCAAAGTGTTTTACAAACACACCCTTCAACATCCATACTGAGGTCTAATGCACTCTTCTTTATATAAGCTGGAGAAACCCTGTATTTCTGAGCTGTGTGTAAAATTTGAATTTTAGCTGTAATACTTCTTGAGCTTTGTTTGCTGACATCTCTCTCTCTCACACACCTTTTGGAAACCACAAAACCTCCATGGATACTCCCAGTGACACAGATAGAGAGACCCCCACTATGTCCTGTAAGCTCTCCAAGGAGGGCAAGCTCATTGCATCGTGTATAGAGACACCTCTCATTTAGAAAGGGCTGCCAGACTTATCTGAAGGTGAAAGAAAGCTCTGACCACCACCTCTGAGAGTTCTTATGAAGCATTCTGCATCTGCTGCAGGGATGAGTAATCACACATGCATCCTCCTGCCTACCAGGGCGCTCTGGGATGAACTTTACTTGAGACTCCCTTTGGGAGGATGAGACTTTAAATGGAACTGTTAATCCTTGCTAGGGTTTTTGAGAGGCATGTTTGCCTGCCCATCTGACTGCACATCTTCCCTGTACATATTACTTTAGAACAGGAAAAGTGGCCTCTGAGCAGCTGCATGAGTTACTTCTCACCTGTACTGTGCTCTAATACGGATGATGTTTGTGATTTCTATGGAAAGCCTGGATATAGTATAGCAATGCCTCATACTGAAGCATGATCATCAAAAAAGTGAACCTGTGGCTCCCTTTTAACAACAGGAGGCAGATTAATAAAAGGCAGCACTTTTATAAAGATAGCACAGTGGCCTTCCTTGATGACATCCTTGAGCCTGTTCACAAAGGTAATACATCTCATGAAATGTAGGCACGTGAGGTTCTGCTTTTGATCCATCAGTAACCAAAACTTAGAGAGAATATTTTTTCAGGATGTGAGAAGGCAGCATTCTCCTTGTCAACTCAGCTCTTGGCTGGGAGGCAAAATAAATTAATTTGGAGGTGTGTGCTTAGGAAGATGTGACTGAAGCTTAAGACTATAGGAAGGCAAAAATTCAGCTGACAAGAGTGTAATTGGACCACTGGGCATTTTTTTTCACTGTTTTTATTGAACTTGGATTTTATTTTTTAGTTATTCCCATCCAGTGTTCATGCAAAAAGGGGCAAACCCAATCTCTGGACTCTGGATTCACTAGTTCTCCTGTGGTTTATTCACACAACCCTCTGTCAGATGGTTGTTTTTTTCTTTATGAAGTAAGAATCTACAAATAGCAAATGCCCATTTAGGCACAAAAGAAACAGGCTGAGGAAGAGGAGACATCTCCATATGTTGCCTGTGTTAGGGTCCTCCAGCTGCCTTGCTCTGGCACGTCCCCTGCACCCGTGGGCTCATGGCTGTAAACACTCCTTCCATGCCAGAGAGTGAATAGGGGAAAAGATCCTGATTCAGGTTTCAACTTTCCTTTTTGAGAAGTTATTTAGGAAGGTCTTAATATGTCCTTGTGAGGACCCTTGTTATTGCCTGAAATTTTTCTTCAACTAGTACCCGTGGGACTAGATGACTAAATTTGATCATTTTGGAGGACTGATGTAGCTAATTTGTTTGGGTTGGAAATGCCCAGAGCTGAAGGGAGAGGCAGGCCAGGAGCACAGGTTAATTGGGAGGCAGAACTGTCACTGCTAGTTTCATGCTTTCTGTGTGTAAATTGCACTCCTGATCCCTGAAACACAAGCATCCTTCATCCCGCAGCTCAGAAGCACGCGAGGTCACCTCCCCAGTTTGCAGCAAAAGGCTAGAAACTGCCTTTTCTCAAGTCAGTAGGTAAACATGGCTTTGCCTGGGTCTGTCACACAGGAGTGAATTCAGAAGAGTAGAGGGCAGGTTTGCCTGTGAGCAGGTGACACAGCTCTCCTGTCCCTGCTTGCAGGGCAGCCAGCAGATCCGTGTCTTCATGAGCCTCCCAGCTGGGCCGTGTCCCATCAGGGGCTGGCACATGCGACAAAGACGGGTGAAGCTTAATGCCAAGGCTGGCCCTGCTTGATAAATACTTCCTTGAGCTCTGCCAGGGAAATATTATTTATTTATTTTTCAGGGCCACATATTTTGAGCCCAGGGAGATCTCTTTTCCTTTGTACCCAAGGGCTGGATGTTATCAGCCCAGCTGACCCAAAAGCACAATCTTTTCATTGCATGATATGCAGCATGCAGATTTAAAGAAAGCTCGAAATATATTTCTTTCTTTTCACCCTGCTTGAAATTATCTGGGAAACACTGACCTGGGGCCTTAATTACTGTATTTCTGAGTGTCCTTGTCAGTATGGGACTCTACTAACCCAGAAGTATCTTATGCAATGGACTGTAAACCACATGTGTGTGAAGAAGTGCATGACCACAGGAGCAAGTACAGGAGCAAAGGGTCCCTGTGTGAATGTCTCTACTTTTCCACCAAGTGAAAGCTCATTACATTCTGCAGAATTGAAGCACACTGAGAACAAGTTCTCAAAATAACTTAAATTCCATCAGCATTACTAAGTGTAACAACAATAAAACCTAAGACTTTCAAGGCATGTGGGACAAACCTCCTCCCCACTCCCCACTCCCCACTCCCCACTCCCCACTCCCCACTCCCCACTCCATGTTTGCTCTCTCTGGCACCTAAATGGTAAAAAAAACCAAAACAACCATCTTTCAAGAGTGACAGTACTGTGGAAGCTTTCTGAATGTATGGTTAGGTTAGCCCACTCTGTTTTGTGTAGCTTGGCTTGCTCTGTTCACTGGGTCTTTGCCAAACATATCTGTTGCATAATTACATGGCACACTTTAATAAATTCACAGAAGTTTCTAGGGGTGTAGCTAAAGTTTCCCCTCCTTTCTGTAATTATACAACTCCCACCACAATGAGACACAGGTCCTAATTGGTGGACTTGTGCCATGGTTTACAGTAATTATCAAAGCCAATGTTATAACAGGAAAATAGAAACACCCAGCTATACATTTAAAGAACTGGGAGGACTAAAAGAAAAAGGAGTTCTATAAAATCATGAGAAGTTATTTTTCTGTTTTCTTGTGAGCAAAACCAACTCTAATTGATTTTCTGCACTGTGCACTAAGACTGAATTATACTGGTTTAAACTAAGAGCAATCTCACCAAATTCGAGTTCATTACTTGAGACTTCTGCATGGAAAAGCCAAATACAGTGATGGCATACATGGCTTCATATCCTGCTACTCTGACTGTGCACACAAGTCCTTCCCTTACATAAGGGAGTGAGGAAAGTTTGTGAGAAATGTTCTCATGGTTTCAGCTTATATAGTGGCTAAGAAAGATATTTAATAAGGAATTCCATGCTGTGTTCATTATTTTGGTATGTTTCCAAGCTCTTTACTCCAAAGAGCTGGTTCCAGGATATATGATTCAGTTGGTTATTTCATGCTTATGTATTCCTATGGAAATGGGATGACAGTATGATTAAAGGTGTTGGACTTTGGACCACACAATTTAGAACCTTTTAAAAGGTTTCCATCCCCACATCTGACCTCACTGCATTTATTTAATATTAATCTGAAGGAATACTTTGAAAAGTTATTTTCTCTGCAAGAGAAATCTGTGCCATTTCAAAGAACAAATGCAATGTACACATGCAAAACATACATTTAAAAAAATTAAACATTCTTCATGGTCACAACAAATGCCCATCTTGCCAGGGCTTTGTGGCCTACTTTTTTATAGCAAATTCTGGTTAACCGCTGCTGTAGCATATTTCTTTGAAAAAAGCCTGTTAGGGAGTGACAGTCCATGGCAGCCTCACTGTCCCAGCTGCTAGCCCGTGACTAGAGTGTGAGTACAGAGCCTCTGGTGGTGCTCTTGGGCTTACCTAGGTCAGAGCACTGCACCACGCGAAGATGGCACTGGCAGCGGAAGGGGCACACGGGTCCAAAGCCGGACATGACGGGATCATCCGTTGGAGCCATGTCGGCTGACCCCTCATCCTCCAGCATAAAGTCAAAGAGGCCCTGCTGGTGGAATGGTTTGGCCAAGCATGCTGGCAGCAGGAGCACAAAGAGCAGAGCCAGCCTCTTCATGGCTTAGTTCATTGACTCCCAGCAGAACCTAGGATTCAAAGCAATGGATTAACAACAAAAGTAGCAGTTTCCCATAGCTGCACAGTTCCTCCTGAAGGAGGTCCAGCACATCCATCAATTGCATAACTGTTCCTTTCAATAAAAGAAAACTGGATTGTAAAAATAGGACAGAGATGCGATAGGAGTCTGGTAACTTCTTGTCAATAGGCCCCTTTTAATTTTTCTTTATTTTTTGCAACTGTAAACACATCTGTTTGCATATTTAGAGTAATATTTTTTAGGAACAGGCAGCGCTGTCAACTTTGTTATGCAAAAGAGTCAAAGCAATAAGCCACATTTTCCATGTGCCTGTTTTCTGCCAACGTAACAGTCTATTTGATTTCATTAGCATTTATTTCATAGCAATGGGTTTGACCCTGGGGACAAACCTGAGGTTCCCAAACTCACTGTAATTCAGTATTTCATGTCTTGAGAAATATTTTTAAGTGTCAGCTTGCTGTGTGTTTTAAATTATAGCCTAGTAAAACTGACTGAGAAAGAGTAGGATTTAGGGACAGGGTGGAAAGTGAGGGGAAGATATTTAGTTGCTTAAATGCACTATACTTCTTTCTTAATTCAAACAGCACAATAAAATGGAACCCAATGTTGTGTTATATTGAATATTCTTGGCTTTCTTTCTAAATTTTGACATCCACCCTGAGAATCCTCTGCTTTGCACTGCATAAGCATTTGGATTGATATTTGCAGTGTTGTGTGTACACTTTCTAATAGGACTTGAGGGCTTCATTCTGCAGACTTTCATGGTCAGAAGCAACTTTATAAATTGCCATGGATTATTAACAAGAAATAGATTATTAACAAGAAAAGCTGCTTAAATACATGTTCTCAGGACTTAGGCCTAGATGCATTTCAACACACTGTAGGTTGTGTTACCTGTCTTGTTGTCCACTAAGGAGAAATTACACAACTATTTGCAGGTTTTGTATCAAGACTGCAAAGACCAGCTTATTTTCTGAATATTATTTTCTTTTACTGTGAATTTTATATAATGAAGTTCATACTTTAATAATTTCAATTAATTTTTAAAAACCCACAAAAAAAAACAAAAAACAAACAAACAAACAAACAAAAAAAAATAAAAAAAACCAAACCAAAAAAAAAACACCAAAACGAAATCTGCCTTCAAATTGCTAAGTGACACAATGAAAAACTTCTCAATACATAGAAGCTTTTTCTTGAAATGAATGGCATAGTCCTAAATACAGATGCTGTTCCTCGTGGTGAAAGCAAAAATGTCCACTTGCCTCTTCAGGTCAATATCTTAGAAACGCCTTTCTTGGGTGCTAGCTGGGATTATTTCTTTTTCTAGAAGAAGTTATCTAACAGCTGGGGGGTGGTAGAGCATTTTTCAGCTCCATATTCATTGTTGGATAAAAAAACTGGGAGAGGCAGAGGAGGAGGACTGTCTCCCTCTCTACTTTGACATATGGAACCTACCAGGTAGATGACAAGAATGAACAGATGATATTAGGTGAGAGTAGTTCACTGATGATACTAAGTGAGAGCAGTTTACTGTTACTTTCTAACATTCTACAACTAGCTACTCTAAAAGGAATTGTTAGTGTTAAGAAAAAAGCTAAATATATAAAAAAGCCATGAGACTGGATTTAGATATGATTTGTATTGTGCCTGAGTTCATTTTCCTTTATGAACTTCTACCTACATGTGCCAATAATACAGTTCTCCAGAAACCTTTAGGTCTGTTTCCTGAGAAGATGATTAGGCTGCCTAATAAAATATGCTGGTGTCTTAAAATCATAGCCTACATTCCTGTGATCTACCTGACAGGAAGACATGTGTCTAACATCTTCAGACATCCCAAAGACTTCAAAGTGAAATCGTGGAGAAAAACACTGTTTGTGTTGTTGTTTTTTTCAGGGACATATTTGTTTTCTTAGTTGGACATGAAAGTACTTCTGTTCCTGGAACAGACACCTTACTTACTGCAGGTACTGAGGGGGGTCACAGACCCCAACAGCGGCTGGAGAGTTTTTAGTTTGTCCTGTCAGCCAGTGCTGTATAAACTTATGACATGTAGCAGGGGCAGGCTGTGTCCCCATGTGGATCATCCTCCTGTGCTTCCTCCTGCCCTGGCTCCCCACCAACACTGGGGCTGTGTCCCTTTCCCTCCAACACCCCTGCCAGTGCAGGCAGGGGGCACAGGGACACGTCAGGATGTCACAGCAAAGTGCTGTTCATGCATGGCAGGGAGCTGTTACCAGGGTTTCATCTAAAATGTGACTTTTGAAAGAGTAATCATCATGTGCAAGTTATTGTAAAATAACGATGCAATTTATTAATAATCTCAGATGAGAAGAAAAATTTGCTAAACCATCACCATTCATCACAATAAGCTGCCTTGTTAAAATGACCAATAAAGCATTACTCCAGTACTAATTAATTTTCAGAATATATATTAACAACAATAAACATTGGGAATGCTGCACACTAGTCCTTGAATGGCAGTGGCAGTCAGGACCTTTAAAGACCTTCCTCAGTCTTTTTTTATGTATTAATATGTTTTTAAAACATTTAAAAATACTTAAAACTTCTTCATTCCCTCTCAGGGTAACTGCTGAAGTACCACCCATTCCAAGAATGCACAATCAGGATCTTATCCTGGAGTTTAATTACTACCATTCACAAAAGCAGAAAAAAAAAAAAAAAAAAAAAAAAAGGCACTTTGGAAGTGTCTTCACACTTTGCTTTTTATTCACATTAATATTGATGACTTCATTTATCTCAGTTAAACCCTGTAGCAGGCCTTTCCTTTGGTCCCTGTTTTGTAAAAACTTTAATGAAATCAGAAAGAGCTGGCTATAAAGGAAAACTGTAGGATAACAAAGGATATTAAGTATATCTGAGGATACAGCAGAGAAAACAGCAGACACAAGCTACATATTAATCAGGATATAGGAATAGATATCTTCAGTCATATATGCACTCATTCTGCAGGCACATGTATCTGCTCCTATTGTTTGCATGTGCAATTGAACATAAACAAAAGAAAAGATATACACAAAACTGTACTACCAAGAAATGTTTACACTTCAGTTACAAAAAAAAAAGTAGGGAGGACAAAAAAAGTCTGATTTCTGTGACACAATATTTATGTCTGCAGGATATAAATGTTTAGAATTCCTTTAATTATGTGTTTACAATGAAGAAGAGTTTTCCACAAGCAGAGGAAGATATACCATAGTCTTGGCCACATTTCATTTTAAAATACCACTGCAAATATGCTTCATCAGTTCACGTCACCACTGTACTGGTGGTCTTCTTGTCAGTTTACCTTAATATTAGGGTTAAATCATTAGTTCATCTACTGTCAGAAATCTCTCAAAATTACACAAAGACAAGCTAAACAATATTTTCCAGTTTCAAAAAATTCCCCTCCATTTTATGTTTTGCCCATTTTGTGCAATAAAGTCTATATATGCAAACATAGGAGTTGGAAGTTTTAGAGAATAAAACTCTGTTAACAGGAGTTTCAACTGCATGAATTTTCTTTTCTACTATTTCATTCATAAGAACCTTCTTTAAACATGATTCCCTTGTTTGTACCCTGAAACATAGCACTTTCTAACATTACAAAGGCATACACAGAGCCCGTTTAACTTACTACTACACATTTTTTTCCTCTGAAATTGAAATTATATTCATCAGTGTCTGAAATATATATGAAGAAACACATGAGAAAGAAATCACAGGGTGCAGTTTAAAGCAGAAATGTGAACATACATGCATTTCTTACACTCTATATCACCGACTCTAAACACTGGATTGCAGGGAATATACTGCTGTAAAAGTTTACTCAAAGAAAAAGAAAGGACTATAGCAGTGCTTATACAAATCAAAACAAGAGACAGAATATTCAAATAAACAGTAGGAAATCTGCACAGTCTTTGAGAATGTATTCTCATGTTTCCAAGAAACAAAAGTGCTGCATAGAAAACTTAACATTACTAAACATTTACTAGGATTTTTAACTTGCTTCTCTTAAAATTCAGATAGTTCTTGCCATAGACTTGCCCGAAGTTTTATTAGTGCAGCATAGTTTAGGAGAATTACTAAAAAAACGTACCTTTTAATCCAGGGATTTGCAACAGGAGCTCTCAAAGCTGAGATGTAATTAAACTAAATATTCAACCCAGGCAGAAGGCTTTGCAGGTGTGGAAAGGAGGAGGGGGTAAATTCAGCTCAGTGACTGTCACTTGGTGGAAAACCCTCCTGCTTCTATTCCATAGCACAGTTAAAAAATGTTTCTCTCAATGAACACAATCCAGGCTGACACCCACATTAGATCATATGGTAATGATATGTCTCCTGTATTGCAGCCAGAAACTTTATCAGCTCTTTTGCTTTCTTTTCCTCCTTTTTCCTTTTCATTTGCTTTATTTTTCTTTCATCTGTTTATAATCCCAAACTACTTGTACATAATAAGACAGATTCTTAGCTGTAATTCATCCTACTTACTTTATTGAAGTCCCTGCAACATATATTTAGGAAATTTTTCTTGATTTTAACTATGGGGGGAGTTTATGACTCATTAATGAAAAAAATGTTTAGCACTCCCTTTTGTTTACAGTATTTGGAAATCAAGGAAATGATATAAAATAAATCTTTGTGTTAGGCAAACTGGAGATTAATATCAGAAGAAAAGGGTTAGCTTTTAGTAAAACTATTTAAACAGATATCAACCTGCCTTTGCTTATGCTATAATCATTATCAAACTGAGAAGTATATAGTTTAATATATTATTATCTTGTCTAATAATAGATCTTGTATGTATTTTTTCAAAAGACAACATGATTTTAATATATATGAAAATCATGTTTTCATTAGTAAAATGATTCTAACATTTGTGGTTAGAGCTGCTTTATATAAACTTTTTTTTTTTTTTTTTTTTTCCTTCACTGCCTTCTCACCAGGACAGCAAAACAGAGGGGAAATTAGCTTTAACTGTTTGGGTTTTGGGTTGGTGGTTTTTTACATTTTTTTTTTAATTTTTTTAGTGGTATTTTTTTTTGTTAGGGTTATTTTAAGAGACAGAGAAGACTTTTTTTAACATGGGAGGAAAAATGCATTTGACTTATTGTCTAGATCTAGATTTTATTTTAGTAATTTCTGGATCTATGCAAACGTCACTGGAAGCCAAAAAGCAATTTCTTCATTCCTACACAATTTTGAAAGTCTAGTGAACTGAAATGAGAGAAAATATAATAATTGCTATTTATTTAGTAATCCAAACACATTGTGAACATGTGTAGCTTCACTGTGCTGTTAGCTGTCCTATCTAAATACTGAAGGCTTGTGTCTCTGTGTTTTGACTTGCATCCTTTTTATTTCTGCCCCTAGGCAAAGACCAGGTGCAAATCTGAAATTAAAGCCTGTAAAATGATGCTTAAAAGAAGTCAGAATTTTTTAGAAACATAATAGACTCTTGAAATTTTAGCTGTCCTCCTCATTTAAATTCAAGAAGAGCCCTTATAATAGACCTTAAAATTGTTCTCCTTTGGCTGAAGAAAGCATGGTGGAATAATTGTCTGTTAGTCTTGGTCTCTGTAGAACAAAGGTGTAATCAAACATCTTACATTACAGACTCCTTATATAGCTCACTGTAAAAGTTAAGGACCAGTTGTTCACCCCTAGTCCTTAAGCTAACTTCTTTTCCCTGCCTCTCCACTGGATTCAAGACTGCTAATGGTTTTTGTCATGACATTTTCCTATATATGATTAGTGGTGTTCCAAGCTTTCATGCTTACAACAAAGCCTTATCTTTGTCCAGAAGTGTTGCCATGAGGCTTGCTGAAATCTTGGCTGCATCTTAGTAATGTCAGTTATTTGAACCTTGGTCACCAGCTGCATCTGGTGTTTAAAAACATTTCAAAGCAAGATTTTGATGAGGAACAGGTCAGGGTACCAACAAGCAAACTTGTTGTCAGTTTGCCAACTAAAACCCATTCATATCCTTTCGCAGCAAAGCCTTAATACATTTGTTCTGATATCTGTTATGGAGTTGAAAGGTGTTGTAATTTAATGCCTCAGTAATTTCTTTGGAGGCAGAGGGGGGATGAACAGCCATCTATCCTTCTCCTTGTCTTAGGCATTATTAGGATTCAAACCAAAATATGAAGATACAGGTGGGAACAGGTGGAGCACAGGGTGTCTTCTGGATGGACTGGGGGCTCTGTTTTCTTTCATGAAGTCCATTCCAAGAAGGTCAAAGGGGAAAAGATGTTATGAGCTTTAGGAATGATGAAAACATTTATGCTACCTGTTGATACCCAGAAGTAGAAGAGTTGTGTGTTAGGTGTCCAGCCCTTCCTGAAATGCAAAGTAGAGTTAGGTAGAACAGAGCAATTGAATGGGAGAGGATTTATGACATTGAATATTGATGTAATACCCTATTAATTGTTTTGAATCAAGGAATCACAGAATCATTTAAGTTGAAAAATACCTCCAAGGTCATTGAGACTAAACTTTGACTGATCACCACCTTGTCAACTAGACCATGGTCTTAAGAGACAAGTCCAGTCTTTTCTTGAACACCTCCAGGAATAGTGACTCCATCACTGGGCAGCCCATTCCAATGCTTAAGCACCCTTTCCATGAATAAATTCTTCCTGATGTCCAAACGGAACACCCCCTGATGCATCTTGAGGCTATTTCCTCTTATCCCACTGCAGGTTGCCTGGCAGAAGAGACCAACTCCCACCTGGCTACACCCTCCTTTCAGTTTGTTGTAGAGAGTGATAAAATCACCCCTGACCCTTCTTTTCTCCAGGTTAAACAACCCCAGCTCCCTCAGCTGCTCCTCTTAGGGCTTACTCTCTAGACCCCTCACCAGCTTCATCGTCCTTCTCTGCACACACAATATTTTTGTGCTTTCATGGGAATGTGGATCCTTTCTGATACAAGTATTCCTTTAATCCCACTCTTTGCCCCCTGCTGTGTCACTCAGAAGATAAACAACCATAAAAAAAACTAACAACCAAAGAACAATATTAAGTGATTATGTAATTTTATGGCCCTTGACCATACACAAGGCCTAGAGTCAATCATCTATCCTTCCCAGTCTGACCTACTTTGACTACTGCTTAGGCAATATAAAAAAATCATCATTAGAACAGTCTTGGTTTCTATGCGATTTTATTAGTCCAGTTTAACAAACTTTTAAGGCAACATGCTGCTCCAAATACTGATTCCCAGAAAGTTGCAGGCAGCTACATGTTAATGTTATTTATATAACAATATTTTTTATTAAATTTTGATGGATAGCATCTGCTTCACTTGCTCTTAGTTTATTTTGTGGACCTTTCAAAGGGCAGTGGTTAGAAAGAAGGCAGGAAGCCCGCCTGCTGGTGAGTGCTTTACCTGGGTCCAGTGGAAGTCTCTGCAGGAAAGAGATGAACACTGCTCTTTAAGGAAAAAGCATTCCTGGGGAAATTGCTCCTGGAGCATGGGGCTGAGCTGGAAGTGAGGCATGTCCAGCAGGTACCCAGTGCTGCCAGAACAGGTTGAAGACTCCTCAGAGGAACTGACATAATCTGTACCTGGGTGTGGAAAGAAAGGCTTTTTTTAGGGAGTCTGGGAAAAAATGGGTAACATTTATTGCAATCCAGAAGGCTCCTGGAATGAAACCAAAGCAGGTGGACAGGATCGTTTCTGAAGGAACATGGTGTCCCAGAGATACAGATTCTTACTAAGTTTTCACTAGAGAAGAATTTTTTTGGGCTGCCTTCTAATAAATCCCAGCTTTGATGATCAAAGACCTGTTAGCATTGTTGTGGTTGTTGTGGTAAAGAAGGGCAGGCAAGTCTGCCTCAAAGTCCTCGTAAAGCAGTGAGTTAAGTGCCAGTGCCCATCAGGTAAGTGCCAATCCCCATCAGGAAGGGATGAAAACAGATGTCCTGTTTGGCTGCCTCATGGGAACCCTCTCCACCTCCTTGGTATCTCACACCTGGGCTTTTATGAACAGCTTTCTAGGATTTCATCTTTCACATTCATTAGGTACCACAGCCTGCCTCTTCTTTCTGCACTAGGTATAATAATGTTTTCCAAATAAGTGCAGTAAACTGTTCTTCACAGTTAGCAGTGGAGTTCCTTTACTAAAAATGTGTGTAAATATGCAACCCAGCTTAGTAAACATTGATCCAGGTAAATATTGACACAGGCACAGCCTAACAAGGTAGTTAAAGAGAAGAAATGTAATTTCTAGATATTCTGAGTATGAAAGTTTCCTTCAGTGCTCTGTGGCCTCAGAAATTATCAGCCTGAACTCCTTCACGTTTCTACAGATCAAAAGGGCTAATGTATCAGACTTTGGATGTGTGCTACCAGTAACACTTTATTTATGCTTCAATGAAAAGCAATACTTGTACAACTGTTTAAACAAAATGCCATCAAACTACAAAAGACAGAGCTCTGTCACTGTCTTTCCATCTCTCCTTTTCCCACTCTGAAAGAGCAGGTACTGTTACCTCTCATGGTCACCTCTCTCCTCTCTTCTGAAGGCAGTCTCTGGAATCTCTAGTTCACTCTAGGAAACTAATTCAAGTTTTCTTCAGCTGAAGGATCTGACATATCCTTCACTTTGATCTCTTGTCTTTGGAAAGGCCTATCTGTTCCTAAACTCGACAGTGGCTTTCATTTCCACGGGCTTTCCTATTCTCTCCTGAATCAAATAACGTTGTCCAGGTCTTTCTAGCAGCTGTCAAAGTTAACCACATATTGATGTAGCCTGACTACTCACTGTGATTTCAAATGCTCTGAACTTAACTTCTACCCTTGAGGAGGAAACATTTCCTGTCCAATCCTCATGTTTTTGTAGTGTAGTTGTACATTTTGAGACTGATCTTGCCTCTCTCCCTTAAAAATGCAGGAAATAGGTAAAACTAGACTTTGTATGAGTCTTACCAGCTCCTAGCCATGCTACAAGGAAAGAATGAGGGAAAAGTAAAAGCAATTGTGGACCAAAGAGCCCAGAACTTCACTTTGACTTTACTTCTTCACCTTTAATTAAAGAAATTGAAAACAGAGGCAAAAAAGTTTGCTTTCACACACATTGATAGACAGAACATCAGTACTCAGGTGCTCCATTTGCTGTGCTTCAGTGACAGACAGCATTAAATTTTGTTCCTGCCTGGTTTCTAGGTGAGTATCAGCAGCCTCCTGTCTTCCAGAAAATCTCCTATATGAAAGAAAGAGTGTGCTGACATCAGCAAAGGTTCCAGGAATCTACAAGTCCCTAGAAGGACACTTTCCCAGAAAAGGATATCATTTTGAGAGTGTGGGCTGTGAAAGAGTAAGTGATGACTGAAGAGGAGAGAGGATTAGCTTAGGTAAGAGGAGATTAATTTTCTTTCCAGTGAGCAGCTTTTTCATCAGATTTTGGCCTTTCTCTGTATTTTGCAGTATCTTCAGTTGCAGTCCAACTATTTCCAAGGTTCAGATGAAAAATCCAAACCTTAATTCTCATTTTGACGGCCCTTAGATCATGCTCTGGATAAGCTTCGTCATCCCAGCTGAATTACACAATGCCCTAGAAAAGGATGACAGTAATTCATGCAAATGTTGTAACTGTATTCCTCGCATGTACTCTTTTAGTCATGGGTTATGAACCAGCATTCGAAATGAGGCACATCCTGTGCAGCTCTGAACAGCCTATTCCCTATTATGAAAAACATGTGAATACAAGGGTCAGCCTGGATTTCCAATTTAGTCATCACAGGGAGTAAACTTGTTCAGGGGGAGCTAGTGACTGTTTTACTGAGGAAAGTCTGGGAAAAGGAGTGGAATAGAAAAAAAAACGACATTTACATAAGGCTTTGTGTCTTTTTTTCTGTATTAAAATGCTCATTTTTGGCAATATGTTGAGGAAGAAATTCTAATTTCAGCTAAACATATGAAATGGTGACTTTGAAGATATAAGCAACGTCATCACAAAACTTACCAGTTTTGTATGGACTGTGTGTTCTCATTACAGAGGAAAGAAGGGTGAAATGGAAGTTTATAAAAGAATGCAGTAGAAGCATTCAAATTGATTTTCACAATATAAAGACTTAAAAATAAAAGTCTTGGGTTTTTTGGGAAGAGTCTTCAAAATATTCTTTGTATTACCTTAAGCAATTGAAGAGTCATTCACTTTAACTTGCCTTAACCACATATGAGCTTTTCTTTGACTACTATTTAAAGTATAAATATTTTTTACTTTTATTCTTTTCAAAGGATTGGACTGACTAAGAAATTACGCTGATGATCCGCAACAGAAATTTTCCATAGCCAAGCTGGATAAAACATAGGAAGGTTTACTAAATGAAAAAGAGATTCATTCTAGATGGAAAAACTTTAAATGTGATGGCAATTCCTTCAGTTACTGAATTACAGCAGAATATTCATTGGTAATCAGAAAAAAAATGAAGGCTATCCTTTTTCTAGACCTTTTTCTACATTACTCATTGTTTTATTTCCTTCTTTACAATTTGTTTCTCAGTTGCCTTCGGGAATATTGTGTTCCAAAAGGGCTGGCTACATTTTAATTTAGAGGATAGCACATATCCGTTGTGTTCCAGATGAATAAAAGTTAAACTACTACCATTATGAATATTTTTGTTTTGCATTTATTTGTCTCACTTTTAGTTTTTTTTGTTGGTTTGTTTTTCAGATTTACATATGTAATAGATGAATTTATGAGCATGCTGGGACACAACTCCAGAAGACACAAATCATACCATCTTATTGAAATTGCAACATCCTGTGTTTTATGCCATTTCAGAACTTAGCCACTGATTTTCTTGACTCATCTTCATCTATCAAAATATATGAGGAACACAAACCCTTAGAGGTCTAAGTAAAGACTTGTAAAAGTGACTAACAGTTTTTCAAAATACCTCTGATCAATTTTGATTTTCAAAGAGACTTTCAAAGTGCAGTTTCTGGAAATCAGGTGTTGCATAATACACTGGAGGATGGACACAAAAACCAGCTGGGCATCCACACTATCTAACAGCTTTTGAAAAGATCAGTGTATTGTACCAGTTAGAAACTACATACTGAATTTAAGGGTCAACATATTGTGCTTTAACTGTAAAAATTAAATAGGATGTTTCAAAATGAATGTATCAGCTTTTAACTGCAAGATGGAAAGCTTGCATCTGAAGAAACCACATGTGCCTGCAAGGAAAAATCTATTCAGAGTCTGTTCTCCACTTATAAAACCAAACCCACTCCAAACTGGATCTTGAGACTTGGATGGGTTAGAACAGTTATTTCTCAAAATGCTGTTCACTGTGCTCCGGCACACTGTATCTCCTTGAAAAATTTTGGATCAGCTTCACAAGAGGAAATGCCTGTCTTTCAGTCACAATTAGAAAATTCATGTCTCTGAGGAGTTCAGGCTGTATCTAATCTACTCTCACCCTGCAATGCCATTCATTCTGGTGTCAGTTTAAAACGAGAAAGAGTTGACAAAAGAAACAATGGAATTAAGTCAGAGCAAATAAACAATTATTACACAAATTATTAGGTGTGAAAAAAGAAGGTTTTAAAAAAAATCCAAGAAAATGTTACTAAGTTGTAAACTCTGTAGAACCTTTTAGACCTTACAAAATCCTTAATTTTGTGGTTTTATTTTGTTTTTTTTTGGTTTGTTGTTTTTTTTTTTCCCCCACAAGTCCCACTATGGCTATATGTTAGGTCATATTTTAGCCTGAAGGACACCTGATATTTAGTGCGAAATGTCTAACTAATAATCACCATCTATTTGTCAAGGGCATATCCAGGATGGAAGCATATATCGTTTAGAATGCCTCCATTTTGCAACCCTCTCTTCCTTCCTGTGTCCCAAAAATGTTGCATTCCCCCAGCTTCAACAGAATAAACATCTCTATTATGGACTGCAGCAGGCTGGCAGGGACAAGCTAGGGTTACTTAGGTTTAGGATTACTTTAATACATCTTTATTTTTTTTTGTGTCTTTGAAGTGCTAAACCTGAAGTGACTGGGATCTCCTCACTTTGTTGTAACTGTTCCCAGGACACACAGGAGATGGCATTGCCAGCCTGAGAGGCTCAAAGACCCAATTTGTCTGTTGAGCCCAGATATCCACCCACAATGACAACAAAACTTTGCTCTGTGTGTAGATCTCAATTTCCCCCTTTGTCACCACAGCACACAGCGTCGTTTCTGGTTATGTTCTGACTCCCATCCACAAATGTTGCTGGTCAGCCATTTTATATGAATGTAGTACCGAGTTATGGAGCTGGCACCATCTACTAAAAATTCTCCCTTTTTTCCTGCAAGCCTCCCTGTGGCCTCTCTATTTTTGTGTTCATTGAAACAGTTTGGTGCTATTTTCCAAATCAAGAAGCTTCTTTGTATGGTTTATTTTTCAAATACTGAACTCGTAATTTATTACAGTATGTTTCGGATTAAAGGAGAACCATATTAGTGATGCCAAAAAAGTATGGAATGTAATTGTCAAATACACTGGAGACAGCAAAATGGGTTTTGTAGTTCTTAAAAGTATTTGAATCTTGAAAGAAGGTTCAGCCTGCTTTAGATTACAATTTTTTTATGGCTTTTCTTAAAAGGTATATTTAAAAGGTATATCAGTATATTTTATTTCTAAAAACCAAAGGCATAATATGACCTTCTCTTTGTAATAAAAGATCAGTGACTGTAGATGATGAAAATTCACATTGTTGTATTTCAGGTCAGAACCTTTGAAAAATAATACTAGATATCTTTCATCAATGAAAAAGAGAATCACATTACAGCTTTATGATGAAAGTTTGTACAATATTTACCAGACTGAGAATTCCTTGTCCTATTCTGAAAAATGTGAATTTTACCTTTTACATGATCTAGTTTTTAACCAAGACATAAAGGTATATTTACATCTTGTCTGGTTGAGATGTGATGTGCATTTAGGGATCTGCCAGTTTGTAGACTAAATGAGAAGGAATTGTGTTTTGGTGGTGAGCATACATGAGCCTTGTGTTGGTGCTATGTGGGACTATAAAAAATATTGTGCTGACCCTATGATTCCTGTGACTATGAACTCTTGACTTAGGGCAGCTGGCAATTTTATAGCAAATTAGTACAAAATGTGACTTAATTAAATATGACATTTCTAGACATTCAGAGTGCCTTACCCTCTTTTTTCCCCTAGTTTCACTTTGTTTGTATAAAGCTGGTGAACAGACGTGACTGATGTGACATGTGCAACAGCTTTACCAATCTCTGACCTACAGTGGGCCCTTTTCCCAGACTTTACAGGCTTATCTTAAGTGCAAATGCTTGATTTTGGTTTAGATCTACTGCTTACTGGATTTTGGATTTTTTGTGTTAGTTTTTCAGAAGTCCAAGACCCATAAATGCTTGATTACATAAGATACAGAAAACTCTGCATCTGTTTCTTCTTTCCATCTCTTTGCTCTTATAGAACAATATACTCCATGTAGACAGTAACTGGGCAAAAGGATATTTTCTATCACCTTGAAGAATGGTTTTACACCAACATGTATGTTGCTTTAGAAACTGTAGAATTAAACTATTTTATCTGAATATCATTTTGTTTGTCTTTATAATCATCCATCTCTTTGAAGGCAAAAGGACACAAAATCATCAGAGAAGAGATCTGATTTTCCAAACTGTGTGTTGAAAAAATACAATAATATTTAATAGAATCAAAATTGAGGTTGTATAGTATTTTTAAACCAACCAACACAATCAAATGAAAAATTAATCAAATGAATGAAAAATTATATTCTTACTACAGGATATTGTTCTACATCCTGTTCCATGTAAAAATTATATGGAAACAATTTCATTCAATACTTGGTTCTCCTGGATTCTGAGCAACTCCTGTACAAGTACATTTATTTTATTCCTGTTTAACTCAGTTACTCAGCTCTACTGATGGTTAGCAAAGCTTTCCCAATATCATACCCAAACTTGAGTATTTGCTGCAAATTAAGCCAATTACACTTTGTTCTGCTTTCTGTGAGACCTCTCATGACAGCCTTCTTCATAGCAACATTTTTTGTACTTGAAGTGTCATCACTTCCTTCTTGTTCTCCAAACTGTTAATTCTCTATTTTGCTTCCTACATTTTTTGTCCAAATCTTCTCATTTTTCATTTATTCTTTATGATTTTTAAGGTCTCTTCCAATCCAAACCATTTATGATTCTTAATTAAATCTTAAAATGGGGTACTGGAAGACTGCTCCAAAGTCTCCACAGGCACTTCTCTTCAATAAACACTAGCAGAACCCAGCAAATCTGTCCCAATCAGATTTGGCCCAAGCTCTGTTGTGTGTGTCTTGGAGGCAGGGGAAGTGATCAGCAGCAAAAATATACGTATGGTGGGGTGGTTATTTCTGAACACTTCTGCATTTGACAGCAAATGAATGACACTGGACATCTACTTCAAATGTCTGGAGTAACAGATCTTTCTGAGGCTTCACAACAAATAAGTCATGCACAAAGACTGCTGTTCTCCTTGAGGGATTGCAGACTTGGATTTCTTCAGTTTGTCTGGTGCAAATATTGCAGAACAAAGTTTAATATAAGGCTATGTCCAGCCTATTATAACTGGGTTTAAAACAGTCATTTAAATCAAACTGATTCAGTTCTTTTTAGCCTTGCAGAGGTTATTTGTAAATGTTTTATGGGAAGTACATATGATTTCAGAGAAATCTTGTGGTTTGTTTAATTTGGTAAAAAAAGATATTCCTATCTCCTAATGTGTCTGAAGTTAGAAATTATGGAGTAAATTTGCAATGCCACCGAGGCTGGGTTTTCCTTTTCATTGGTACAATGAAAACATGGATGCAGATTTTATAGCAATCCATTTCACATGAACCAGTTACTGAGGGAACATATGAATGCTGAGACACACAATTATATGATTTGTAGGCATGAAAGGATAGCCAGGCAACTTTAAAATTTCAAGTCAACAGGACTGTAGAATCGTATAAAGACAGCACAGGTTTTTTTCTGGCATTGAAGAGACTGTTTGCAATCCAGATATTTACTTGTGAAAACCCTTCTTGGAGGGTGGATATGGAAAAGGCAAAGTAGTAGTGTTCATTATATTTTGTAGTAAATGTCACTAAATGTAAGGCAGTCCAGTAAGCAAAAATATGTATGCCTTGAAAAGTTTAGGCTTTAGCACATAGTGCTATAAATAATGAGTGGTACCTAGGAATAAGCATCTCTTTTGAAAAAATACATCATGCAGATAACTGAATGGGAATGAATTACAGTATGAAATAAATTAAAGGAGGAAATCAGAAGGTAAGACAGAAAAAGGGGAAGGAGAGTATTAGACGGAGAAAGACTAAAATCCTAGTTGCACCTATTGCTCACCAGACTGAATCACTTTAAGTTTTCCTCCCCTGAAGCATTTATTTTTCTGATATCTTCTCCCATTATTCACCAATGAGACTCTAATAATATGTACACTCAAACATTCCCATTGGGTAGCACTTCTTTCTACTTTCTCTTACACTGACAAATTTCTCTGGTCACCCCTAGAAAAAATAACCCATATTGTTACAAGGCAAATTCTTAATTAAAAAGTGGACTTCCTAAAAATCTCCAAATTACAGGTAACTGACAGAGTGGAACGAACATTGGAATAGTGTCATTAAGTGCTAGAATCCTTTCAAGCCTGCATGTGGCACAGAGGCCACTAAGAGCAACCTGTCTGCTCTCTGACTGCTGCTGGGCAGGGCTTTGTCTGGGCATTTCAGCACGTTGCCTTGTCGTAGTTTTTGGGTTTCCCAGAGGATGAGAAGAGCAGAAGAGTAAGAGGCTGTCAGAGGCATGTTGGAAACCTTTTGTAACTTTTGTAGGATGGGCCCCAAGGGAAGAAGAAATCTCACGGATATTCATAAATTAGCAAGCAAATCTGTTTACTAGATAGGCATTGCATGGTTTTTGTTTGGTTTTGTTTTTTTGTGTGTTTTGTGGTTTTTTTTTTTTTTGGTTTTTCTTTTTTTAAAAAGGCTTTTTCCTCAAATATTTATTTCCTATATTTAGCAATTTTAATTTGGTTTATTTAACAAATAATCCTGCTCTTTGGAGTAAGTTATTCACAAAGTGAAATTTTTTTTCCTCCAAACTCATCCAGTTTTGCACATAATTTAAAAGAAAACATTTTTTTTCCACAAGCCACAGGAAGTTCAAAATGCTTATTTAAAAGAGGGCAATGAACGCTTCCCAGTATGATGTAAAAGTAAAATAAATACCATTCTCAGTCACATATTGTTCAGACAGACACAAAACAGATTATATGAGAGGCTGGGAGAAAACTCCCTGCATTAATAGGCTGAGAAATTAAAATAGTTTGAATAGTATTATTATAGTCCACTTGCTCATTTTATTACAGTGAATTTGCTCAAGGCTATTTTCCTTATTCTCCAGATACATGTCTTTTGCCTATGGGAGAACACTGAAACACTTTTTTTCTCGCAAATTGTTTGGAAGGAAAATTTTTGTGTGAATGCAATATTCTGAGTAAGAAATACAGTAATATAGAGATTTTTTGCAACTTCTTTTTATTTACAACAAATTACAGTAGGAAAGACTTAGAAACACATTTCCCAAAATAAGTGTCGATGATCAGAAATAATAATTTTCCTCCAAACCCAAGCTCCTTAACCACATTATTCTTCTTGTAGTTTAAAGATACTTTCCACAAACTTTTGTGTGAGTGCTTAAATTTAAAGGATGTAGCAAACTCCTTCATCTTATTGTACACAAGAGATTTTCTTCCTTTATTTCAGTTGGTGTTGGATAGGACCATAAATAAATAGGCCAATTTTGCACATCAGCTCAGTTGTGATTGTTCAGTGGGACATGTGGGAATGAGACCACAGATCTGGATATAAGCATATATTTTGGGAATTGTATTAGAAAATTTAAGCTACTATGAAATCATGTATGAATAAAACATTACAGTAAGAATGAGCAGATATTTGATGTACCAAAAAAGTGTTGGCTTGCATACACTTTAATAAATATTTGTATTTTTATTTCTGCAGAACATGTTTAGAAGGACCATTAATTTCACTAATATGGATTTAGCCTAGATTGCATTTTTCTCCACTGATAATTAAGACACCATTTCACATCTCCCAGCTCCAGTATCTAACACATTATTCTTCCTTAGCCTGAAATTCTTCCTGTAGGGAATATCTTTGGAATAACACATAATATACTGCTGTGTGTTCATGATGGTGAGTTTTATGTTATTACCATGGGCAGAGCACCAGGCACTTATGGTGAAAACACGTTTACTAAATTATCCAGACAGAATGCACAGGCTTCTTGGCAGCATTAGTCTTTTGCTTATTGCTTTTCAGTGTACTAGGAGTACTTCTAAATACCAAGTAGGAAAAGTTTTTATGCCAGAAAACATATTTCTGCCACCTAAAAATTGAAACAATAGAAAATTTAAGGCTGTAAACTTTGTTGGGTTTTGACTAAAAGTATTTCTTTCCAGATATTTTTCTATTTACATGAAAACAAGGCTTATTTGTCACTTCAGTTCTCTAGGAGCTACGGTACAAATGTTAATATTAAAATTATATATATTTGAGTGACATTCGAAAGACTGATTTTTATGTTTCATCCTGGTGACCTTTCAGGAATATGTACTTTGCATTTAGCAGCACTCATGGAAATACAGGGATATTGACAAAGGCAGCAACTAGAAAACAGCAAAAATCACTCAACTTGAGTAACATTCTTGGCATATGACTTGTCTTCCAAAGATGGATCATTTCTGCCTTTGAATTGTTCACTCTCAGAATTTTTAAAATGTATTGACGGTTGTTGCAATTTCTGCAGGAGGTAGCATTCAGATGTTGATTTGAACCAACTTCCATGTGTATATAAGTTCAGTAAAAACAAACACAGAAAAAGACCGGAAAATAATTTGCAACATGTTTGAATATTTGAAAAATATTTTGCCCTTATATACACCTAAATATAGTCCTAACTCAGAACTCAGTCTTGCTTAAGTACCTTTTAATTCCCATAGGTGTGTGCAATTTCCAGCTCATGTTTTTTCAGACAGAGATTTCTATAGACAGGTGCTGAATCTTAGGAACAACTTCACATTTTCTAAATACACTTACAGCTGTTTGAGATTTTGGATATGATTCATGGAGACAGGCAACCCCTAGGATCCCACAGATAAATTATTGCTTGCATTAGTCTGGGTTAAAATTATACCTTATAAGATGGTCATAAATATTAGTCAATCCACTCACTGTAAATATTAGGTAACATACTGGTTTTGACATGCACATTCATATTTCTTGATCCACCTTGTAGATATGCCCAAGTGTGGACACAAAAGAAATTGACATTATTAGCAGGGAATAATTTTCTTCCTCTAAATACTAAAACATAACCCACATAGATATATTATATATATTAGATATATTAGATATATTGTCTGAAATCTTAGCCCAGTACTGGTTTGCTCATTACTGAACAAACCTGCTGAACCATATCTGTTCATGTCTGAAAATTAAAGCATTTTTCTGGGGCTTGCTTATAATTTCCCAGCAGCTGAGCAGACAATTGAATGGATGGTTTCTCTTTATTTTACTTAAAAGTCATTGAATCATTCTTCGGATTTCTGTGACCACATCAGTGTAGATTTAAAAAAAATAGAGAGCTGTAAACTATTAATGATTTCATGAAATATATGGTTTGCCTGCTGATAAATGTTAGAGACAGTAAGATACCTGTTTTAACACCTTTAACACTGCAAATATGTTACCTTTATAAACATCCTTTGGAAGTCCTTTGCTGCTAATTCTACTGGACTTTCATGAACATCATTTGCAAACAGACAAAAAACCAAAGTGTTTGAGTTACTAAGAAATGTTTGGCCTTGCTAACTAAAATCATTGTTAGCATTCTATATGCTTCCTTAAAATAATTGTTGAACAGACAGCTGACAAGTTAAGAGTAAAGATAAAAAATTGGGAATGATTAACAAAAAGCAAATGAAATGCAGTTTTATGCATCTCGGCTACAGAGAGTCATAAAATACTACTTGTGCTATGACAGTTGCTTAAATGTTTAGTAGAATAAACCAAATTATGCACAAGAGAATATGACTACAAATAAAACTGCAGTCAGGAAACTGTATAACTAGAAAAAAAAAGAATTTAAATTGAAGCCAGAGGCATGGAGATGTCCTATTGTCCTTTTTTCCAGTGGGGGACTGTTTTTTCATATGTTCAGATCAGCAGGGAACCTTGGCCGCTCCATGGATGTAGGAGTCTGCCCCAACTTGTCAGTTTTAGGCCAGTTGCCAAAGAAAGTGAGCTTTTCATCATTAATGGCAAACACTTTTGCTACTGATTAGTGATTTGGAGTTCTGTCACTAATCGCAAAATTTTCTGATTCCATCTTTTCCAATGTGTACACAGACAGCTTTCCATTGTTTTGTGTTGCTATGGGAAAAGGGACAACTTAAATTGTCAACTACAATTGGTAAAAGGAAAAGAGAAACTAGACATGAAAAATTTCAAATCAAAATAGGAAGAGGACTGAAAGTCACTTCAATTTCATATAATCACAGTGGTTTGTGTTGGAAGAGACCTTTAACAGGATCTCATTTCCCTGCCATGGGCACTAGACTGGGTTACTCAAAGTCCCATCTAACCTGGCCTTGAAGACTTACAGAAATGGGGCATCCACAGCTCCTCTGGTTAACCTGTTCCATTGTCTCATCACTCTCACAGCAAATTTCTTCCTCATATCTAACCTAAAGCTAGTTTTTTTTTTTCAGTTTGAAGCCATTCCCCCTTGTCCTGTCACTACATACCCTTGTACTTAGCCTCTCCCCACCTTTCTTGTAGGGTCCCTTCAGGTACTGGGAGGCCACAATTAGGTCACCTTAAGCCTTCTCTTCTCCAGGCCGAAAAATCAGAATTCTCTCAGCTTCTCCTTGTAGCTTCTCCTCACTTCTCCGTCCCTCTCATCATCTTGGTGGCCTCTTCTGGACTTGCTCCTACAGGTCAGTGTCTCTCTGCTGGGACCCCAGAGCTGGATGCAGCCCTGCAGGTGAGGTCTCACAGGAGCAGAGCAGAGGGGCACAATCCCCTCCCTCCTCTGCTGGCCACACTGCTTTGGATGCAGCCTAGGACATGTTTGGCTTTCCAGACTGGGAGTGCCATTGCTGGGTCATGTCCAGCCTCTCACCCACCTGCACCCCCAAGTCCTTCTCAGCAGAGCTGCTCTCCATCTGTCCATTCCCCAGCCTGGATTGATACCAGGGGTTGCTCTGACCCAGGTGCAGCACCTTGCACTCGATCTCATTAGACCTCATGAGATTTCCATGGACCCATTTCTCAAGCCTGGCCAGGTCCCTTTGGATGGCATCCCATCCTTCAGGTGTGTCAAAGGCATCACTCAGCTTGGTGTCATCAGCAAATCTGCTGAGGGTGCACTTGATCCCTTTGTCTACATCAGTAATAAAGATATTGAATAACACTGATCCCTGTACAGATCCCTGAGGGACACCACTCATCACTGATGTCCATCTCTCTGAGCTGCTGATAGCTACCCTCTGGATGCAACCACCCATCTGCTTTCTTATCCATCTAAAAGGCCACTCATGAAATCCACTGCTCTCCAGTTTAGAGGGAGGGATGTTGGGGGTGATCATGTCAAAGGCTTTACAGAAATGCAGATAAATGACATCCTCATCCTCTCATTTGTCCACTGATGGAGTCACTCAATCAATATCACTGGGTTGGTCAGACAGGACTTGCCCTTGATGAAGCTGTGCTGGCTGTCTTGAATCACTTTCTGGAAGCTGAGAAGACAAATTAATACTGCCTGTTTAAGACCAACATTTTTCCTTATTTCAGGTAAAGTGAAGCATTTATAGTAGTTAATGTAATGAAACAGTTCTTGGTGTTGTGCTGAGTTCCAAATGAGTATAGTGACCAGAGGTTCAAATTCTTCCTTATCAAGAAAGGAGTTAAGATAATGGTACTATCCAAACACAAGAGGCTAAGTTTGGGCCTCAAAAGGAAACTGAAACTTCATTCCTGTTGAAAAAAACCCAACCAAACAAACTTATTAAAAATACTTTTGTCACAGCAAAAGTGCCTCTTTCAGAGTAAGGCCAAGGGCATTTTTGGGCCTACAGGAGGAAGGGAATGCCAGAAACAGGAAGAGCCCCTCTACAAACCCCCTAATGCATCATTTTGAAGAGCCAGCATTGGTTTCCTTTCCCGTTATTTCAGATTTCACATCTAATTTCACAGCACTTCCTTTTTCTTTTCAAACCATAGTATTTTGTTTAAAAACTATCTGAATTGAGGACAAAATGGCAACTTTAATTATGAATGTTCTTCCTGCTTTTTGGTTTAAAATACTTCCTGATGAAATATAAAGACATTTTGTGCCTCAATAACATGAGTACTATATTCATTGTTTTGAATGACTTAGATGTCAGAGGATTGTCTGAGTATCTTTAATTTGAAGAGCGTATGTGAAAACATTCTCTAAGGAGTAATATTATATCTTTAGACAAAAAGGTCATTTAAAATGAAAATTTCAACTAATTCCTTCATATTAGTAGTCAGATCTCAAGAGAGTCAGTAGATATGAAGGCAGAAAGTCCAATAAAAACAGCAGAATAGGCACAAGTTCTTTGTAAACCCAGTATTATCCAAAGCCAAAAAAAAAGTATACTGCTCTTGCTACTTATGCAGCATTTCAACTCTTAAAAAAGCAAAATAGTGCTGTGGTTTAGATGCTGCACTATTTTCAAACAGCTGGGTTTGCAGGGTTTTTTATACTGGAGATATAGGGAAGTATCTGCTGCTTGTTTTTAAGAACTCCCTCTTTTCTGCTGTTTGCCTATGTACAGTTGTTAAACTGCAAATTCTCCAAAGGAATGAGGGTTTTGATAGAAAACCCTTGAAAAATAAAATCATGGTTAATATATCAAGTGAAAATACAAAAAAAACCCCAAAAAACCCAATTTGGTACACAGGAAAAAAATGATAAATTAACAATTCCTATTCAATTGATCTCAAGCTAGCAAAATTTATTCTTCTTAACCCTGAATTTGAGCTCACTATACTGTAAAACTTGTTCTAGGAAGGGGTAATTGTGGTAGAAGGAATCAAATCACTAACACAGAAACAGATTGTTCACCCTCCAACCAATCCAGGAACCTGTTACTGTGACATGAAGAAGAGGAAGAAGAAGAGTAGAAGGGGTAAGATGAAGTAGCTGCTGTGTGGCAGTGTCACCCTCCAGGAGTGTGAAGGAATTATGAGAGGTGTTACTGGAGAAGTGGTCCTCTAAAGGCATGAGGAGCCCTCTGATGCATTATGCTGAGCCTCACAGACCCATACTCAAAAATTGTATTAAATGTGGATAGTTGTTAGATGGTAACAGACAAGAATTTCCAAGGTGCTAAGCTCTTACTGCTCCCAGTTGACTTCACAAGGCTTGTGGGTGCTGCGTGGTTACATGAGAAGTTGTACCATACTAAGGAAAAAACAGCTGTGTTAAAAAAACAAACAAACAAACAAACAAAAAACTCTAAAAATGCTGTCTACTTTCACACTTACCAGTACGGAAATGGTTACAGAAGGTGTGCTTGAAGAACATTTGTCATATAAAGAATGTTGCATTTCAGTGCCAGATATCTTTACTCTGTCTTTAAAATCCCATGAAAATACTTCCAAAGATTGGTGCAGAGGAGTGTACAGGAACTAGGAAAAACAGATGAGAGAAAATGAGGAAAATATTCCTAAACAAAGACACAAGCGCACATTATTTTACTTATTGAATTTTTAATAAATCAAAACTTTTCATACTACCAAATATCATTTTCCTGTCCTGTGAGCTAGAAGTGCCATTCTTGCTAAGTGGATTGTAGGAATGGGGTGTTAACTTGCTCTACAGTATTCAGTTTTGCATTTACTCACCTGTTTGATTATGTTCTTATCATGTTCTACCAAAACCAATTCTCTAAAATCACCAGTTTTACCTTCAAATATTATTTTAAAATGCAAAAGTTTGAAAAAAGTTCCCAGTCTGCTAGTACCGCCTTTCAGTCAGAAGGGGAATTTTGAAATACATTTCCAAGTATCCAAAAATGATCTTTTATATACGAATTAAGTAAAGAAAATATGAGGAGACACATTGTTTCTGTAACTAATAAAATCCCATAATTTCTCTCTCTCTCTCTTTTTTTTCTTCTTCTTTGGTTCTTCAAAGCATTTTGCCATTCCCAAAGATAGTAGCCACACATATCTGAGGAGATTTGGGCAAAGCTGCATGCTATAAACTGCATAATTTCTACAATGCTCTTGCATCCTCAACTAATTATTCCAATTTGTATTACTTCTGAGTACATTTTTACCATGGTTTCATTTTTCCACTTCTGTAGCTGTGTGAGTACAGAGACACAAGTAACAGGCACACTGCTTACACCATTGAATCACATTATATTAATCACATTTTAAAATGTACTGCAAACTATCTTTGCAAGCAATACAGCAGAGGAAAAAATGTCATTTCAATTCCTACTTCTAATCTCAATACTAATGTATTAAATCAATGTGATAGTACCACAGATTCTTGGGGTGTTCCTGCACAGGGCCAGGAGTTGGATGATCCTGATGGGTCCCAACTCACATATTCTATGGCTGCATGATTCTCTCAAATACACCAGGCACCCCAGCTGTATGCTACTACAGCAGTGGAGCACTGTACTGCTTTTCCCATGCAACTTGGCAACAGAGGCACTGTGTGACAGATGTGCCAGCCAAGGAGCCCTATAAATCCCAACAGCATAGCCTGGGTCTTTTGGTGATTATAACCCTCCCTTGAAAACTGAGAAGATCACTAGAGTGTTCTGTAGGAGTGAAGTCATCACCAAACCTAGGTTTCCATGGTTAAAAAATATTTACAGTTCATTTGCCTATATTCAAATACATATATAAACTTCTTCCCAACCAGTAAGAGATTCTGAAGTAATTTTTAACTTTTTGTACTAACTCCCAGAAATTGCAAAAACACATCTATTAAGAGAAGGGAAATTGTGGAAAGTGAACTTCCACATTAAGAAATATACTTGGAAAATAATATTTTCTATGATTCCATCACACTTAACTGCACTAGCCATCCAATAAGACATCCAAAGTGATTCTGGAACTGGAAAGAATTAAAAATATGGATTTCTTGTTTATTGATTCCCATATGTTAACAATGGAGACTGACTGCACATTAACACTGCCCTAGGAGGCAGCTCTGGAAGAACCACAGCTGCAGCTTGCTGCTAAAAGCATCTACTCTAAACAGACAAGATAGACTCCTGAATGATTTGAAAACACAAACATTACCCCTGGAGTGGCAGCAGATCTCAGACTGGTGATAGTGTCAGAGAGAGTGGTGATACTTGGGAGGAAAACACTAAGTAAAAGCAAAGATAAGAAGAAAGGGGACATTAAAAGGAGAAGGGGATAATGAAACAGTGTCAGAGGAGAGGCAGCTGTGGCTCAGATGGAGGTGAGTTAATGGTAGTTACAGGTCCAAATATCCCCTAGGTTGGAATGTCTCCAGGCCTCACAGAACCCTCCTTGGGCTATATCTGGAGCTGCCCTTGTAGCTGAAGTCTCTGGCTAGATATTGTTTCTGAAATTCACCCTGGAAGATGGGTAGGAAAGGAAGAAGATGACCTGAATTTTAGGTTTCCCAAAATTCTCTTTTGCATGGTTCCAGGGTCAGAATGATACTTGGGAGTTCAGGAGTTAACAGCTGGGCCCTGTCATATTCCCTTCTCCTCCAGGACAGCTGCCCATGCCATCTGGTAGAAATGTGGTTTATACCTCACACAAAGTCTCTCTCTCACCACGCAGTCGCTACAAGGCCTGTTTATTCCACTGTTGTAGCATATTCCCTCCTTTGCATTTTTCTGTTCCCACCCATTTATTCATAACAGATGACATTGTTGCAGGACAAATGTATGGTGAAGGTGTTTTCAGCCTTTGTAAAAGCTCTAAAACATGTGCAGAAAGTCCATTATTAGCCTAGGTTTGTAAAAAGCCCTCCCTCCCTCTTTTATTGTTTCCTTTTGGTATCCTTCCATATAGCAAAGTCTACATACATATAACCCAAATATTTAGGACCCCAAGCTCTCAAATGCAATCCATGCCTGCTCATTTTCTTTACAGAGAGTAGGGCTGTGATTAGATATAAAATAACTGTGGATAATAAATCTGCTCCCAAGGACTGAGTAATCTTATTACAAGTGGGAAATGATGGTTTACTCATCAACATGTGAAGTGCCTTAAAAGTGCTGTAATAGCCAAACTAATGTAGAGAGGCAGGGAAAGTCTGTTTGAAGAAAAGAAAGAACCTCTGGTGATGTTTTACATATGAAGAGACTTAATGTTGGAAAGAAGAATAATCTATCTTATGTTCACCCTCAAAAATAGGCTAACTATAAAAATATTTGGGATGTGAGGCCTGCGTAAGAGCTTTCCATTAATACAGCAGGTTTTCTTGCTGTACTTAATAGAGGCAAGAACATATGTTGTATGTTATGGAAAGGAGATATAAATTCACTTGGAAGTGCATTCTCTTTCTGCTTGGAAAACCTCATGGTGAGGTGTCAGTCTGCTGTTACATGAAATGCAAAATTTTCTTCCAAAAGGGTGTTCTTTTGAGCTAGCTGTGGGTGTGCCAGTGTAATTCCTTGGGACAAAAGGAAATGTATGCAATTTTCCTAAGAGAGAATAATTTTTTCTCCTGAGCTCTTTTCTTCTTTGCATGATTCAATACAATGCCTATAATGAGAGCTGTTTCTACTGGGATGGAGGCTGCAATATCATTTGAACAGAACTTGCAATTGTTGACACTCAGCATGGTTTTAAGAACCTTGACTGCCAAACTAGAATTCTTAATTGTCACATTTTTTCTCTTTTCATCTGTGAAATGTGTGTGCAATTTTTTAATTCACACAATGAAATCTGAACAAAAATCAGGCCCTAAGCAGCCCTTTGTGCTTTTTTGCTGTTTTTTTTTTTTAAACAACTGGCTGTGAAGGAGTGTTTGCTTTCAGGGGTCAGAGGTGGTATTCATTCATCAACAGTTCAGGAACTGAAATGAAGTTTTTTATTGGAAAATAAAACACCATGAACATCTCTCTCAGAGCTAAACTAAATGTTGGCTTTATACCTGTCAGTCTACATCTTTCATTCAGTAATCACAAAGATGTTCTGAGATCTGCTAGTATTTGAGCTAGTTTATAAGCCTTGAATATTTGAATTGTTCTTCATTCTGGCCAAATGGAAGAAACCCTTGAGCTCCTTCCCAGAAAAAGATGACTGGCACCCTCAAAGCCAGAACTCCAGATGTGTGTAGAAGTTGAGTAACATTGGGGAAATCATCTCCACAAACTGATGAGAATACAGAACTGGGTGGTTTCTGGGCTGGAACTGGCTACTTTGTCAGAATGAGAAAGAAATTCAAAATTTAGGCTCGGCCATTTGCAAAAAATGAGTCTAATTTAATGAACTTTCAAAGTAAATATGAAACCTTTTGTTCCTCTGTAGCAAAGAGCAAAATTCTGAATTATTTTCAGTACAGAAAGATATCCCCCTCATGTTTGATAAAAATACATATTAAAAAACAAAAATAGTGTAGCAGTGGTAAGGCAGATACCAAAGAAAAATAATGACCAGAAAAATGAGTTAACGGTTTCAGCAAATTGAGATCAAATTAAGAATTGACCAAGGCAGTATTTCAATAGTTTCCCATTAAGCAAAGAATCAGGAACACTTAAAAACAGGGAAGTAGACAAGACAATGTCACCACCGTGGCAGTTCTGGAGCTTGTCAGTAAATTCCAGAGGAAGCAGAAAAAAACAACTCGAGGGACAGAAGGTAAACTTCTAAGTTTCATCTCATGACACAGACTAGCTGGTTGAACTAATGCTGTCCTGAGGCTGCTTACAAAACCCTGATGAATGCAAAAATAGTTCAGAAATTTGGAAGGTGTTTTATTTAGTGGTTTTTAATGCTGAACCAGTACAGAGGACAGAAGGAAGGTGATCACAAGTATGAACTCTCTTGTTTATGAAATAGAAAAATATGCTATAAATAAATGTCTGAGAAGCCTGGTGCTTACTGCTTAGATGCTTGAGCTGGTGTAGGCAATAAATGAATAAATATTACTACTCTTTTCCAAGCTGCTGGGTAGAATGCTCTCACAATGTTTCCAGTACTTTATGCCTATGTCTTGGTCATAGACCACAAGTAAAACTTTTCCATGAGCATTTTGGAATTTCCACTTCTGCACAAAAATTGGGAAATGCAGTCATCATTAACACAGGAGGAAAAAAAAGGAGTTTCAAGAAACTTCTACCAAACTCCTGCACCACAAAATTGTTTGAGACTTAATTTTGTTCTCACACAGTGTGTGTCTCCTATGGCACTCCTTAACTCGTTATTGTGACTACAAGACCATAGCACCATCCATAATGGGACAAACCTGAGGACTTCAATCCAGATAGGATCTAGAGCATTCATGAAAAGAAGGTGTCTGGGGCTATTCCACAGAGGTCTAAAAGGACTTCAGAAAGTGAACAAATGGTCAAATTATCAAGTGGAGTCTGTGTGTGGAGCAGAGGACAGCATGTGAGAAAGATGAGACAGCTACAGTGATGGAGCAGGAACAGGGAAGGTCTTTGTTTTGTCTGGCATCAGAGCTACTGTTGGGAGCTTTGGTCAGACTTCTTAGACAGCCAGGGGAGGGAGAGAGGTCATTCTCCTCCCGCTTGCTTCTCCCCATTTGGTTGGCTATACCCAGCTCCCATGGTGCATGGGCAGTCTCTGGAAGCAATAGCCTGTGTGAGCACCACAGGACTGCAAGGCAACTGCTTCCTGCTCTTGGCACACCTACAGCAAGCTTCACCCACACCACATACCACAGGCAGCTGAGCTACCGAGCGCTGCTGGCGCTCCCTCTGATGACCATCCTGGCTGCCCTGAGCATCATGGCCCCCATGGCTTCCTCCCTTTCTCTTTTATTGTCAGGTAGAATGACATCTTCCAGCACTGGCAGGTTTCAGGGGCTGTCTCTGTACTGCTTTCTTGAGACATCATAGAAGCAGGTGGTTGGAAGGTGCCTCAAGAGGGCAGATGTTCAGCCCATCCTTGTGTTTGGGGGCAGCTTCAAGCATACCTACACTGTGAGATATCTGAGCATTTGAATTAATGCATCTTAGCCTTTTAAAGGGATTCTGCAACTTCTCTAAGTGACCATACATGTTCTCAATTAATGACTGATCTAAATCTGTCTTGATGCAAAATAAGCCAGTTTCTGCATATCCTCTTCCCTGTGATCCAGGAACGTAATCAGTCACTGTTTTCCATGTAGCTGTCTTGGCATACCTGTTATCATTTACTATTTCAACTTTTTATTTCCAGACTAAACAAACCCAGTTCTCTCAGCTTTTTCACATAAGTCTTATTTTCTGACTGTCTGTTTAATAGAAGATCACAGACCAGCTTACAGGCTTAACTTTTAAATCCAGGACTAAGCTTCTATTATCTACATACTAGAAATACAAGGTAATATAAAACATTGCTAGACAAGTGACAGAAATTTCAGAAGGGAGTTTCATATATTGATAGCATCTAAAAAGCTATGTGCATAGGGATTTAGTGCTCTGAATAAACAGTTTCAAAGGGGTAAGTGGTGAAGATACCAGGGAACTTTGCAACCACCATGTTTACAACTGTGAAAAATAATCTCTCCTCCCAGATTCTTTTCTCTAGAGCTCTCCAGACAATTTCAACTGCATGGAGTAAGGGAAACTTATGTTTGAAAGCTGAAAAGATGCATGATCTCATAGGTTCCTACTCAATCTGTCCCAATGTTTCACATATTACAGCAAGTCTCCTGCTCGGCATTTACAAGAGACACTTCACACTTTGTGGCACAATTGCATTTGCTGCTTCACCAAGGATGGTGTTTGTCATTGATCCTGCAACTACTGTCAGCAGTTAGTTGTATTGGCATTGTAGAGCATTTGCTGTTTCACAGTTCCAATCAGGACATGTAATTTTACCCATTTGAGATCATCTTTCACCCATATTTTTGGTCTTGATCTTGCCTAGAAACCATGAGCAGCAAATAGCAATTGTTCCCATTTTGGCAAGAGTAGTTTCTCCCAGGTTGTAAGCATCTTCCACCACAGTTAATTCTGTGTTTCTTTAGGGGTCTGGGTGTTAATCTATTGCTTCTCTTTCTAAGGCTACATGATTGCTCTTGGGAGACCTAATTACTTCTACTCCTTCCAGTATACCTTTTACTGTGTCAAGGGGTTAAGATAATGGGGAAATGCCTACATTTCTTAATTTCTAACAAGATTTTTGAGAGAAATCACAAATATGTAGATAGTAGTTATAGTATAGAATAAATAGTAGCTACAGCAAATTAAAAAGCTCAGCAGAGAAGAGTAATTTGGGGCTGCCACATTTCTCTTCAGTCCTGATATACAGGTGTCTGTGCCAAGTGATGTATTCAATGTGCTGGATCTACTCACTATGCACATTTTAGAATATTAGTTTTTGCAGAGTAAATCTGATGATTTCAGTACAGTGATAATGAGCACAGCTGCTCACCTAGGAAGCAGATACAAAGAGGGTCCTGAGCTTTTCAGATCCATGCACATGTATTTCACCATGTTGTTGCTTACAAACATACTCAAGACATTTGGATGTATGGCAGCTTGGATGGAGTTTCTGACTGAGAGCAACCACATCTCCTCTGCCAGCACTATCAAACAGCTGTTTACCTGATAGAAAATCTGTACAACATATACAAACACTTCCAGAAAAATTTCATTTTGGAAAAATTGATATCGTAGGGAAAATAAAAAATATATGGTCTCTCTCCTTCTTCATCTTTCCTTCCCTCCCAACAAGCTACCTGCAATTTGTCTATTTTTTTCAGTTGTTTCCTCCATCTCCCTCTCTCCTTCCTTTGCTCTATCTTTACTTGAACAATTTACTCTGCCGAAGCCAGCTAGCACGTAGCAAGAGATGGTTCTGTCCAGCATCCTCTGTTGCAGAAGATGCTAGAAATAACACAGGTTTCCTGTGTATACTTCCTGTGAAGTTTTCCTGGACTGTGGACCTGTCATTCAAGCAGGTCATGTCTAGGACATCAAGCAGGTCATATCTAGGACATCACTGCAGCTTTTCCAGTCAGCTTTCTTTTTTGCTTGGTTTATCTGATCCATGCACCTCCAAGGACTTTCTCTGCTCACAATACATCATCTAGGCCACCAGCATTCTTCCAGTTGTTCATGCCTTACCTTTAAATGACTTTCTTTTCTAATGATTAAATCCATATGATCTTTGTCACTTTTTTTCTTACCTAGGCTAATTTCTGACAAAACTAGAGACAAGAGGAGGGCACTGTTGACCCTTGACCAATTTCTGTAACCCAGAACACATCTGGGAAGGAAGAGCAGAGTGATCTCTGGTCCCAGCCACATCTGATATTCCCCTACCTCCCTCGCTTGCTTCCTTCCTCCTTCTGCTGTCCTGAATTCCCAGCCCCCTCCTTTAGCTGCTCCCTGACTTTTAATTCCTTTTTTTATTCTCTGTCTCTGTACAGTTCCTCCTTCTTTCCCAAAGTTACTGCTGGATATTCATCCAACACTTCCCATCCAGCCAGCACATCTTGCACTTTCTTTTCACAACCAGCTTCTAGTTAGCTGGAAGACTCTGATTACATTTCTTCCATGCACATATACCGCCCTTCAGCAGAGCTGCATTTTAGTGAAACGCCTGCAGAGGTTTCTCAAATTTCAGTCAAGAGCAAGGTTCAGATTTACATTGCTTGGGTGTGACATGGAATCAGCAACCAAAGTATGTTCCCTTGAGCAATTAAGTTCATATAACCCCTGGCTCGTGGGCAGATACTTGCTGGGAAATTCTGCCTGCCAGTGCTCGCTTTGATTCATCTGGTGCCTTACAGCTAAGCATAACTCTCTGCAAAGACTAATCTCTTTCCCCTTTTTCTTCGTTTTTTTTTTTTTATTTTTTTTTTTTTTTCTTAGCTTTTTTTTTTTTTTTTTAAATAAAAAAAAAAAAAAAAAGGCTTTCCTAGTCTTGTTTTTCATGAAAGCAGCAGCTTTATAATGAACATATAGGAGATCCTGGGATAGGAGCCAGGCTTTGCTCCATGAGCAGTTACATAGAGATTCACATGAAGACACAGCAACAGGTTTCATGGTGTTTTATTCAGAAAGTTAAGAAACTTTTGCTTATTGAACCAGGTCTGGACCACAAAGCCAATCTTGCATCATGAGAAATTCTAGACAGGACCAGAAAGAGTTTATGGTTTCATATTAAAAAAAAAACCCAACTTGCAGACGTAAGGAGTTCTCCACCTTAGTTACAACAAAACTGGCAATGTACTATAATAGAGCACTTGAGGGCTCTGGCAGTCACAGAGCAAAAACATAAATGCAGTCCTGCTCTTCTAACATAAGCACTATAAAAACAGTTCTACTGTAATGGGTAAAAGAACTGTTAGATGAGAGCATCTTTGATTAAGAAGTCTTAAACCACATCAGACTGCCCTATTGTCTCATAACAACTACTTTCAGAAAACTCGCAACATGGACTGGTTATGCCAAGTAGGACACTTTAGGATGATCTGCCACTATCACTGCTTCCCTTTGTGATCTGGGACTGGGAAGACAGGCTTCAAGACAGTTCTCTCTCCTTCTTCTTAATGACTCACAGATGACTTTGCTGGCATTTCCTGCAGTTCCTCCCAGAAGAAGTTTACAAACTGTTTAGGGTTCAGTTGTTGCTGAATCAGTGCATCTTCATTCAACAGGAAAAGAGAAATGCACTTCCATTATCATCTTGCACTGAGGTTAATTAAAAACAGCTCTTCAGCTGGTTGCAGCCTGTTTGCCAGTTGTATTTTGTCACGTTCTGCAGTGATATCTGAAAGCAGTGGTTCTCTGTGTGTTTGCACACATATATATGTATTCTGGGGCCTCATTCTCTTATGCCCTGTAATTCACCCGGTCATTCATATCAATGACAACATATCCAGCCATCTTTGCACAGCAGATGTGATCTCATTTCTAAAAGAGCAAGGAAAACCTTGCTGCAAAATAGCAGGTCCCCTGCTGCCTTCTATCTGGTTTCCTTGGTTGTTGTTGGATATTTGAAAATGTTGGCTGAAACTCCAATTGCTACTGCAGTGAACCTTAAAGGCTTCTGCAGTTAAATTGCTCACATAGCACTGATTTTGGTTTGATTTTGTTTTTAATATGAAAACAACAAACATTCCACAGCCAATTATACATACCTTAAATAAAGTTCAAAGCAGAAAAAGACCCTGATCACTGATGCCATTTGACTCCCTTTAAGCAGCCAAATCACAGAACTAGAGATGCAGATAAAGAAAGGTTACCAGTAATCCACAAAAATGTTGAAAACAAACGCTTGGTCAGCCGGTCTGTCTAGAATCTGTCTATGGTTATGTCATAAAGGCTGCTGCTTGTTGTTTCTTCAAAGTGCTGGTTTTACACAAGGGCCAGTGGTGAAGGTTACTTAAAATGCAGACCCTCCCTTCAAAGAAAATCCCATGGATTTTTGTCCTGAGAGGTGCTGATTAGCCCCTGTTTGACAGTGGGGAAAATCTTCTACCATCCAAGCTCATATGATGAAAGGTATGAAGGGCATTAAGGGAGTGGTTTCAAGAATGAAACTGCAGAACATCAAAAGGACACCGTTTGGATTTGTCTTTAGTTGGGGCTTGACTTGGATTCTGCTAACAAAGAACCTCTTTGATCTAGAATCTTTTATTATTGCAGAGAATAAACACAAGGAAGAAAATATTCATTTTAATTATTTTTCTCTGTTCCTCTCCCCTGCCCCAGGAAAGTGAACAATCCAGATAGTGATGTAGTTCTGGAAGCGAAGATGTGTACTGTATGTCCAAGTTCCTTTTTTAACCTATATTTCCAGCAAGCAGCCACAGAAGTTATAAAAAGTCAAAAAGAAACCCTGGGTTTGGGCTCATGCTGAAATGAAAGACTGATTCTCTAGAAGTTCCTGAGGCATAGCAAACTGTGCCAAGTGTAATTTTGCATCCTTGCTGATTGTCCTCTTTCTCCAGTGCAGTCATTCATTTGCTCTGTCACATGTTCCAAATTGTAAGAACAGTATAAATAACATTTATCAGAACGCTTCTGGCCTGTGACTGTCAATGACTATTTTGGCTTCTCTGGAAGTTTCCATAATTTTTTTCTTCTTTCCAAAAGACATTACCTATTTCTATTTTCGAAAAGGAACTGAATTGTTATTCCTCTAATATCAGAGATTATTTCTGTGTCATTCATGCTTCATTTTTCTGCTTATGCAGAATTACCTAGAACTCTTTTTTGGTCTTTTTTTTTTTTGGAAATTTATCTAAACTTTTTTTTTTTTTTTTTTTTTTTTTTTTTTTTTTTTTTTTTTTTTTTTTTTTTTTTTTTTTTCAGGTGTGGCTTTAACTAGCCCGTAAGTCTAAATAGGAGCTACCTGATTTTGCGGGGATTTGAGCCACACAAACTTGTATTTGAGCCTTTAACTGGGATAGGGCTGAGGCAGTTCCTCTACTCCACCCACTTTATAAGTATGATTTATTAGTTTTTTTTTTCCAATAAAGCTTCCACTACAGATCAGAAGGTATACTGTTTTAGTTTCAGAAGTTCCAAGAAAATTAATCCATACCCTTTAGCCTGGGTGAGACAGAAGAAGACAGATTGCTCTAAAAACAGAGTAACAGATGCATGATGCTTCTACCAGGGTCTCAAAGTCATTATATTTTAAATTACAAAAAGAGGGAAAAAAAACCTGCTTTTAAAATAAAGTCATACAGGCTTTCTTCTCACACCAGGAAAGAGCTGGATAAGAGAGGAACTTGATTTTTTTTTACATTTGGAAGCCCCAGTTGTTCTACAAAACCTCTTAAAATCTTCTGTCCAAATTTTACTTCTTATTTACTCCTCTGCTGTCATTTCCATGATAGCTGTCACCCTTCAATAAAGTGTGATCTTTTCAGGATTAAAATTACTGGCCTGAAGACTCCCATGAATTGGGTCTTTTGAGCCATGATCCTTGGTGTCATGTAATCTCATATTCAGATACAAAGTAGCAAATAAGCAAAGGAAGAAGAAAGTTTGATGGTTTTAAGGTGTAACAGGGGAATAACTAACATGCAGTTTCACCATGTCTACTTTTATGTTTGGATCAGCTGCTGTCACAGTAGGAGCACAAGGTTCAGGGCAGCTCTGTCCCAGAGCAGGGAACAAGATGAAAGGGCACATGGGAAAGCAAACATACAGGAACTTCCATTTTTAAAACCATCACTGAGAGGGAGGAGTCTTGACAAATACTTGGTTCTAATTCACTCCATTTTGGTCCAGACACTGGCCAATTGTAATACTCAATTTTCTTCTTATTGTGGTTCTGACAGCCACAGACTCCCTCTCTAAATGCCAAACAGGAACTGTGATGTAACTAATAAAATCTGAGTTTTCATTCTTTCCATGCTGTTTATATAGTGGACTTTTGAATAAATTCAATTTAAAATAAAGCTCCATGGATTGATCTTGGCAGTTAATCACAGGATGTGAGCAAGAAGGAAGCTTCTACTTCACATGTCTTTAGTTGCTGAGTCCTATTTCCTAACAAGAGTTCATCTACTACTGCCAGTGTTATGAAGCAGATCTCTCTGAAAAAAAGAAGTCTCTCTACAAATTTGGGGGAAATGGGCTTCTTTTCCTCACCATGGTATTGAGAGACTCACTGTACATAAGAGAAAACCTGAAGTCTCTTCAAAGTTATACGGAGCTCAGCAAAAGAATTTACAATGATATTAACCCATGAAATTCTTTCTGGCAGCAGTTTCTATGAAGGACTCTGAACAAAGAGAAAGGAAACATAAAGAACTTGGGGCAAGTTTTACTCAGTCATATTTGAGTTTAGACTTGCAGATTTTTGTGCTTTTCCAAATAGAGTTTGATGGCATCACTAATGTGTAGCATAACAGGAGACAGAGACCAGCTGTGCTTTGAGAGTTAATCTCATAAACTGCTTCCAGAGAAGGTCACATTCAGAACCCTGAGGGCTTCCAATCTGTTCAGACTTGAAAGGTATGTCAAGAAGGAATTGACTTTAAACCATCCAATTTTAGCATGCAGTTGGGCCCCAGCACTGTGAATCCCCCAAGCACCCAGCAAAACACCAGAGGTCTGGAATTTCACCTCTCCAGGAGCATATATGTAATAACCAGAGATACACAGCACTTGGTGATTTATTTGACACAGTACCTCCTATGACCTTTAAGATAAAAAGGTGCATTTCCTCTCACAACAGTCCTATTGCTTGCAGTGTAACACTGAGTACAACATGTAGGGCTCTGGTTTGTTAATTCCCATGTTTTGTGAGGGTTTTAGGGCAGAATGTCCCTAAAACTGCTGGAAAAAAGTTCACATAGCTTCCACATACTCATTAAAATAAATAGGGAGGGGAAGGGGAAGGGGAAGGNAAGGGAAATTGAAAGTTCATTCAAATATTTTAACTGTATTGTAAAAGACCAGCTATCAACCAAAGATCTCAGATAATTTTACTCAACAAAGACAGATGTAGAAATTCAAGGAGGTTTCATCCAGTCCCTCTTTTTCTTTCTTTTGAATTGCTTAGAATTTTAGTACTGGTCACCTAGTAGCCAAGGTAAAATATCCAGAAACTTCATTCTTTCTAAGGTTGGGATGTGCTGCTTATTAACAGCCAATCCATCTCATTTAAAGCACAGGGAAACTATTAGTAAAAAGATAATTCTCTGTGAAACAAAATGAGACACCATTTCACAAGGACTGAGAAAAATCTGACTTCCATCACAGAGTGTGGAATATGACTGGAGAACTCTCCCAGCAAAAACTCACTGTTCTGAATGAGATTTCATTCATTCTTCATTCAATCCTTTTTAACACCTGAGTTGCCTCGAAACAGAACACGAATCTTCATGTGGGGAGTTTGAAAATTTTGTCATATGCATCACTGCTTTTCACAAAAACTGAGACCTTGTTCACAAGTTACACAATTACAAGTTACAGTGCTAAGGGGAAAGGACTTTTGTTTCATCTAGCTTCCTTTATCTTTAAGTGAAGCACCCAAAGTAATCAGATACGTGTGCAAGCTTTCTAGTGCATGGAGAGGGTTAGGCTGTTAGAGGAAGTGATTCATCCCCCATCAGCATCAGGCCTATATTAACATGATTCAATGACCAAGTCACTGTGCAATTTCTTTCCACAGACCACAGAAGAAGCCTAGAGTGATAGCTGAGGTTGGATATCTAAGATCTGCAAACCACATCCCTAAAGTACTGGAAACCCTTTCAAATCTGTCCTTTCCACCATCTCGGCATCCCATCCATCATGGCAGTTTTAAGCTAGGAGGAATAGTCACTATTTAAACATCAATACCTTGCACCAGGTCCCCCTCCCATTCACACGCTGTTCTTTCCACATGCTGTACCCATTCAGTGACAAGAACCAGGCATTCCTTATAAAAGGAAGGCATTAATTATACCACTCACCTGTCCAGGATTTCCATCCTTCTCATATATATAGCTAGGGCATACACTATAGCTAGGGTAAGGACATTAACCGAATTAGTATTTTTACTTAGGGGATAGTGTGAGGCTGCTGCTTCAGAAACATTTTTATGTGCAGTTAGCTTATACTTGTCTATCTTCAGAAAGTGAAACTCCATGGCATGTTTCTTCTTACAACTTTCCAGAATATGAGAATACTGTATTTAAGCCTATTTCAAGCCTGTGCTTTATGGTACTCATTGTGATGAAGACACATTCATCTGTCAAATACTCCTCCAGAATCCTGAAGCCTGCTTCAGTAATGGTCTTTGCTTCATCTTAAGACATTTAAAAAATGTCCTAAACCATCCTAAACTTTATAGATATTGCAGCCTTTGATTGTTGTCATTAATGGCAACACACTGGGATTTTGACTTTTCCTCTGTTTCCATGAAAATAACATGTTCAAAATGTTGCCACTTGAGTTGGTCAACTTACTTTCTATATTTCAAAATTTGCAAGCTCAGAAGTACAACTGAGTGGAACTACATTTCTTGAGGTTTTATAATGGCCCTTCATATATTTTCTCCTTATGCTAAAGAGCAATAGGAGAAATCACTACATCCCAAAATAGTCCCATTCTGTAGGGCTGAGGCTGTCATCACTCATTTGACAAGCACAAGTTCAAGGATCACTTGGGACTAGCCCTGGGACTAGCACAAAGCTCTTGCATTGCAATATGTGCCCTAACCACCAGGCAACTGGGTGTGTGTGGGAGATCTCCCTGTTTTTCTCTTTCACACTTGATTAACAATCCTATCCTGAACATAAAAAGGCTTCCTTACATTTTGTTTAAATAGTGCATACCTGTGGGAAAACTCAGTGACAGCAAACAGATATTTTCTGACCAGAAAAAACACCTTGTTTGTCAAAAAGTTTGTCTGACAGCTATATTAGGGCAAGGAAAGGTAATGCCACTTTTCAAATTAGCTGGGTGTGCTGTTAGGATCAATCATTTGATATATCAGTTCACACTCTAACAGGTTCCCTCATGCTCCCCTTGCAAAATTCCATTGGGGATTCCTAAAAGTAGAATTTGAAATGATCATCATAGTTTTCAAGAATTGCCAGCTTTCATGATATTAATCTAAATTTGTAACACTTGATGGTCTCTGGGAAGCTTCAGTTCTGCAAGTTTCCTATGGAGGTTCATTTGAGGCATGATCTAAGAATTTTATCCTATTTCTTAAGGTAAGTTTTGGACATGTTAAAGAAAAAAATCAACATAAATTATAACTGAGGGTAACTATGAAAACAAAAACCCCAGAAGATAGCATGGACTTCACATCTACATTTGCCACTCTTTTCTTCTTGTTGAAAACCACAAATATTAGCAATTCCAGGGGGTGGGGGCAGGGAGAGGGATTTAGCAGACTTTTAAAAAGGGCCTTTGTGTATATTTTGTTAATAATGGAGCATTTCACAGTATTTATGAAATGTAGATAAGGAAGTTTGAAAGTTTGAGGCAGATGTCATCCAGTCCTCTGTACCATTTTTCTTTTTCAATGAGAACTTTCTTCACCCTTTGACTTCTTCTGTCGTAATCCCTTGTGTATTTATTCCTATTTATGTCTAATCCAACAGTGGATGGGATGCCAATGTTAAGAGGGAGCAGCTATATATTTGTACTTATCTATATCTCAGCAGACTCAGAGATGTCTGAGAGTTTATTAACAACTATCCCAACTTAGGGCCTAACAGCTTTCCTGAGACACTAGAGAGTTTCTGCTTAAGGTTACATGAAAGTACTTATTCAATATAATTCTGTATCTATTTTTGCCATGGAAATTCCAAAAACATTGCTGTCATTGCACTACATTGACTCTGCCCATACAGTGTTGGTTTGAGTTTGGTCTTCCTGTGGGAAGACCAAATTCATAAATCTCAAACCCAGCAAATTGGTTCTTTTCCTCCTGTGATCGTCTTTCTTGCCCATTATAGGTCTACTATTTTCTTTTCCTGGACACTTGTGATAAACACAGAACAGCATTTAAGTTATGAAAGAATTAAATAATGAATACTTCCTCATTGTCTTGGTGTCAGAAACTTCACAATAAGTCTGAGGAGGTTGCATGGGGCAGATGAAGGAGAGTTAGTGGAACAGCATACACTGTAATTTGCTATTGCTTTACACAGTGCCATAAAATACACATTATGAAGTATTTTATAAAACTTTGGGGTTGGGACAAGCACGTGTGACATCTAACCACAATCTACAGAGCTGCTCCAGAAACTAGAGCTCTTTGTGTAGTTAGAGAGTTCATAGTTTTATAATACACTGCTTAGATTCTTGGGATCAAAAGGTAGAGAAAAGCACGAGGATAAAATAAGAAGATTACTAACTTTAAATAAACAGGTAAAACAAGGACAAACAACACTTCTTTTTCACTGCATTAATCAGTTCGGTGTTTGTCCAGATGCTTTGAATTGATTTTCCTTATTGACTCCTGTCAAACTGTTATCAAAGCACTTTCCTGCTGTGATAATCACTGCTGTGATTATTTTCTTTTCTTTTTCCCCAAGCTAAAATAGGGATATGTGGTATCTGTACTCTGTTGATCTGCACCAAGATCAGATTGGTGAGATCAGCTGCCAGGCACTAAAAGCAGCAGAAGTGAGGCAGCTGGGAGAAAGGTGCTATCCCTTTTAGCTTTGAAAATATGTATTCAGACTGGTTTTTTGGCACCAGAAATTCTTGTATGAGCTTCCTAGAAAGCTCCCAAAGGCCAGGATGGACAAACTCTGTGAAGAAATAGAAGCAAGTTACAGAAGAGAGGAGTAGTATTGCCACTGAATGGGTCTTGGACCATGCTGTTCACCTTCAACTGCTTTTCAAAGTGGAAGGAGAGAAAAAAATTTAAATGAATTTGTTTTTTACTTAGTAAAATTTACATATAATCACTTCCCCCCCCCCCGGGTTTTTAACATTGCTTTATTAAAGCATTTTTCCAATCCGTTTTCCCTCACCTTGTGTCAGTAGTCCCTGCAAACTGCTTTACATAGTCCATAAGAAGACACAAGGAAAGAAGGTAGCTGTGGGCATGGCGTCTCTTTTCATCAGTTTTGAGGCTTTCTGCACGGCCAAGATCCTGACTGTCTTACTTCATTAATGGAAAGTTAAAGTATCACACTAGGGACAGAACTCTGACAGTGAAATTAATTGGAAAAAGAAAATTATAGCCCTGTACAAAAGAAAAAAAAAGAAAAAAAAAGAAGAAAGGGAAAGGGAAAGGGAAGGGGAAAGGGAAAGGGAAAGGGAAAGGGAAAGGGAAAAAGTAACTTCCTCAAGGATTTTTCACCTGCCCATACAGTCACAACTCCATTNAGGAAAGGAAAAGGAAAGAAAGGAAAGGAAAGGAAAGGAAAGGAAAAAGAAAAAAAAAACCCAGACAAACAAACAAACAAACAGGCTTCTTCCACCATGCTCAGAGTATCTGATGGAAAAAAGAGCAAAGGCTGTTTCCGCAAGGCTAAGGGGTCCAAATGTACTGAGCTGGGCTGGCGGTTGTTGAACAGGGAAGTTTAAAACATGGCACTTTGCAGGAAAAGCACCAACTAAAGGAAAAACATGAAACAGAGAAGAAGAAGGATGAGACAGGAAATATGCTCCTGCAGTCTCACAAAAGTCAGTAGTCCAGCATTCACCAGAGAACCCTCTGCAAAGTGCTACTATGAGCAGTCACAACTTTGGGGAGACACCCTACATGTCACCATGCCCTTTTCCCCACACCTGAACCCACAGCCTGTTTGTGATGCAGCTGGGATTCCTACAAAGCAGCCTGAAAGAAGCACTGGGCTGCTCTGTGCATGGATGGGAGGTGATGTGGGCTCCATGGCTCTGGACACTGCAGCCAGAGCTGCTCCCTGAAATCCTCTTTGCTGAACAGACAGAACAGAGAAACTCAGTAACCCCACCACTTCTGAACTCGTCAGCACAGTTTATATAAGGATGAGCCATCAGCTCTTTTGCTTCAAATACTGCCTCAATTTACGTGGCATAGCAGCAATCTGGCTTTGATGGAGAAAAATGTGAAGGAATGTGTTCCCTGGGGAGTAATGCAATACACAGACAATGTAAGAAGGAGGCTGTGCTGCTAAATGATGCTCATTTCTATCCAGAACATTTTCATTAGTCTTGGAACAAAATTAAAGTTTCCACTCTCATTTGCTAAAGGTTAATCCAGATTTCCATGAGATATGTCCAGATACAGATGTAATCTCTTTAATGAAATGCTCTGCCCATTCATTTCTTTAGCTTTTCTTTTTTTCTCCAGCATTGAAGATACTACAGACAAATGGAAAAGAATGAAAAAGAAAAAACACATGCAATCAGAAAAATTTCAGACTAAGAGATAAAATTCCTTCCAGTCACAAAGTCAATAGAGGACTATCTAATGTTTAGACAATAAAAGGGAAATGAAAATTATAATTAAAAATTACATGACTGTATTACAACATTATTTTAAATTCCTATTTTCAACCTTTTTCCAATCTTCTAATGAAGAATTGTATTTTTTCTCTTAAAATACTATTCTTTAGGTCTTAAAATGTAAATAAATTATTTGTTGCAATCCCATTTCCTAGTGTAGCAGCCGACATTATGCAGCTTGTTTTGTTACTGTCTGTAGCTCAGGAAATCTGCTGTTGTGTACTTTTAAAGTTTCTAATTCCGCATCACACCTTTTATTTCTGAATTTGCTAATCTTTTTCCATCATTCTTCCTTTGCACCTCTTTGATGTCGTGCTCATTCCCTTCAAACAGTATGTCTCAGGCAACATCTCAACTGAACTATCACTGGTAAAAACAGATGTTTAAAAACCACCTATCACCTGCATAAATTTGTCCCCCTCCTTAAATGTCTATTAAGATTCCTGAGGCTCCAATACCGCTGATTATTCTTTCTCAGACTTCCTGATTCAGAGACTGAAATATTTAGGTCTTCAATAACTTTCTTAAACCCTCTTTATTTTCATCAGACATCCTATGTCCCATGACATACATTCCATTTCACTGACTTCATCTGATGGCATTTCCAATTTCTGGAATATTATTCTTTGCCTCACGACATTTTCAATGTTTTCATTAGCTGTTCTGGATTTGCTGTTCTTCTTTTGTGATATAATGCTTAACATGCCAGCAGCATTTATCTCTCCCCAATCAAACAGGGCTCAGGAATAAACCAGCAGTGTCACTCCAGAATTGAGCACCTCTGCTGGTAAGTGTGGATCAGCATAAGAGAAAGAGAAAAATATTTCAAGGGAAGTCTGAATAAGTAAGAAAGAATAGATTCTCGACCTTTGACAAATCAGCATGCTATTTGAACAAAATCCAACAAGTAATCTAAAAAAACACAGTTAGTGACTTTTGAACTTATTGCCTCAAATCCAGAAAATATGTAGAGAATGAAACTCTTCAGGGGTATTATAGCTCCTACAACAATATTGGAAAGGTGCTTTTGCTTATGTTTTTCTACCCATAACCTCATGTTATATCTGTTGTGATTAAAGGCATAACTGAGACATCAGCTGACCTAAGCACAGGGGTGATCAGACAACCAGACCACTGAGTGTCTGTGACTTTTTTCCCCCCTGAAATCAATGGTATCTTTGCCATTACTGCAGGAGACAAAGAATCAGATCCTGATGACAGAGAAAATTATGAATTACTTGGAAATTATATTCCAGGTACACTTGAGAATAACACTGGTGTCTACAGTGGTTTCTTGTCCTCTACAAACTGGGTGTGGAGGGAAGCAGGGAAGATCATGTGGGCTCTAATCCTTACTTAACTCTCTTGTCCTGTTCTACAGTAAACAGAAGGGCTTCTTGATACTGCTAAAGGGACACTTTGCTATTTCCAGCTTAATTTTTTTCCACATATTCTCCATTTTCTCCCCACTCATGTATTGCTAGCTTCCAAAGGAAGGAATATAAGACAGCCAATAAACCAGTGATATTCTTCTGCATCACAAATACCCCAAAATCCCAACTGATCTCCATTTCTTCTGCACATATTTTACATCTCATTCTGTAGTTTCTGCATCTATGAGCTTCATGTCATTATGAATAAGAGCACAAGCTGGCTCTAACACTTTAAACCTGATGTTTGATTATCACACTGTAGAGGGATTGTCTTAAATTCTCTGCCTTCATACATGTCTTTTTTCTTCAGTGTTCCACTTTAAAAGTGGCGGATCAAAAGATTTCATCCAGGATTTTCACATTATTATGTACATAATGTCTAGGTAGATTCGTTCTTTAAAATAAAAAATAGAGAAAATCTGAGAGAGGGATCCTTTGTTCCTTTTACTCACTGGGAACACAAAATGGCCCCAGAATTCTTGCACTGCAGACAAAAATGTGGACAAAATGTGCTTATTGTGAAACTTTCCATCAATTTTAAATAAATGTCAGGTTGTATTATTACCAACAATTTATGTTCCTATTACTTCACAACTTCCCTGTGTTAACTTGACAGACTACATTAAAAAAGCCAACCTATTTGTCAACATTAACAGCTTGCCTTATCTGTTCTTTTTCCCATTTGGATTTCTTCTCTTTTTGGAAAATGATCAACTTCTGACTCAGAAGTTTCCCCAGATTTTCAGATAATTGACCTTAGGGTTTAATCAGGACTGAAAGCAGAAGCAGGTGGGAAGAATCTGCGATTTTGTTTACAAGGACATATTTCCAGAAACCTCACTTGAACTTGGTGGAAACATAGCTTTAATTTTCCTTCCATAAATGACAGATAAATAAGGTTGCCATAAAATACTCTGTTTCAAACACTTGACTGCATGCTCTAGTGGCCAGTTAGAGGCCTGTTAAGGTTATGACAGTAATGCAAGTTTGTGTGACAGTTTTTGCCTTTGAATCTACATCATAAACCCAAGGAGCTGGAGCCAAAAGGAGGTCATCCTCAAACAGTCCCTTGCACCATGTAATGGCATGAGGGTCTGGAGATGGTCTCCCTGCTTGCCAGAAGAAGTCTCATAATCAAAAAATAGCAAGAATGGCTGATATGAAAACAACAGTAATTCTGAGATAAGTGTGCAATTCAAAATTCAGGTTAGGCAGAGCTTTTCCATAGACTTTGGTCTAAGAGCAGGAAAGAGGACAATGTAAGAGTTTGTATCACTTTAAAAAGAAAGCCAGTTAGTCCTGGCTAAGTGTCTTGTCTTTACTGTTTCCACCAGAAACACATACTAGAGAATAATTTTCATTGATTTCAATATGGTAAGCAAGATTTCCAAGTTTAAAGTAATGGATGATTAGAACTAACTGGAAAGGTGACTATGGCTGAGTCAGAAGGAAAAAGCACATTGTACCTAGAAAGTACAGAGGGCCTATCAAAAGAGTTGAGTGTAAACTTTGGGTAGTCAAAGGGCTTTAGATATTTGCATCAAGATGGGTTTTAAAGTTATCCAGCTGCACTTTGTGCATCTACTTAAAACACAAAAATACACAAGATTTAGGAAAATGAAACAAAAATTCAGTCACTGCAATATCTGCATAAATGATTATTTAAAATAGTCTGAAGTATTTTCTTGTATTGGTATATTTTTATATGTTATGTCTCCCCTACAAAATATTTCTCCCAGGATTATTTACAGAATATCAGATAAAAAGCCATAAAAATAACTGAAATATGTTCCAAACAGTGGTAGAGATGCCAAAGCAAAACAGAGTTCTTCCAACATACTTATATTATGATTACTTAAATATCACTGGCTAGTCACTAGTGTTGTGAGACATTCCTGTGTGGCTCAGTGGGATTATTGTTGAATTAAGCATCATAAAGAACACAAAAGGTATTTTGAACAACAAAAATTAACTGAAAATATCAGTAGACACAAATTAGAGAAAACAAAACAAAAAAAAAAACTCCCACCTTTAGAATGTTGCACATATCTTTTATTCCTAGCTAGAATAAAAGCCTGTACCATTGCAGACCAAAATATTTGGCTTTATAGGTGTTTTCCATTTGCCCAAAGAACTGCCAGAGGAATGGGTAATGACGACCTAATTTATCACTTCATTAGCCCAACTGGGATCAAAGAATCCTTTTGTGGTTTTCTGAGACATGAAAAAGAGGTAACTATGAAAGCTAACTCCTAACTTTCCGCTATTTTTACAGTTGCTTTTTCTTGTTTTCATTTCTCAAATATGTGCAACTATGTAGGCGATGAAAATAAAATAACTTTAGTACTTTTGCAAACAGAAAAAAAATCCCAAAAAACTGTATTTTCCTGTTTTCAAAGTACTTGAAAAGGTAGAGGAAATTAATGAGCATGAGAATTTTATATTTTTGTTGCTGCTGTTGCTGCTGTCACTATTATGATTTGCCAGACAGTGAGGTAGGTCTGTGTCATTTTCATGAAATGAGACCTCAGGACTAGCAGAAGGAGTTTTAAACTCAGAAGATAGATTTTTTTTCAACACAAAAATGAACTTTTCCTTAAAAAAAATCAGAAGAGAGAACACAGAAATAGAAGAACATAAAGCCTTTCTCTTTATCCATCCACACTTTCCTGTCATGACAAGCCTTTTACTCCAGACCTCAGTATCAGCAACTAAGGAACCACCAGTGCTACAATAAATTTTACAGAGTCCTTTTGAGTCCTTAGTAAAGTCTAAGGAAAAGTCTAAGTCCTGATCCTTCTTTGTGTGCCTGCTTCCATAGATGTTTTAAGTTAATAATTTCTGTCTGACATTTTTTCTGTCCTTACTTATATACATTTTACCAATTTCTGTGTGATCTTTCTGTTTTGTTCTAGCCTTTTAATTCAATTCATAAAATACACAAGAAAGAAACACTGAAATAACTGCACAGCAGCCTACAGTGCCTTTTTAGGGGACACTTCACACACTAATAATCTAGTCCCCTGTGCAAGGGAACTCTGTGCTAAGATGGTTATCCAGGCATAGCCTGTCTGGTAGGAGAAAGCAGTTGGAAGGGCAGAGATGTCAAAAAATTAAATTAATGCTTCTCAGTTCATAAGTGCCTAATATTATGCTTAAGCAAAATAATGCTAGAGAGGCCTTCATCTCTTGAAGGGAATGCTGAAAGCTGGAATGTCACAGTTGCTGCAGAAGAAATGAAATTTACCTTGTTCATTATTTTCTTCTTTTTTTTTTTTGACCTGCACTAGGCAGAAGAGATAATAACGTCAAGGAGGAGCTGGGATAGGCTGTGCAGAAGGGCCTCTGAACCTCAGCAGGAAAAATGAGCACAACTGCTCAGGGAACATTGTCTGAAAGGCTTCTTCCCCTTTCACTGGTTGCATAATAGCTTCCTCCCTTAAGGAATGGCAATGAATGGAAGACATTTATGAATTTACAAGTTTATCTTGGAATAAGGTAAAATAAGATTATTTCTTTTGGAAATATAAACTGCAGCTATGTAAGACTGCTCTCTCTATATACATAAATATATATATGAGATAGGTAGATAGATGGATGGATAGATAGATAGATAGATAGATAGATAGATAGATAGATAGATAGATAGATAGATAGAGGTATCTCATATAGATATATATGAGATATCTGATGCATGTTCTGTTTGGGTGAAACACTTGCCCAGGTTTCTGTCTGAAGATCATGAAAGTCCTGAACTGCTCTTTTTTTAAATTTACATTTAAAATTTACCATTTATAATGAAGCAAAATTATTTCAGTGCACCTTGAACAATGGAAGCACTACTGTTACCTCCTTTATCTACTGGAAAAATACCAAGGAACATATAGAGCTTTACATAAACACTTTGCTATTTTATCTTGTGTGTGCTTGAACCAACTCAAAAGTCAGGTACTTTCTCTTCACATTATCCTTTGGAGACTAATAATTTATACCGACAGACTCAAAATATAATTTATCCTAAAGTTTGTCACTGTTTGCCTTTTTTTAATCTTGAATTAGCCTTCTCACCAGTAATATGTGCACCATCTCTAACTATTTGGAAACCAAAAGGGTATTTTTAATAAGTTCAGATAAAAACCTCACAGGAGATGAGTGTTTCTCACCACTCCTGCTCTCCTCTTGGATACATTCAGTCCCTGTGCACATTATGGCTTGGTTTATTAGGTTGTAGATATGAGATTGAAGCAGTTTTCTCTCTTTGTGGCATGGATTTACTTTATATCAGCAACAAGACATTAATTGCATTAGACACCTAGAGACCAAGTTTGGATGGTGGGATTGGGTGTAATTGGGTGTATAAAGCCATAGTTCAAGACCTTACTCTGATTGGGCAAGCCTGTTTTGCAACATACCTGCCAAATACTATAATGACCTCCACCCCACAACCACTAGCAATTTTAGGATAAATCTCTCTCTCCCTGTTTCTCTGTTTCACATTACTTTTATTAGAAATGCCATCCAATTAAAAAGCATGGCGATATATTCCTTTTTTTAAAATACAAATCCACTTCCCAGAAGATTTTACCAATGAAATTATAATAGTAGTTTAATAGTTGTTAATAATAATAATAATAAAAACAATAATAATAATAATAATAATAACAATAATCATAACAAGTTTAGAAAACCCCCAAAAACAAAATCAACCACTTTCAAGATAGTTTAGGAGCTTTGCAATTGCCATTAATGGTAAGAAAGTGAAGGCCTATTTTTAACTGAAGCTTTTATTGAAGCAAGCAATCCTTTTTTTTTTTTTTTTCAACCAAGATGGGAGTGTCTGGAATGTTACTTTTTATTTTTAAAATAAGCCATCATTTTCACCATCAGCACTCAGATAGGAGCCACACTGATTGCAATACTAGTGGTTGAAAGGTCTGAGCATTTTTGTGGCTTGTTGAATAAATATCAGTAATTCAATTTTGGTGTTCTCAAATTTGTGGAATGTGATATTTGGAAGAGTATAAGAATGGAAAATCATTCCATTCCAAGAAACAAATGCTTTCAGTCTTATAACACTGGATGGAAGAAGGGTTTTTTGGTGTTTTTTCACACAGGAGGACAAGAACAATTAAAGTCTGTGCAATACTTAACAGTAGATAAAAGTGTACTCACTGATCAAAAGACTTGGTTTCTTTTAGATATGCTAATCATACTTAGCTCGTCAATACTCTGTGTTGCTGTCTAAAAGTAGCATTCAGTACTGATACTGTAAAATGTTTTCTGAGAGTGACTCAAGTGAAACAAGCTTACGAAGTTCCTAATTTGATTTTCATTTTTGTCAGGCAAGGGACAAGGTGGTATCCAGCCTGACAGTCTTGAATATCTGTCTCTGCTCAGTGTCTCCTGTTCCTACTGGAGACATGCAAAAGTCCAGTCCCAGGAAATAACTCAATGCTACACTATTTATTTTCTGTGTGAAATCTCCATGGAAAAATAAAAGATTTTTTCAAAAATAAAATAAAATACAATTTTTAAAAAATTGCAATATTCAGCCAGAGCTCAGTACACAGTTTATGCTGTGGAGTCCTCTTTATTTTCTGTTACTAGGTTCGTGTCGCACGGAATCACCTCTGCTGCTCTACCTATTGCCAAATGGGACACGTTCACAAGGAAGCCACATTTGAAGTAAACAACATCTGGGAGCACTGCATACAGTAACTGTTCTGGTCACAGGCAGAGTTTCTCCTCTTGGATGATAGCTGTCATGTGAGTGCCAAGAATGCCTGTAGCTGGAAAACTGTTATATTGCCAAAAAATTGGGTGACTAACATTCTCTTTGGTACTGCTTGAAGGATCCAGGACCCTTGAGACCCAATAAACCCTGAAAACTACTATTTCTGTAATATTGTCCACAGCATTTGTATCTTTAATTACATGTCACTGTTAGAAATGTTACTTATGAGGTTTTAGTTTGGCCTAAACTGAATAAAACTGATGGTCCAAAAGAAAATGAAAAAAGACTGGATGGGTCTGCTATAGTACCTGGATCTGCCAGAGGAACCTAGAGTACTGCCAGTGTTCTGGTGCCCACAAGGTAGGAAGGACACAGAAATCTTGGAGCAAGTCCAGAGGAGGGACACAAAGGTGATCAGAGGGCTGGAGCACCTCCCCTGTGATGACAGGCTGAGGAAGTCAGGGCTGCTCAGCCTGGAGAAGAAAAGGTTGAGTGGAGACCTCATGGCAACCTTCCAGTGTCTGAAGGAAGCCTGAGAGGGACTCTCATCAGGAACTGGAGGGATGGGACAAGGAGTAATGGGCACAAACTGAAAGAGGGGAAATTTAGGCTACATATTAGGAAGAAATTCTTTATTGAGAGGGTGGTGAGATATGGAATACGTTGCTCACTGAAGCTGTGGATGCCCTAGCCTGGCAGTGTTCAATGCCTTGAGCAACCTGGTCTAATGAGAGGTGTCTCTGCCTGTGGCAGGGGGGGCTGGATGGTTTTTGAGGTCCATTCCAACCCCTACACCTCCTATGTTTCTATGGTGATCATTTGGTCCCTTGGTGCCACTGTTTCTTCTCCATGCAGCCACATCTGTGTCTCTTGCTACATCTAAAGAGCAATCAGGCTTTGCAACCACTCCTGAACCTTCAGAGCATTCATCTTATACTGTTCACATGGCATATTTTTGTGTCCTGTTTTTGTAACTTTTTTCTGGTGCCAACAAACAAAAGTGCTGAAGCAAGGGAAGAAGCAGAAAAAAGTTGAGAGGAGCCAGACTTGCACATGCACACAAAAAAAGCAAATAAAAAAAGAAATGGAGAAAGGACAGAGGGAAAAAAGGAAACAAAGAGTAGAAGTTAACAGGGAGGCCATACTTTCAACCAAAAGCAGAAGGAAAGACAGTAATAGCAATTAAATGTTCAGTGGGGTTTTCACCCCTGCTCTCCTGCACAACATTCAGATCTGTTTGGAGCCTAGAGATGGCAGGAGAGATCCAGGTGGGTTACACCTACCCTCCCAGGCACCAGGCCTCACTGGCGTGGCACTGGATGCCCTCACCTGATCCATGGCAGGACACTAGACCTGTCCCAGGAGCCACATGTTCTCCTGTCTGGCCGCAAGCAAGCAGTGAGCACCCTCTCCCCCTTCCCTGTCCCCATAGGAAGATCAAGGGTGCAGAACTGCTAAGAGAATATTGGAGAGCTTTTAAATTGCATCTAACACCATTTCTTTCATCCTTAGCTACAGCTGTGCTGTATAAACATCATGCTGTGAAGACTTAAAAAGATTAAAGTCTTGAACTGTCTTTTTTTTTTTTCAAAAAATATATAAATTTCATGCAGAGGAAGGGTCCCCTTCACAGCAACCCAAGTCAGTGGCTTTCTATTTCAGTACAAGAACTGACAATAAGATAAGTATCTGCCTATTACACAGTCCAGCTAGAGGCTACTGGCAAATAAGAAGTTAAATTCAGAAAGCAATAAGACCAGTTATTTAAAAAGCCAAACACTCAGATGATGTGTTGATTTCTGTATTGAAATAATTCCAAATAAAATTAAATAAAAGCCTGGTTTTGTGTGTGGTAGAGATGAAAGGTTTTTGGAAGGATTTTTCTGTAGGAAACAGAGAAGCAACCTAGCTAGATGCATGGTTGATGTAATGATGATCTTATGCAGAATTTCTATGCAAAACTTCCCTCCCAGGTTCTTAGAGGAAGAATATTAACCTGGCAGAGGATAAAACTGGCAGCTGGTCAGTCACTAACATGGATATGTGTGAGCAGAGAAAATCATGGGTGGAGAAAGACAAGATGGGAGAAGTCAGGGGTAGGGAAGGATTGTGTAGTTTATTATTGTTAAACAAAGTGGATTCCAGAATGAGGGGATGACAGTGCAGATGGATGCTATATGGGACTGATTTACTGATTACCGGGGCAAACACCAGAGGAGGGAAAAAACAGGACATCTCTATAAATTCATCTCAAAACTGTTTCTGGAATTACAATATGTTTTTGTTTAATTGCTGTCTTCCTTCTCAGTTTTGTAATTTGTTTTCCTTCCTTAACTTTAAAATAGACAATGACAATCAGTATTCTCAAAGTGTGACCAAGATTTTAAGATTTAACCTAGAAAGGGGTCTGGTATGTACCTAAACACATTTACTGAATTAATCTCCATGAAAAAATTATATTACAGTGGCATGGGGATGGAGAAAGGGAGGAACATCCACTCCTACATGGAAATTGTGGTGAGGAATCATCGCTTTCCAAAGACAGTCTTCAAAGTCAGCACACACATTCAAGTTACAGTCATTAACACATATATTCATAAACAAACCATGTATCCCTGAGATATCCAGCCTCCTCAGCCCTCCAGACAAAAAACCAAAATGCACAGAATTTTATGCACAGGTTGCACAAAATGACATGTTCCCCTTCACTTGAAAAGCTTCTCTGTTTGTACGAGGAAGCTGCCCTGGGCACAAGGGCTGTGCATGGCCTTGCAGCCCTGTGAAACCAACATGGGAGGAAGCCTGTGCCTCCCTCTGTGGCTGGTTTCACAGAGCCAGTCTGGTAGAAAATAATGTGCTAGAGGTAATCTCCACAATTATTACTGTAGTAGAAACAGTAACCATGATGTGGTTTATTTCCATTCCATTGAAATGTCAAGAATCAGAATTGCATGGCTCTGAGGAGTAAACAGTGTCTGTGGCTATCATAGCCTTTACACAGGGCCTTCCTTTGTTCCTTTTATTTTAACAGAAAAGCTCTGAAAGCAAAGCTCCTCTGGCACTCCAGTTATGCGTGTGAGTACGTGTGCTAGTGTGCATGGAACAAAAGGGTGGAGAGGAGCTCTGGGCTGTAGTTACTACTTGGAGTATGTCTGCTTTGTACTTGGTAACCTTCTGCTGCTTCCAAGAACAGCTCGATAAATCACGCCTCTTCCACTGGAACTGCAAGCACACAGCACTGTACATTTTCAGCAGGGATCCAGATGTAAGCAATTAGGCCACGCTGGGCTATTCTGCTGCCTCCCCTATATGAGACATGTCTAAATAAGAATAATCCAGCTCATTCTTAAAACCATGCACAGTTCTTCCCAGACAGGCAGTGGTTAGCCCACGCTGGCAGATCCAGCGAGCACTTTCCAAAGTCATGGTCTAAATAGATGTCTAGACAATGCTCTGACTGCATGTTGGGACAAGGTCCTATCATCCACCAGACCTCACTCCCCTCTTGCTGTCCTGATATGAAAAGCTCCAGCTCTGAGGTGCAGGCAGGTTGGATCAGATGACCCACCATGGTCCCTTCTAACCTGACCCATTCTGTGATTCTGTGAAGCATAATATACCCTAGGGATCAGGGACAGCTATTTGGTCTGGATCCTCCAAGAACTGTGTTCAGGATTGCTCTCAGTCCTTCTTGGACATGAGGTTTGCCAGGCACCTCAGAGGATGCTGTCATTTCCACTTGCTGTCTGTTCTGTGATGAAATTCCAGAAAAAAAAGAACAGCTAGGGAAAACTGGTATGCTGAAGGGAAAGGTTTAGGCCTTCAGAAATGTCTAAACAAATGGCAGCAAGCCACTTGAGTTGCATTTCACTTCCTCAAGAGATTTTAGACTGCTCTGAATACAATAAACAACTGCCACTGGGGAAAGCACACATATTTTTCTTTTCTCTTGAGGTATTGTAGATGTTATTCTATGTTCTGTGGTGGAAAAAAATGTTTCTTGAAGCAAGTGGAAGGTTCCCATCAGTGAGATGCAGAGACAAAAGCTCTAAGCAAGCTATTTGATTGCTCTTTGAAAAGCTGCCAGAGGTGGATGGCATTACAGAGAGACACTACAGGAAGGCTTCATGACATTAAAAATAACATTCCAGCCCTCTTTCAACTGGATTTGTAACTGGATTAGCTACTAGTTGGTTACTATGATAGCTCAAATGTTGTTCTAGTCTTGAAATACTTGGCAAGTCCATTGGACTGGGCTGCACTGACCCCAAGAGATGACTATGGTAAAAACATTCAAGTCATCCTACATTTCTGTCCCTAGAATTATTTTTGCAGTGTATAGACACATATTGAACTATGAAAGGTATAAAGCTGTCTATGATAAAGGAGGTTTTTTACAAGGAAGTTTAACACTCTCCAACTTTCTTCAAGCTGTGAAAAAACTCTCGAGAAACCACTGGGAAGAAAGGAACATCCACTTACTGGATGGGGAAGAAAGGAGCATCCACTCACTGGGTGGTACAGCTCATGACTGCTCAGTATTTGTGGGGTAGGGGAGAACAGCAACCATTTAAATGGATATAGTGTCTTCAGTTTTCTGGAAAAGCTATATTTAAGCATTAAAAATTTCATATACACAAAGAATATATTAAAAAAAAAAAACAGCTGGTCCTTTACTTCCCATCATGTTTACATCTCTTCTGCATAGAGTCTGACACACAGTAATGTTCTAAATATTTCTGGATTTCAGACATCTTATTTATNATTGTCAAATGCAGGAAAGTATTTCACTGTCGGGCCTTTGAAGGCTGGGGTCCCATGAACAGCTATGGAAGAGAGGTTTGGCTTTGCCTGCTGGCTGATGTGCCACCTGTTAGAAAGCCCTTTCCATTTGGTGCAGATTCCTGGTTGATATGGGCAAGCAGAAATATTGAGGGCTGCAAGGAGAGCTCTCTGCAACTCAGTTCCCCCACAGGAATGTCTGGGGCTGTTCCTCAGGAAACATCCTCCTCTAATCCTGCAGGCAGCCAAGGAAGAAGGGAACATGCTCCTGACGGCCAGCACACAATTAAGAAATGTTCATCTGCAGGTCTGGCTGTATTTGCATACTGCTTGACTGTGATAAAAACAAAAGGCTTCTTGGTAATGGCAGATTTCATTTAAACATCCCTTCCTTCTCTAGACTCCTCTCAGTCCGTCTCAGCATGCCATCCCACCAGGCTACTCAGCAACCCCAGCAATATTTGTTCTTGTTGTTCTCTACCTGGTCTTTTCTTCTTTTTGTCTTATGCCTTTTACAGATAAAGATAAGACTGTTATCCAGGGAGGCATAAGCAAATAGCATCTCCCCAATTTCCCTTTCTTGAATTTCCCTTTCTTGAGACTCTTATCCAGGGAGGAATACGCAAATAGCTTCTACTTCCCTTTCTTGAGAAAGCGCAAGTTACTGATGCTGAGCTTAGAGGGCAAGAAATGCAGGCAGCCTCTCACTTTAACTACCACAAGCAAACAGTCTTTGCATGTTTGTAGGCAGCAGTAAGAGATGACTTTTCAAACCTCCTCATACTAAGATCATGTCCAAAAGCAGTATGAGGGTATATTTTCTCTGAATGTTTCAGTGGATGTTGAATCAGAGAGATGGACCACATGTCCATGGATATGGAGAAAACACAGCAATGCTGTCCCCACATGTTCTAATCTTTGGACTTTCCCAGCATTCATCAGGTGACCAGATCTTGCCTTCCTGTGCCATACAGCATACCTTTCCAAAAGTTCTCCTCCTTAGCAGCTATTTCTAGGTCTGGTTCTTTTGTTGTTGGGTTTCTAATTTCACTTAACTTCCCAGTTACCCAGAGTTTTACTTCACAGTGATCTCTGAGACGGGTTCACCAGTTTCTCATCACAATCACTCACTTTCACACAGTCAGTCCTCCCTAACTGACAGTCATTTGGAGATACAAGAATATTTGAACCCAAACTTTCGGAGCAAGCTCTGCCAAAAATTTTCATTAAGATAAACATGACTGCCCCTCAGATTCTGCTAACAGCTGTTACAAGAGAACAGAATTCCTCATGCAGCATGACAGGAGGACAAGCTTGTATTTCAGCTCCTCTGGCAGATGATGGAAATAGGGGTTTGATATGTTGTGGAGGATTTGTTGCTTGTTTTGTTTTCTTTTTAATCTCATCTCCAAACTAATGACTAAAGTGGTAGTTTACAAGCTCTCCAAAGCTGAATGAACATTTCACAAAAGGAGTGTTTAAAAAGCATCATATTTATCCCATGAAGTTATAATGTAGACAGTAATTATCAGGAGCCTTCCTCTGTCATTCCATGCACAATTCTTTCCAGCCTCTGCTACATGGTATATTAACAATCCCTTTCTATCCAAAGCAGTGGTAAGACATGCTTCAAAACAGTGCATTTTTAAGGCTTTGTGTGACCTTTTCATTTAGTTGGCCTTTCCAGAAAAGGATGATGAATATAGTCTAGCTTGTTTGAAAGTTGCAAGTGGCCAACAGTGTTTCTGTGGCATGAGTTGACTACAAAGCCTACTATAAAACACATGGAAGAATGTTTATATGAGAAGTTACAGCGCTGGTAAAACTGGACAGCTGTACCTCTGAAGAAGCCATCTGCAAAGCCACAGCAGGGAAAAAAAACACACCTTGAATCCAGTTAAAAGCTTTCTGCAACTGCCTTGAGACCCTAACTGCAAGAGTAGGTGCATACCAATAATTTTAATTTTTGACCTGACTCCTGGGCTGCCAGCCCGGACACCAAGCAGCTGAGCAGAATGCTGGGGATGTGGCAGTGGGGAGGGCTGCCACAGCTTCCTGCCCAGAGACCCTCAGAACCAGCATGTGGTGGCTTCTCCCCAGTGCTCGTGGCACAGCAGCCTCTGTGCTGGGGACAGGCTGCTCCTGGTCACCAGCCCCCCAGCTGCCTGACTCCCACATGTTCACTGAGACAGATGCTACAGCAGGCTGGGAAGCACTGGCTTTCCTTGGGACACCATAGCTATGCAGCCCTGGGTTTTACGCAAGCGTTTTCATCTCTTACGATCAACATCCATGTTCTCCCGTCCCTGCCTATGTCTCCTTTCAAGATCTGTTTCTATTTAACCTTGATATGTAAGGGGAGCAATCTAGGTTAAAAAAACCCCAAAACAAAAAACACAACAAAGGACTCCCTCCCTATTCCATCTTCAGACACTTCTGCAGCTGCAAACCACAGTGCATTTCTTTCCGTTCAAAGCCGCAAACTGGACTGAATTGGCTAAAATGCTGGTTTAGTGCACATGAAACCTTCAGCATGCCTGTGAACTGCCCTGCAGCTCAAGAAATTCAGAACTGGTCTGTCTGTTTTCCCCCCAGAGCCCCCCAAATTTGCTGCCAGTGCTGCCAGTGCTGTTGTGAGCCCCAACATCGCCCCTTCGTGGCTGGAGCTGTCCTTCATGTGGCTGGGCCAGGGGCCCCTCCAGCTGCTGTCTTGCACACTGAAGCTGAAAAGCACTGGCATGTTTACAGAAAGGGGTGGGCTCCCCCTGTCATCCCACCCTCTCCCCTTAAATCCCTTAAAATCTGAGCAGGTCAGACTAAACAGGTTGTGTCCTCCAAAACAGACTTTGCCTACACCACCCTGCATCCAAGCCTTAGTCCTCAGTGGCCAGGAACTGCAGCTGATCACACAACTCTTTTATGACATTTTATCAGCTTTCATTTTGATCTCTGAAAATCAAGGTTCTGCTTATGTCTGAGACTACTTTCTCTTGCAGGCAACATGGTACTGCAGCCTCATGGTACAGCAGATGTGTGTGGGGCAAGAGCAGTGATAGAGCAGGGCAAAAGTGCCTGCAGCACACCCTTGCACCTCCTTACACTCCTGACAGGACTATGCTCTACATTACACCACTTACACAGTTGCTTTATTCTGCTTTTTGCAGCAGGCAAGAATACTCAGGACCCAGCCACCTTCCAGCCTCAGTGTGACTGTCACCCAATCCCTACCTGAAGGCTGCCAGAAGTGTGGACAAGAGACATTTTCCACACATATCCCTGCCGAGGATCCCATTTTCCCTTCCTCTATCCCGGAGTCAATTGCCAGAGCGGCAGAAACACAGAGCACTCAATGACTTGTTCAGGATTCCGTTTCTCCATTGAAAACTTTCTTCCTCCCTCCCTCACCGCCCGCATCCCCCACTCTCCCAAGAAGCTCATGGCTCCTTTATCGGAATCAGTCAGGGCAAACTGCGGGATGACACAAACCAGACGGCCAACATCCGCTGTAGTCTGGGACACAAGATGGAAGCGAAAGATAATAACGGAGCACAGCTGGCTGATAAGCATGTTTAAATTTTGCAGGGATTAGCTGTGAGAACAGGAAGGCGTTCTTTCTCTCCCTTCTGTTTGTTTAGCTTTCTTTAATTGTTTATTTTTACGATGAAAAACATGCCCATGCAGACTTATCAAGCAAGTTAAAGCAAGGCAGAGGGAGAAATTTGTCTCATTAGAAACATGAAAGCCCCATCACAGCCAAAAGTAAACAGGGCTGTCCATTTTGCAGAGCCACGTAAGCGGGCGAAGCGCTGCGCGGCTCCCGGCTGCGCTCAGCGGCCGCAGCGGAGCGCTCAGCCCCGGGGTCCGCCTGGCTCCCCTGGCTCCACCGCAGGGCAAGGGAGGAGCAGCGCTGCACAGGCGCCTCCTCACCCGCTGGAGGGATGGATACGGCTGAGCTGGCGGGTTTCACAGCTCCCCTCACACGGCAAAACCTTTCCCTTGTTTATCTGGGCTGTCGGAGTGTGAGCTCTAAGTACAGGCTATTCAGCAGCAAGTCTCTCCTGAAGTCCGTGAGTGAGTGCCTGTGCCTGGCTTCCACTATGTAAAAACAAGCTCTGGAAAATAAGGCTTTTTGTAAAGGGAACTAGCAAACAAAATACATTTGAAAGAAGAGTTGCAGTTTAATTTAAGTTTCATCCTGCTGCTGTCACAGGATGAAATGGAAGTTTTCCTCACGTATTTCACACAGGGGAGACACAGGTTGCCACCAGCCGCTAAACTGTCACCATAAAATAGGGTGTTTCACTGCCCTTCCTCCTCTGCCTGCCCTAAATCTGAATCTGCCTCTGCTCAGTTTCCACACATGCAAACCTGCAGCCCATTCTGTGGATCCCCACTGGTGTGAAAACTGCGGGATCACATCACTGGTGTTATAACATCTCACTTCCCCCTCCTCTCTGACTGACAGCACACACAGGAGGTCCTGCATAACACACTTGTACAAAGATTAGGCCAGAAACTCTACCCGAGCTTCCTGTTCGCACCTGGTAATGCTGTGAATGAAGAAAGAGGCCACAGGGTCAGATGTACTCAGAGTATTTCATGCCCCCCTGGAGAAGCAAAGCTGTGGTAGAGCTGGGTTTCCTGTAGCTGAGCATCCCAGGGTGCTGCCAGGCAGCCAGAGCTGTGGCATTGTATGTCATCACCCTTTGCTGGAGCAGCTTGAGCTTGGGCAATCATCATGCTGTGTGAAAAGATTTTGCTTCAAGTCTGTAGGACTACTCCTTCACTGGTCCCAAGAGGCTGAGACAAAACCAGAACAGGAGGGTAGCTCTGTGATGCACCCCTCTTACCCTACCTTTAAAGTAGTACCAGCATGAAATAGAGACCAAAACCGAGACATTGAGGTCAAGCATGTTCTCTCAACACTCATCTTCACTGGGGAAAAGTTTTCCTCTGTTTTTCAGAGTATATGTTAAGAGACCATTGCACTAATATGTGGACAAAAAAAGTACAGCTGATAGAAACAATGTGCTTCTTGTGTTCTAAGTGCTGTGGCTTGTTCACGTGAGCCATCCTTTTGGACGGCTACACAGGCTTGTTTGCAAGACTGGCAGTGCAGAGGCAGAGAAACCAGCTGTCCTCACAAAGCTTCTTAGCTGTGTTGAAGCCTGACAATCCCCACGACTCAGCTGAACACTGACTGCTGCTTCCCCCGTTGTTCCCCTTGCTGTTATCACTGCAAGAACCTTTGTTTCAAAAACATTAATGAAAAAAAAAGACCTTTCTTTTTCTGATTTAAAAAACCCACCAAACCCTCGAGAAGTTAATACCTCTGAAAAGCCTGTGGTTTGCTCCAGAAGCCATTCAACACAGCGGCACAAACACAGCAGTCGCAGAGGCGCTGCAGCCTCCAGAGGGCTGCACTGCTCAGGCTTCACCAGCCATGTGTCTGGGTGGGAATGCTGGCTGGGGATCCAGGGGTGTCCCAGGGGTATGCACGGGGGGCCAGTGGTGATCTGGCTAATGCCAGCATTCCCCCAGCAGTGCACAACTCCCTGGACCCCACCAGCACTGCAGAAATGTAGCATGCTCTTTCTCTGCCTTTGATTACAGAAACAAATTGATGATTTATTTCAATAGGTAAAGCAACTGATGCCTCCTGGGCAATTATAATCAGCAGTAAAACACAGTGTTTGCCCTGAAAAGCTTCCTATCTAATTATACCTATTACTCCAAAATTATTACAAAGCATATTTTTGCTGTCTGGGTTCATAAATGACAAGTGTTTTAATAATCACCTGAAGTACATATCAAAGATTTAAAATGTCAAAAGGAATTTCAGGTGCTTTGTAAATGCCTGTTTTCTGTAAAATCATGCTTTTATGACAGCTCATGTGAGACAGAAGTACAAATGCACTGTATACATAGTCTGAAGGCCTGCATATTCCCAGTGTGTGTTTTTACATTTCTACATTTTAAAAGATAAAACAGGATGAATCAAATTCACTGGTGGCTCTTGAGTGCTTTGCTGCAGTGGCTGTCTCAGAATCCAGAACACATTAACTTGCCAGAATGGACTGAGATCTTTCTTTTGCAGTGATGGGGATGGGATGGAAGGAACATATTTGTGGTTCCAAAGGTGAAGGATAGGCAGTGATGCAGGGAAACAAAGCTTAGCTTAAATCAAGAAGAGCACCCACATGGCTGCTGTGAGACCTGATCTGTTACCTTCGTACAGTGTGTGCTTCCACACAGGAGAAACAGCAGTAAGAGCAGTGATACTCTGCACCCCAGCATGTGGGAAACAAATAAGTGGACTGGCCAGATAATGAGGTACAATGAATAATAATTGTGGGGTTTTTCACTGGTTTTAAATAGGTCACCTTTTTCCTCTCTGACTCTGAATCGAATTTTCCTCTGTGCTAACTGCCAAGCATGTGACTCCTCGATGCTGTAAAAAAGAAAGCAGCAGCAGGCCCTTGGGGTATAGAGATATTACAGCAGCCACGCAGCACATTTCTGCATTCACAAAAGCTTTAGCATTGGGTCAGGCAACAGCTATTAAGCAAGGACATATGAATTTTTTTTTCATGTTGTCAGAAGAAAATGTGGAACTGATAAGAAACACCTGTGGACATGCAAAGCCATCTCAGAACCCAAGGTTTGTTTAGATGATAACGAGATAAAATCTGAAGGCATGTATTGCAGGGGAAGATAATCTTTAACAGAATGCCTGTTTCAAAAAAAAAAAAAAAAANGAAAGAAAGAAAGAAAGAAAGAAAGAAAGAAAGAAAGAAAGAAAGAAAGAAAGAAAGAAAGAAAGAAAGAAAGAAAGAAAGAAAGAAAGAAGTGGTATGTTTCAGGTAATTGGCTTTCTCTGCAAAGAAAGGTCCTTGAGGATCATAAGGCAACATTGGTGCAATATGTAAAACTGTATGAGCTGCATGGATGCTCTTCATTCATTTTTCTTCATGGAAACATGATGCCGTTTAGATTTTATTTGCATCTTGTAAATATTTTCTTAGAACCTCAGCAGGACACTGGAAAGCATAAAAGCACACATTACCAGCTGAACATATGTAACCAGAGTTTTCTCTTTGCTTGCAGCTCAGCCTGTTCCATGTGCTCAGATTTAAAGCCCTGTAATACACTTACCACATAAGAATTCTGTTTAGCTACATTTAACATTTTTGAGGGAAGGTTTGTCAGATCATTTGTTTTACTTAATGCACACGTATTTTCATGCCTTTGTCGTGCTCGATGTGAAATAAGCATTTTTTTAAGGAAGTCGATATCGATATTTCTTTTCTTAATTTGGAAAAGATGCAGTATTTAAACACTGAGAAATGTGCAGTGCAGTGTGGATTTAATGGAAACATTGCCACAATTCTACACTTATGTTGTGGCATTAAATCAGTCAGAAGACAGAGGCAAACTGCCAGTGTGTGCAATGCCCAGAGGAGGAGACAGTTCCAGTAATAATTTTAGAGACTGTAAAGTGACTCTAAAATGGAAATATCAGCAGCAGCTCTAGGAGGGCTCAGCTGCACAAGATGCACAAGCGCATGCCCATTTTTAAACACACAAGTAGCTCCAAAATCAATGGGACCACCCACAGGTTTACAATCCTTTGAAGAATTGAGCCCTTAATTGCTCAGTAACTGCTGCAAAAAGACGTCAAGTTTCCTTTGTTTAACTTATTAAAAAGAGCTTTGCCAACATAAAACACTGGAGGAGCCCAACCCAAACCAAATGGATAAAGTGAGGAGCCAAAGCAGCCTTGCAGAAGGGCTGCTTTTTGCTACAGATCTCCTGTTTCAGCTCAGGATGAGTTCTCTCCTGCTGTGGTCCACACTGAGCAACACTTTAGGCAGGACCACCAAACTACAGTTGCTTCCGCCTTTGGATGATGAGCAATTGACAAGCTCAGAAAGTTTGGCAATAGTTTTCTTTGTACACAGTCCTACTCAACAACCCTCTGCCAGAAAAAAATATTATTTCTGTAGCAAATCTTTTTAAGACCCACTTGGGATGCCAAGCTTCTTTGCCTGCCAGGGCATTTCTACAGCTTCACAAACTCTGTTACATGTGAGGCACAAGAACTTTAACAAGCTGATCCTTTTGCAGCGTCCAAGGCAGGGAAGTGTTAAAATCTCTGCTCTACAGAGACAACTGATCGGCAAGGGGTCAGAAACCTCAGCTGCAGAAAATCTGGAAAGCTAAGCTAACTTTATTGGAGCTCTGCTGATTTATACCAGCTGAACATATGGCCTCAGAAGATTAAGTAGTCTGTGTGAGAAATCTGTGGCACATCTGGGACACTGCAGGGCCTGAGTCACAAGATCATCCTTCCTGCCCATAACAATTGCAAACATGCCTCTACTACACAGGAGCCTCTGCAAACTTTTTTGTTAACCTCCTGGCAAAGCAATAATGAAATTGTTTGAATGACTGAGCCCAGGGAAATTTGGGGTTAGCTTATGCTGTTAACAAAGCCACTTTCTCTGATTGCTCTGTGCATTACACTATTCTATACAGGTAAGCCAAAACTATATAAAATATTGGATTATTGTACTTGCAGTCATATTCTGAACAGAGACATAGCAGAAGGAATTTGCAGTCCAACATGAGGGAAGAGTCTGTCAAAATCTCACAAAATGGGATCTGGGTTTCCTTTTTTGCCTCAGTCCTCTGCCATGGTGATATGAGTAGCTGAAGATGAATGCATCACTGTAGAAATGTTTCCCTGTCTATGCTTTTTTACCATCAAGGGATTTGTGTCAAGGGTAATGTCATACACATATTTCCCTCAGTTTCTTTTGCCCAGGCAATAGGGAATTTCTGGAAATACAAAAGATCTAAATAAAGTCACATATATGCTTTAATAGGCTACTAAAGCACTATCATTTTGTATCTGGGACAACTATTTTAGCCACAACAATATTTTGTAAACTATTGCTCCAGGACAGGAAAAAAAAAAGTGTAAATATTATTCAAACAGGTTATAAAAAATAATAATTAAAAAAAAATGAAACAAAGCCTGCACAGTTTGGGGGCAAAAAAACTGTGAAGCTGTTCACCTGTGGGCTGTGATTGATGTTTGGGCTGCTGTGATACTCCAGGCTTGGCTTCAAAATGGTACAATATAAACTATTCACAACCTTCATGTTACGGGCTAATTTCAGATAATGGTACTGGTGAGAAAGGTAATGGCACCCCTTGGCCAAAACAAACAGAACAATACAATGAAAACTCATTTAGAACTTGATTTATTATGACAATAATTAGTAAAATGTTTCATATTGAGGGGATCAATATGGCAAATGACATGAAACAGCCATTGAAGGATAAGCAATGCTGCACAGCATTTGTAATTACCAAGGGGAAAACTAGAATTGAACTGTATTTAAACAAAGACCAAAAAAAGAAAAAAAAAAAAAAAGAGATAAAAATAAAGAAAAACCTGACAAATACACACCCTAGTCTGGAAAATTAATGAAAATTAACTCCAGAAGTTAAGAAACACAAAAACACTTCACCAGTTTTCAGAAAAATATGACACACAGAGGGTAACTTTTAGAGAATTAATAACATTCTGTGAGCTATATTTATCTTAACCTTGCAAGTATTTATTTTAGAAGGGTTTATTTTTAACAGCCTTAGTTAAGCTACTTGACGAAAAGGGCTAAACATTGTGACCCTCAATAAGGAGGGAAAGAAATGGAGAAAAGTTTGCTTAGCATCCATTTTCCACCGGTTATTCAACAGCAAAGCAACATCTGTCAGCAGTTTCTCGAGTGCTCTGTGTAACCCAGCACCACCACCTGCTGTTTGGGAAGGAAGACTCAATTCCCCTTGTCCTACACATTAAAACTCCAGTACCATGCAGGCAAAGGGAAAGCATTCATTTAAATATTTGAAGATGAGGAGGACAAAGAAACAACACAACAAAAAAAAGCAAACTCCCACCACCCACCCACAGCAGTGTATGGGAGAGGCTGCTCTGCCCATTTAAACCACAGGGTGATCCCTCCTCAGAAATGGGGTGAAGAAGCTTAGCTGGTCACAACAGCCATAGTAGCTGGCTCTCTTGGCTCTTCTGCTCTCTTGGCAAGGGCTACCCACAAAATCTTTATAGACTTTGGCACTGCATACGACCTGCCTCAAGTGTGCTGTGTGTCTTCCCCCAGATCCTGAAGATTGTTGGAAAAAGCTTGCATTTTGGCTCTTCTAGCTATGGGGCGCTGCTGAAATGTGCTTGTATGATGCTTTCTCAGCAATGGTCAGCTGAATACAGACCTCCCAGGTTTATACATTTGGAAAATAGTAAGGCCCAAAGCTGGTGAGAAAGTCCCTCATTCCCTCCAATGGGTGTGATGAAAAAGTGAGCCTGTGTCGTTACCTTTTAATTAGTAATGGACCAAAAAAGAGAAAAAATATAGCTAAGAGTGCCCTAAGAAAGCCAAAAGAAGATATTTAATACGTATCTGCTGCCTTTATCTAAAACTGCACCTAAAAGCTTATGTCAGCTGCACCTGAGAATTCCACCAGACTCTGCACTGCAGGAATAAGTGAATTACAGCCAATGGAGCAACTGTGGGGGAGCCACGCTCCGTTCCCACTGTTAAATCACAGCCCAAAATCTGCTTGGTTTTGCTTTTTTTTTTTTTTTTTCCCACCAGCTTTCCCTTTAGACAGGTAAATATCCAGCTTGGTCTATCTGCATATCTAATTCTTCCCAGGATGAGTGCTCTGTCCTGTATCTTGTGCAGACATGAATGGAGTGTGTTCAAAAGGGCATGTCACTGATTAATGGCAAACGGTGCAATTCTTGACAGTGAAGTATCCCCCAGCTGCTAATCAGTACTGCCAATGAGCTGTGATGTTAACCATGTGCATTTCTGCAGTACAAGGCCTGTGAAGCTCCAGGGTCTGGCTGTGGTGTCCAAAATTCTCATTTATCCCAAAAAGGAAAGGGCTTAGGTGAATGAGGGGAGTGTGTCAACTGTTTTTTGTTGTGTTTTTGCCACTGTTGCCTCACCCCCAAATGAGAATTTGTTCATGTTTTAAGGCTGCTCTTTCTGCATTGTCTGTTTCCATTCAGTTCCTAAGCTGAGGTGATGAGGTTTTAGTTTATTTGCATACCCAGTGCACACCTGGGAGTTGTAGAACTAAGCTTATTATCAGGTTGATGCAGGTTACATTTTCACCCTCTCCTGGTCTGGAATCCCTGAACTGTTGCACGAAGCACAGTGCAGCCTGACTACCTCGAAACATCCAGACCTTGGAGGCTTCAGTTTGCAATTTCTGCCACCTCTTATTTCCCTGCCCACTTAAACCATTAAAAGAGCTCATGGCAATTTTAAAACTAGAGGGAGTTTTGTGTTACTAGCATTTTTATTTTGTTTGTTTGACTGATTGATTGATTGAGTAGGAGTTTTTTAATACAAAATGGAAGAAATATATCTTTTGCATGAACAGAGCTAAAGGTACTTGAACTTGGAGCTGGACCAAGCTGGTAGTACTAGAGCTGGGGGAGCAGGCACACAGGACACTGCCTGTCCACCTCTGCAGAGGTCAGCCAGAAACCTGGACAAGGCAGACAAGCAAATATGAGACACATGGGTTGGAGTCCCATTTTCAGCCTTTTTCCTGTGCCTGTCTCTGCAGCAGGGATGCACTGTGAATGTAGTCTGCCACAGCAGCCATTAGAGTTAGGCAGGGAAGGCTTTATATCCACCTGATAGCTGAGATATGGATCAAGGAAGGATTGCTTCCCTCAAACACTGATTCACAAACACCTGAGCCAATGTTCACCTTCACTAACTCCAGGGACTTCTAGAAAGGGATTAATTTTTAAGTACTAACCTGTTTCTTTTGGCCAAAAAAGAGCTGAAGGGAATTGCTTTTAAATGTAGGTGCCCCTGTGTGTGCTACTGTTCACGTGCCCTGAGGGTGGAGGCTACACCACCATTGGCATCTCAAATGACTACAGGATCAGAGAGAACACAGAGATGTTCAACCTGTCACGTGTGTAAAATGAACACAAAACTAAATACCTAAAAATCTATCTGAATTTTAGTATGAGCTAAACATATGCGCAGAAGTCTTAAATATTTCCTAGAATTATCCTTATCCTAGCAGTGGATTTTTGTAGTGGAAAAGCTGCAAGGTAACTTAGAAAATATAGATCACTAAAAAACTCTGATGGAACCCTGAAGTGACATAGTACAGCACTGAATTTATCAGTAACTTTTAATCTGAATATGCTGGGAATGCTTAAGCATGCTCTTCTGCCATGCTTAAGATTTCTTAAAAAAGGTCATCTTCTAACTTCAAATATGCAAACTGTCAGTTGCATAACATGGACCATAAACATAGCAGAGTTCTTACTTCACTGAGCAATTAAATGATCAGGTGTTTTCAGTTTAGCTACCTCAAGGAGACTCTGAGTATAGAATTTTTAAAAAAGACTATTCCTAAATATTCTGAAATAAATCCAGTGTTCTCCTACTCTTTTCCTTGTGATTAACTATATTCATTTAATCTGTTTATTATTGAATCAGCAGAGGTCAAAAGCTGAGACTTATCCATCCTTTCCACCTAGAGGAAATTCCTCTCTGATGTCTCTATGTTCTCTCCATTCCCTTTTCAATATATTTTTAATAATAGCAGACTTCCTGAGAGCCTTGCAGGCATCTAAGTGCACATACACCAACACTATCCAGGTTTATCTGGTTATTCACTAACCATGCAAGAGGAAGATGGCTCTCAACATTATGACTGCCAGAGAGAAAGCCCAATAGCATAGAGTGAAAATAAATATTTAAAAGAAAAAAAGATTATAATGTGATCAGAAGTTGGTGACCAATTTCTGATGACTTGTTATGACTTAAATCTAAGGCAATGGACCTTAAAGGCCTTTAAATCTTCCATACTATATAGAGTACACTTTTATTTCAGAGATCAATCTAAGATTTTCTACTTTCAGAAATGCCTCTTGTCTCATTAAATTCTTCTCTTTTTGTCAAGCCTGAGCTCTTTCAGAGATGAATGCAAATTCTGAGGTACTCCAGTGAGCAAATACTCTGCCAAGTTCAAGTTTTCCAGTTTAATCATGTTACCAAAAGCTGCTTTCTTAATGCCCTTCTCAGTAATTTGATTGTGACTAAGATCAAGCTTTTCTAGCTCTGACAGCTCACTGAAGACATCAGTAGGAATTACTAATATTTTACTGGATGCTAAATATAATTCCTTAAGGGCAAGGGGGAGAATAGAGGGAATGAATGCTCCTCAGTTGACTGAAGTTCATCATGTGCAAAGATGCTACAGAGCCAAACTCCACTCTGGGGAAGGGTTGGTGGGTTACCCTGCTGCTGGGGAGGCTCAGGGCTGCCAGACTCCTGTGCTGAGTCAAAGCCTGATCCATGAGAGTTCAGGCTCCACCAGGACACAGCTGCTGGGATGCTCCTGAGATCATCCTCAACCTGCTGAAGATATGAGCCTTTGCAAACCTTCATAGGCTTCTTTCATAGCTCCATCCCTGAGCTGCTTGTTCTTCAGAACTGAGAAATCTGGTGACAAATGTACCTTCAGAAGACCCAGCTGTATGAAGTTTATCCTGTTACGCAAAAGTCATAAATACCCAACGCTAAAGGGAATTCCTTCAGGGTCATCTGACAGCCTTTTGCCTGAGAACTAAACCACTCTGAAAATAAGATGAGAACAGTGAAACTACCACTCTTTTCAGCCAAAGAAGAGTTTAAAAGCACTTTGTGTATAAATTTCTTTCTAATACCCTGTATTAGTTATATTGGTGTAGTAATAGCTGTAATATTGTACATATATAGTACAATAGATATATTGTACATCTATAGTACAATAGATATATTGTACTTTACTTCTCTGTATCTGTATTTGAATATAAAACTGTTAGTGTTTACAGTTAGAGCACTACTCCCCTGTCCTCAATATTTTTTATAGACTAAGTTCTCTGGGGTCACATAATTTGTTTTTATCTTGAGCTCCTTCGGAGCGTCTATGATGTGTGCTCTGACACCAGTATCCCTCTCCAATGCTTTTTTTTTTGAGCATCTGTTTTCTACATTTTCACAATTTTTTTTCAAGAAATGGTAAAATAATAACTCATCCTTTGATGTGTGCTGATGCACAATTTGCTCATTTAGTAATCCCATGTTTGTAATGAATAACCACAAAGGAACCTTATATTAACATGTCTCTAATTATTTATATCCTATGACTGAGTCATTATTTGCCTATGACTTTCCAGCATACATCATCATGTATAGCTGCATACCTTATGATAATTATTTTTAAACAGCTGACTCTCCAAATGTAACTAATCAACTTCAGCTGGAGGCTCAACTGCCAGAGCAGGCACACTGGAGGGCAAGAGTCATCCTCAAAACAGGCTGTTGATCTGATCATCTCATCTTCCACATCCTTACAGTATTATTGTTTTTTTAAAAAAAATACTATTATTCTGACCTTTTCTAGCTTTCTGCTTGTTTATCAGCTTCATATTTTTACTTGCTGTTGTTTTAGGAGTTTTAATAGAACACACAGCCTTTTCTTTTGCATTTTTTGTTAACTTTTCCTTTTTCTACCATTTACTAGAAGGAATATTAGTGATCTTTCTCCTGACACTTTCTGGACAAACTGCAGCACTGGCCTGAGAGAACACACACCCTTGTTTGATTTGTGACTTATCCTTCTGCCAGCTGGAAGGTTCCTCTGCCTGTCCATGGAGATGCTGGGAAAGGATCTTACTGGGCTGTCCCTGGATGTGAGGAGTGATCTCCCACCCAAGAGACTGGCCCTGATCTCTGCAGAGGGTGCCTCTGAGGTGCAGACACAAAGAAAAGATCACTCATCTACCCACAGGTTTTGTCCTTCTGCTCTTTTACAGCTGCTGGCTCAGCTGTGAATTTCAAGACTGAATTAGTGCTAATATGTTTCAAAGGCAAAGCTTCATTTTTAAACTTCTTGTTGAACTTATGGGCCAATTTGAATGTTTTCACTGCAGTTTGTTCCTGTTTTCAGATTTTTCCCTGTTCCTAATTAAATGCATTAATTTCTGTAAAGGTAAAGAGACAAAGACTTCTGGAGAAAAAGACATGCATACATAAAATCATAAACTACAGAGTCTATTAGCATAACAGTCTGTGATAAAATTCTTAAATGACATAAATTCAGAAAACTTTGATTGATACTCTTGTTTCTTTTCTGATTTGTAACAACCCTGGGGACCTGTATCTTCTAGTGAGAAAGAATGTAATTTCTTCTTCCATTACAAATGCCTGAGGATATTGAAGCTATAAAATACATTTTTTGCATTTCAATGTGGGTCTGAATAACCTTGCTCTTTAAAATGTTGTATTTAACCTGCCTTTCAGCATACTATAAAGTAATTTCAGTACCTTTAGGTATAAGGCACATGTGACTTCCTGTGTCATACACGGGATACATATTGCTAGGAGAGGTTTAGAATTATCAAAACCTTGTCAGATGAAAAGTGTTAATACATATCTGTTGGAACTGTGCTTTTTAAATAATGGATTCTTTGTCTGTCCACTCCAAGAAAAAATGTAATATTTATGACAGCTAGTTATTTCTATCCCTAAAATTATAATTAATCCATTTCTGAAATTGTTACATTCTTTCTATCTCTTTGTCTAACTATTCATCCATTTTCCAATAGACACTATGTTTTACGTTAAACGTTAAACAAATGTTTCTTGGGAGAAACGCAAGTTTCTCTCAAGAGCTAATTCTGTTTTATCTCCTAATACTTCTGAAAATACTCTCATCCCAGGAATTCAGATAGATAATCTAAGTTTGCTTAAAAATCTCAGTCATTTCTGCAGCTGAGAGGAAGAGAAGTGATTTAACAATAATGATCATTGTCCCCATTGACTCAAGGAAAGTTTCCATCCTTCGCTGAAATGGATATGGAAAAAAAAAAAGAGTAGAAATAGCTAACAATTATATTGAAAACAAAATGAAAATATGTCTTGCAACATTCCTTTGGTTCTATTCTTATTTGTAATGTAATCTCCCACAGCCTGTCATTTAGACACAGAGGTCACCTGCACCCCCTGTGAGGACTCTGCTTGCACAGCCCACTGCCCCACAGGCAGCAGTAAAGGGCATCCTGTGGCCTCCAGTGCCTCAGAACACCTTTCACAAAGGGGGTATTTGCCTGCAAATGTCTCATCTTAATATTGACTTGGAAGATATTTAAAAGTGAGCTCAAGAAGGGCTAGAGACATCAGAAAGGGGCAAGGCTGATGATGCCACCACCTTTGTAAGGGATATGTTTGACAGTGACTTGATTCCCTGCAAGGCTACTTCATCACTCTAGTGTTGAAAAGAATTTGGCAGGAATGAAGCTCTAGTACAATATCTTACCTTCCCCTGCCAGGTACACTCCAATTCTGCCAGATTTGACCCTTTGTTACAAGACCCTGCTGCCTGCAACCACAGGCAGTACCCCAAAGCCCCTTCCTGATAAATGTCTCATTTTTCTCTCCTTATGTAAGTTTAACTTTCTTGAGCATGCTCAGCTTCTTCCTGTGCCACAGGTCTCCTCTCTGCTTTTACCCAGTGCTACTCCAGTAGAGCATTTGCAGCTCTCCATTCTCCTGCCAAACTTTGTTTAGCCCTTTGCTGAGCACAAGATACAAGATGTGCTGGCAAAAGGAAGTTTTAACTGTACTGGGATCCTACAGCCTCCTCCCCTGGGGGGAGCCCTGTCAGAGTTTCTCTGCCTCATCCAGTTGCTGATATTTTTACGAAAATTTAAAAACTTGGAATGTAGTTCTCTATCAAATTTGAATGAACTTGGGCAACAGGATTTGGACATATATGTGAATGTGACAGAGTAACCTTAGTTTGTTCTCTTTTTTAAACAGGGTGAAAGTAGGATGAAAGTAACTTAAAAATAGTGTGTGTTATAATTAGCCTATGTAGTGCACCATAGCAGAAGTCTTCATCCTTTTAGAAATATCTGAATTTTCCAAGGCAAGACCTCACAAATGAGATTAAAGCAAAACTTTGGATGGCTACAGCAAATCACATTTTTTAAATCTATAATTAATGGAGAAAATTAAATTCCTTTAAAGAAATTATTTATCCCATTAAAAAAATAGATTAAGACATGGAATTTCCAACCAAATGCAAAATTAACTGCAAAACTTCAAATTTCCCTACAATAGTTTTATTTTGCAAGCTCTCTCCCTTAAATACAACAAAGGTATGGTTAGGCTTTCTCACACACTAGAAGTTATATTGCTTCTAGGGAAACAAATACAATTAAAATAGCAGACTATGAACCCCCCACCCCCACTTTTCAATTAATAAAAATTAATATTCTCATTTACAAGTAAGAGGAAAGGTTATTTTGTTAAAAGGTGTGAAAATCAGATGGATTTTCTGTCGCCCTGATTTTCTCAAGTTTTACCAAGCCTTCTGATGTTTGCATATTTGTACAGAACTTTTCCACAAATTCTGTGCAAATAACTTATTGTTTTCATTCCTTTATGGGGGACGAGCAACCTGACGGGCAGTTGGGTTGCCCAGTGGCATTGAGGAGGTGGCACTGTAACCCTCCAATGACACTGGCATTTCAGAAAGATATATATATGGAGTCAGATGTTTTAATAAAGAGTTTTTTAGTTTGCTTTGAACAGAACTGCTCCATGTCATTTGTGTATCGCCCAAGGGTGACAATTTTCACAGATGGTTTTAATAAATCTAAGATATATATTTCTGGCTGTACAGTAACTGCTTAATGATTATGTGAAATAAATTTCCTATGATTACATTTTTGCATAGATTGAGGATAGTTTTGCAGTGAAAGCAGAGGCTGGAGAGTCATCCCTGGGTGCTCTGTAAAACTATAAAACTCTAGAACCTTTTAGATTCCAACTGCTAACCCAGGATTGCCACATCCACAACAAAACCTTGTTCTTAAGCACCTCATCCAAACACCTTTCAAATACATTCAGGGATGGTGCCTCAACCTCCTCTCTGGGCAACCTGTTCCAGTCCTTGACAGCCCTTTGAGAGAAGAATTTTTTTCTTCACATGTAATCTAAACCTAGCCTGGTTCAACTTGAGTGTTTTGCTCCTCACTTGTGGAGCAGTAACTCCATAAATACATTTTTGTGGAGTTTCTGCTCAGACCCAGAGGTACCAGTGGGGTTGGGTACAGGTGACAAAGCCAAACCAGGGGTCAAAGGCACCTGATTTCTCTACCCCTAAACCAGAGATATAACCATCATGCTTGCCATTTCTACATCTTAATTCTTTAGTACTTGCAAACTGTTCTGGGATCCCTGACCTGAAGGTCTGTATTAGTGCTTTGATTTCTGAACCATCTCTGCACAGATTATCATTGCATTTTGCAAACAAAAAAATAAAGAACAGAATCTTTATCAATCACACATCTCCAATAACCCCCCCTCCCCCAACATTTTATTGATTCACTGAAATATTTAGAAAGCAATTATATGACTACCTTAACAGTTTTGGGTTTGGAGAGGTAAGCTTAAAATCCAGAAATCATTTTCCTCCTGAATGCTTGAAATAGGAAGGATTGCTTCAAGGCTTTACAATTAGTCCACTGTGAATTATTTTTATAATTATTTCCACTCCAACTATGTGCTGACATTTACATATTATGTTATAGGTTTCAGCATGTTCCCAGCTCTGACTGTGTTTTGCACTGTAGGCTAAATTCTTATGTTATTACTGGTGTTATTTTTCTAATGTGTTTCTCTGAACTGTCCACATGGAAAACATTCTGTCCTGATGATATGCTTTGTTGGGATTACAACTGGGTCAATTAATAATGGTCAGTGATCAGAAGCACCTCTCAGCTAAGTTACATAGTTTAATATGACAGCGTAATACTTTTGTCTTCTTTGACAAGTCACCTATCCCTAAAATGACACAGATCATAATATAAAAAGCCTAGAGGAAATAAATACCTGTTTTTATAATGGTATCATTAAATAAGCACACTTAAATCCCATGTAAATCTTCTCCATTATCTCACCAGAACAACATTAAAGTTTACTGAAGTCCCAGATGTGAAAGAGAAAGTGGAATGGTTCCCTGCTAGCCTATGATCCTGGACTACAAAGTTCCTTGGAAATAATTACTCATTGGTACAACAAGAGTCATTCCATATAAACCACATCTGATCTGCTTTGTTTCTTTGACACTATAATACCACCATGTCAATTTTCAATAGATTTTAAGCGATTTTTCCCCATTTTTATAAATGATGGCACTCATTTTCACTATTTCCTAATTTATTTAGTAGTCAAGCATAAAAGTATGGGGGTTTTTCATACTTAAGGTGATATTCATCCTCAGACAGAGATATTGAAATTTAAGTCTGGATGTGTAAATGCCTGCATGTGAACTGGAATTATCCTAAACTTTCCTAAATTATCCTAAGCTCTCTATCCTAAAGTCTACTTCCAGGAAAGTGGGACCCCACTTCATATTCCAAGCTTTCCTCATGCATGTTTTACAAAAGGTGAGTGAAAACGGTACAGGCTGATAGCATCAATACAGAGACCAAACAAGTGGTTGATGTTTCTAGGATGAAGTTATGACTGTCTGGTGTCTTCATTAAGGTTGATCACACATCTGGATTAAGCAATATCTTTCCTCTGGTATCTAAAAAACTGCTGACTTAAAAGTGGAGGCAGAGCTGCACAGGTCATCTTGAGTCACTGCTGAAGGCTGAAGATGTAAAAAATCACCTAGGAAAGGTAAGGAAGTTGGGGTAATTCGTGCTTTGAGAGCTTTTACTCAGCTTTGCAGGGGCTCTTCTACAGGCTGCAAATTGAAGAAGGAGGTCAAAGACGAGGGTAGGGACTCACAACCACCAATCACCACAACTTCCTCTTGACAAGGGTTCTGTCAGGGATTTTTTAGCAGATTACTTCCCATAGAGTAAACGAGCAACTTCAGTGCGATTTACATGGACTGAACTACATTGCTGAAAATAAACTCACAGAAAAATTATTTCTGACCCAGCACTCCCTTTGTCTGGAGTACTGTGTTTCCAAGGAGACAAATGGGATGCTAGACATGGGTTTTCTGCTGATTGTCCTTGAAACTTAATTTTTGGCTCAGATCAAAATGCAGTTGAATGAATCAGAGATTAGTCAATATGTGTAGTTTGGTGTTGAAATTTCCAGAGCATTCCTTCTAAAAGCAGTCCTTCATAATTGTGTTTATTTGGATAAAGTACTAAGATAGATCATATCCTCACATTTTAAGTCAAACACCTAAGACTTGCTAGTTCAGGAAAAACATTGGAAAAATAGTGTGAGCTAAAACTTCTTACTTGATTCATTTTCCTTCTGTCAGGCACCTGTTGCCTCAAAAATCTGAATAATTTTCCCTGAATATTTAAAATATATTACTGCATAGCACATGATCAGACTCAGAAGGAGAGCAGTACCAGATGTACCCTGGCAGGCACTTGTGATAGCTAACACACCTTTAGCTGTTAGCACTGCTCGTACCTGATTCTCTACTTCAGGTCACTGAAGAGGTGTGAGAAGCTGTGAATGGTTACAAAGGATGCTGCCTCATCTGACCACAAAAACACTCAAAGCATATCTGCTTGCCAAGATAACAGCATTTCCCATTCCCATCTCACAACTTCCTGTTGTTTTACTAGCTGGAAACACAGTTGAGGTACCAGTGTTTGTGATGCTGCTTCTCCAGTGAGAGCAAGGACCCAGCAGCCAGAAAATGTCCTACTCCAAAGCACTGGAGTATTGAGTAAAATTAATTTTGCAGCCCATTTATCAGCTCAGGAAATTATGTCCATGTTCCCAGACTTGATCCAAGTGCCAATAGAGACAGTGAAAAACGAAGCTTACTGTTCAAAAATTGTGGCAGAGTTTCCACCTTGCCTGCCAGTGAGATAGTACTGCACTGTAACTGGAGAGTGTTGCAAGATTTTCTGAGTTATGAAAAAATTCCAAGTTTCCAAAAGGACATACCTTTCCTACTACTTGGAGGAACTTTCAAGCTATGCACCTTCTTTAGATTATACCATAGTTTGAAGAAGCATAAAGATTATTTTTCTCTGAGCTAAGGGCCAATACTCTTCCCACATTTCTTTTTATGAACTTTGCCACAGTCACAGTAAGAAGTTCCATTTTCATCAATGTTTTCTTATCCTTACAGGCTATTTCCCCAAGGAATGGAATGCTAACAAACCCCATGTTGTCCATCCCCTTCCACACCTCTGAATTCTAATGCTGTCCTGCAGATGCACTGTTTTTGACTTTCTGCTGCTCATCCTCTTTGAACCTCTCCTCCACTTACAAATCCTCCCTTCTTTCACTTTTCTTCTCTGCTGTTGACATCTGCACCCTTTCCTTCTTCTCAGGCTCTCACATTTCCTATAATCTTTGATCCTGCCTCCTCCAGCCTCTGTGCTACATAAAATTTCTGGAAAAAAAAAAACCCTTCAGACACTCTTAAGGCTTCACTTTGGTGTGTTGTGTTCTTCATTGACACCCCAGGATATAAATTGTTTATGTTAGACAGCTCTGGCTCTCTATATTGTAAATTTGTCCAGCCTAATTTTGTCTGTACTGATGCCAACGCCCTCCAAACAGCTGAAGCATTCAAATTTCAATCTCAGACTGTCAAATGGGGCAAGTTACCCTCCCCACTGACTTTGTGTTCAATTCACTCTTTCATGATACTCCATGCAATAAGTTTAGATTTCTTAAGCTTGAAGGTCAGCATATTGCAATCCAGCTGCAGAGTTCATAACTGATTCACTCACTCCTCGTGCTAGCTCCAAAACTTCTCTAAGTTTCTTATATTATTTTTTACCTTGTTTTCAGGACGTGCTTAAGGCTCACAGTAAAATCATGCCCTACCCTTTAGTTACAGCACACAGATTTCATTCTGGCCTTCAGAAGGGATCTCTCTGACAGATGCAAGCCTTCTGCTTTTGCACATCATGAATAGTCTCAGATTACAGAAAGGATTTAAGACCAATGCTGGGATATAAATCCAAGTCTGCCAGCCTAGAGACTCCAAAACCTTAGCAAGATTTTCTAGCTGAAGTCATCAGCACTCAGACCCAGCTCCCCCACTGATCAGTCCTCAGAGAAGAGATTCTTGGCCTCTGCTTGCTCACTTTCCACTCAGCACTGACTACATCATCCTTGTGGGTCACTCAGGAAAACGAAAATAAATATAGTCCATGGCAACCCCTGCTATATCATTCTGTGTCTGCTTTCTGCATCACAAATTGTGTGTTATGTGGCTTTCCTGCCACAGCTGTTTTTTCCAGCTCTGAATGCTTTATCACTGCACCTATTCCCTTCCATTAGACTAAAGTTTGTACCAAATGATAAATCTCATCAAATTTTTTCTGGATTTAGCCCTCCTCAAGAGCCAGTTAAGGAGAAATGTACTGCTGACAAAAAGACAGACACACTCCAATGCAACTATATAGGGACATTTGAGCAGAAGATCACCTGTATTCCACTTTTTGCAACTCTCTCCCTTTTTCTCAGCCAGAGTTGAGCAATCATGCCATCTGTGCAAATACAGTATGAAAAGAGCCCCTGGTTGTCAGTGTCAGCTCACTCTCTCCTCCTCGTGGTTTTGGCTGCAATGATGTTTGATGATGAGCAGAGTCCGTGAGCTATGCCAGACAACCTTGCATGGAAAGTGTATGCTGTCCATGGGCTTTGAACCAGACAGATGGACACAGGACTGATTTTGCTTTCAGTTCCAAATCTAAAATAATTTTAGAGGTTACACCAGCAACTACAACTCATTTTTCTCAAGTGCAAAGAAGTCACTAACATGGTAGAGGGGGAAAAAAAAGCCAGAGGATGACTCAATGCTAATACGAAAAAATACAGAAATTTGTCTAAAATCTCAAGATTATTTTATCTGTTTCTCTTCTGTGTATGTATGTGTGTATGCAGTAAGGTATGATGGGGAGTGGTGGGCAGGGCAAGGATGACAACATGTGAATGAGTCTCCTGGGAAGTACCTGTGGAAAGTCAGCAATTTCCCATATGGAAAGTCCTTGAAATTTAGAGCACAGGAAGGTGACTGGTGGCATAAATTGTGCAGAAGTATATTCTTAAATATGCTTGTGCTGGTACTTGGGAGGGTAGACTGGGCACAAGATCAGTTTTTTTCCTGGGCACTGGAAGTCTTGTTTCTTTTTTTTTTTATAGAAAAGGCTATATTCTGCAGGTCCAGAAATATTTCTGGCATGTTTATGGAGAAAAGGATTATCCCTAGGGCCCCTGCAGAGCTGTGACAGGTGACTCATAAACCACCAGTCTCCAAGCTGCAACTGAAGGCATTGATATGTTAAGCTGACAAAAAGTGAGTGCCATGTGAGATAAAGAGATTGACACAAGTTCATACTACCATTCCATTGAGATTATTCAAGTGACTCCTCTTCATTCTTGAAGGTTTTAGTGGTTTCTCTCCATGTTATCCATCATATTAATTTCATCAGATGTGATATCCTTCCATTGCTGTCAGTCAGTCATAAATTTTAAAGCAAACATTTTCAGTTTTCTCCGATCTGTGTCTCATCCTTGGGAAAAGCTTCCAGTAATCATACATAAATGAAAATCATTTCTCTTTCCCTTCCTCCTAAAAGCCTATTACCTCTGCTTGGCTTGCTGTGTGCTGAGGCCACTATATATAACATTAACAGGTAATTTTTATTTCTCTTCTACAGATCTGTTTATATGTTTTCCTTGACTAGATTTTTTTTTTTTTTTTTTTTTGGTGTATGCTGGTTGTATGTTCACAACCTAATGTTGTGAACACCTTGTCTTTCACACAACATAGAAACACAAATAATTATAAAGAAATGTGTGAGTGTGCATATGTGAGAGAAGTGGAGCACATTCCCTCACATTTCTTGAGTGTGGAGAAGTAAAATCTACCAACAGTTCAAAGTATGGTCTTTAAAATGCTGTTTAGTTTCGGTTTTATCTGTCAGATAAAGAAACTGTCTTGTTCCATTTGCCCAGTGTCCATCAACATTTTGCCAACAACAGAACAGAGGATGAAAGATTTTACTTTTCTCCTTTTTAGCTTTCCAACAAGAACATAGATTAACTCAGTTTCTTCCCAAGAAGGTAGCTCATTAAGCTTCCTGACAGGAAAAATCACTGTCTTAAATGTTGCTCAGCAGCATGCCAGAGCTTCAAAGAGATAGGACTTTTCTTCTTGGAGAGCCCTTATTGTTAAAATGTGCACTCATTAAGAAAAAAAAAAAGAAAAAAAAAAGTAAATCAATTCTATCTACTAGACTTTGCTATCAGTTAAAACAGTACACTCACCATTGAGATTATATGTTTGAAGCTTCCTTATTTATCAAGCAAGCTACCAGATACACCTGCTACGATGATCCTAGAAAGCAACACTCTTACACTGGACTTCCTTCCATATATCAAGCTGGAAGAAGAGAAAAATAAACCAAACCAACCAGACAAACTAACAAACAATTATTCCTCAAAAATCCCAAAATCACATCATGAACACAACACATAAACTCCTGGATGACTAATGAATACATACACAGAAACTCATCTGTTAACAATATCAGCTTACAAAATCAACTGGTTTAATGAATGTGACAACATGTAGGAGGGATCACAGCAGAGCAGAGCTATTTAAATTAAAAAAAACTTGTGCTTCAAGCAGAGAAGTTTTTGATCTATGATTAAAAAATAAATTATGTTGGCCATAACATGACTTTGTTTGTTACCAGACCTCAGCACTGACACAATCACCTCTCTTGTACCTATTAGACATGGAACAAAAAAAAAACAGATCCAAGGTTTGGCCCAAATTGAGAAATTTAGTTTGAGATAAAGACTGCAATTTCACCATTTCTAATTATTTGGTTTGGAGGTTTTGGCTTTAGTTTTTATTAACTGAACCAAGAAGTTCTGATTTCACCTAAGTCCCTGTCAAAGTCTATTAAGCATGCCCTTGAGTAGTGATGAAAGACCACTAAGCTAGTTCATTCTGTCACCCCTTTCAGCCCTTTGCTTGATCTCATGGATTCTCATTTAATTTTTTTCTTCATTTATTTTATTTTCGTTTCCTTTTTACCACAGGAGATTTATGGATGTCTTAAAGAGCTATATTTACTTTTCTGGCATAACCTTTGTACTGACATCCTGAAGCTTCCCTCCAGGCACTGAATTCAGGTATGAATCATTATGAACAATCTGAGGACTGTAACAAAGTCTTCCCTTTCTCTTTTTTCCCACCAACTCACCAGTACAAATGGCACCTAGAGAAGTCTACCAAATAATTTCTTTTTTGTTGTTGTTGTTTACTTTTTGCCAAATGTCAAGTCATGACCTCGGATCATGCCTGCTGTAGTAACAACCTGAATCTGTAGGACAGAAACTTCAGAAAATAAGTCAAATAAACATAATAAAGATTATACTGCTTTTTTGTTGTTGTTGTTGTTTTCTTGCTTGTTTTGTTTTGGTTTTGGTTTTGTTTTTGTTTGGTCCGGCAAATACATTTAGAAGGTCTTTTTTCTCATATTCCTTCTATTTACTCTTGTTCAATGAGACTATCTCAGTTCACAACAGCCTCAGCTTCTCCCAGGACAACGACTGAGAAAATATTAATGCAAGTACAGTCCTCTTTTAACAATGCCTATGTAGAGGTGCCTTGAGCAGCACATAATGTTCTTTGTGCTTTAAGGTAAAATCATCAGGCAAGCAATGAGTTCCACTGTGCCTTGGCTTATGCAGCAGGTTGTAAAGAAAAGAGAGGGAGCTGGTTCTGGTGTCTCCTTGGATGGAGATCCCACTGCTTTCCCTGCCAATGCCTTGATCCTGTCAGTTACAGCACACCACAGGTGCACAAAAACACAGCCAGTGTCTGGAGCCATTTCAGCTTTTAGTGTTACTGCATCAGTCACAAGACCCTTGGAAATATGAAGATGTCATTAAAATACATCAATGTATCCAACGCTGACAAAGAATGTGAAATCTTCTTTATATCAATGGCACATAATGAATTGAACATACTCAGTAGAGGCAGATGGAAAATTAATGAACAACGTGTACATATTTTTAGGGTGGTCTTGAAGTCTCTCCAAAGTAAGAAGGAACTTCCCAGGAATGAACTGTTATTTTTTCTCCTTTGTGGATAGCATATCCAGGCAATAGAGTCATGCACAAATTTCCACCAGATTTAAATAATTCTTACTTCAGCTTACTTTGTTCATTTCTCTTCTAAATTTGCAGGCAACATTTCATTGATTATGAATTTGGGCTTTATTTCTATTTATTTTATTTCTAGTTTGTTCTACAGACTGACTTCAAAGAATTGCTGCACGGCACATGTATGACTCCTGTGTGAAACAAGTGTTTGTGAAATCCTTAGGCAAGAAAATCAAGGTCAGAATCACTGATCCAGTAGAAAATTTTGTTTTGAATAGGTTTTTTTTTTCTCCTACTGCTTTCTAGCAATACATCACTTTACAGAATACAAGTAAAACACAGTCAGTATCGAAACCAAGTACTCTGTATAACAATTTGAACACAGAAAATTTTGATCTATGTGCAAGTTTAAAATACCTGAAAAAAGCAATTATTTTGGTTGTCATAAACATTATGTTTGCCACATCTCAAAAAGATGATTCCCATCTTTACCTGAGTGATTTAACTTTAGTACACACTAAGAATAAGAAATAGAATTTAAAAATATATTGCCTGGAATCAAGTGCTCTTATATTTCATGTAATAGCATTGTATATTAACTTCTCAACTGAAGGACCATCTTTTCTCCTCTGATTGAAAGAATATTAAACTTTGCTCATGTCACACAATTGGCTTCAGTTTCTGCACACAAAGCACAGTCTCCTTCACATTATTCCAGACCAAATGCAACACTTGCTCCATGGCAAAACTGCACAGATTAAAGAAAGCACAAGAAATTGATTGCACTGTGGGGAACCCAGAACAAGGAAAAGGAAAACAAGGCCTCGAGTAAATGTTGTTTGCTAAAGTGAATCATCTTAAAGAAGGTTATGTCATGCATGGGCATGGGGATGGCCAGTAAAACAAGTGATATTTGAGACTAATAGAGAAATCAATTTTGGGTTTTTTTTGGAGTTTATAAATTAAACTTGATCAGGTATTCATAATTAATTTAGATAACTCGAAATTTCTGGCTACAAAACAGCATGGTTATGCTGAAAGGACTAATGAATCCAAATTACAAATAGAATGTTTTTCCATTTGTAAGAAAGTTAGGATATCTGTGCATTTTGTAGTTTGGAGATGAGAGAAAATTTTAATAAAACATTTGTTTCCAGCCAAAAAGGTTGAAAATATTTTAATTGTGACTGTATGAGGTTAATAACCATAGGATCTGCTTACAAATACTTCTATATGGCTGAAATATTTCTGCATTATTTTAAGGTGTGGCACCAGTATCTGTTTGACTATCCACAGATACTCCATCAGGTAAGGACATAAAACCAGTGGAGTTAAAGCAAATTTGCACTGGGGCAGTTGAAAAATACAAGGTAGTCCTTGATGCTGTGATTTGGGATGAAATGATGAAACAAACAGCCCTTGTAATTCCAGCCTTGGATGGTGTAATTAAAGCTGGCAGTACCATCTAGTGGGCAGAGCAGGAACTGAAGAGTACAAATACAAGTAGCCTGTATCCTGAGAACTCAAGTATTATACTGAGATTTAGGAAGTAAAATGACAGTAGATAGCACTTTTAAGATTGTAAGATCTACAGCTTTTTTCACATTATTGTGAAAAATATATGTAATGGAATGCATGTAGGAAAAACTCAAAATAATTTGGTACAATTTTTTCATTACCAGAGATGTATTTCAGCTAAAGATGATTGCTCTATAGCTTCTTTCTCATAACTGTAAGCCTTATGTTCTAGTCCTTTAACTCTGTTGGTTTTGGGCTCTCCCTTAAATCTGTATAGACCCATTTAACTTTAGATTAGATTCCTTCTTCTCTTTCTTTTCCAAAATAAGTGTCATCATTCTTATTGACTCATTGTTATTTTAATGTAGCTCAGGAAGAAGCATAACAGATTTCAGTTTTCCTTCCAATTTTATACATGACATTTTTTTCTTTTTTTACCATCTCCTGGTTTAGCTACTATATTATTGCCTCACTTTTGAGAGGTTTCCAGCACTTGGTTGTGTATAATATATTAGTCTTAAGAACTACTGCATACTTACAGTACAGACTGCTCAGTACATTTGGTATTGTAAAATCAGAGGGTAAAATGCTATTTACAGTCATTTATCTCAATCTTTATGTGATTTTGAGTAACAAATTTATGGAGTATTCTTTTCTTGCCTCAAAACTGATGAATCCTGTTGTCTCTTCTGAGATACCCAGAATTAAGTTTTGATAAAAAAATCTTCACACGTTAGTGTCCATTTTCAGTGACTTCTGATTTTTTTCCTTTGTGCCACACTTCAAGCCCAGCCAAAAACTAAGCCCCAAGCAGCCATTCACTCACTCCCCCATCAGCAGGATATGGGAGACAACTGGAAGGATAAGAGTTAGAAAACTCATGAGTTGAGATAAAGACAGTTTAATAGGGAAAAGCAAAAGGCATGCACAAGCAAACCAAGGAATTAATTCACTGTTTCCCATGGGCAGGCAGGTGCTCAGCCACGTCCAGAAGAGCAGGGCCCCATCACATGTAATGGTGACTTGGGAAGAAAAAGGCCATCACTCCAAATGTCCCCCCCATCCCTTCCTCCTTCTGTTTCCAGCTTTATATCCTGAGCATGATGCCATGTGGTACAGAATATCCCTTTGGTCAGTTGGGGTCACTGTCCTGGCTGCGTCTCCTCCCAACCTGCCAGGCACTCGCAACGTCCTTGCCAGCGAGACAATATGAATAGCAGAAAAGGCCTTGGCTCTGAGCAAGCACTGCTCAGAAATAACAAAAACCTCTCTATACTGTCAACACTGTGTTCAGCACAAATCCAAAACAGCCTCACACTAACCAAAGTGAAGAAAATTAACTTTACCCCAGCCAAAACCAGCACACTTTGTAAAAGACACGTTTACATAGAAATCACTACATAAAAATAACATTCTTCAACAACAAGTGCTAGTAACTGATAACTAGTTCTTCCCTTGGGATGGTGTCACACAAGCAAGAATAATTGCAGTATTACATGAATGTTTCTGTTTCTGAAGCCAATATTCTTCTCTGATCTTTAATTTCTGTCCTGCTGATGGTGAGTCACCAAATTGCACTTGTTTCTGTTATCTCATTGCACAGGATGACTTATGAGTGAAGAGTATGAGCAAAACTCACCCAGAGAGCCCTTCCCCATTTGTCATTGGCCTGAGGAACCTGAGAGGACGAGGTGTTCCTGGGTATTTGCAACCACCTGGGAGTGTCTAAGGATGTCTAAGAGAGGCAAAGTTTCAACAGATTTATCTAAACTTCTCTGGGTAAATTCTTAGCTCATGTTCATTGTCATCTGCTCATCTCAGACAGAGCCAGGTCAATTTACAAGGTCCATGTATCCTCCTTTCTGCTCCCCCACCCAACTGACGCAGTGAGTTCTCACTAATGAGAATATAGCTTATATTCCTGGCACTTAGGGGACTTTTCTTCACAGTTGTGCAACAGGAGTCAGCTATGAGCAAAAGTACAGAGAAGCGACAAGAGTAAAAAATATTTGGAAGGGTGCTACTGCAAATGTTACTGAAACAATTGTGAACATCTGTACAGCTGCTATCAGACAGTATTTGAATCTGGTGGCACTGGCAAGAAGGTGGCAGATAGTGTTTATCCTAGAAACACCTCACAAACTACTCACTTCCTTTTCCTGAAACTCAGTTTTTACTACCAAACTCTGCAGAACTTTAATAAAATACAAAAGCAGCAGGTGGTGGCTTCCTGTGTTGAAGCACGAAATTTGAGTTAGGGTAGCTTCTACCCTAACTTCTTCAACTTTAGGCTTCAACAAAGGCTTCAACTTTACCTTGATGCTTTTGGAGAGACTAGAAGTAAATCAGTAAATACTAGTTTTAGCCTCAGAGATTTCTCCATGTAAAAGGTAATATAATCCTTTAGAGACAGATCATTTCAGATGTCATTTATAAATTGTCCTACAATATCCCAATATTCTGGTCATAACTTGCCATTTACCATCTTGTTGTGTATTCAAGACTTTAAAACTTCATGGTTTATTGCTCTGTTTGCTTCAGGGGAGAGCAAGGGTGACATCCAGTGGTGTATCCCACATTCTGTACAGATGGACTAAGCCTTCAGTGAAGTGAGATCTCTTAAAGGCCTTAGAGACAAAATTTTTACCTATTATAGCTTGGATCAACATGTTACTGCATGGTTTTCCACACGGCTCCCAGACTATACCTTTTATAAATAATTTCAATTTTTCCATACATCTTATTTGGGAATTAGAAAGCAAAGAGCACTAGTAAACAATAGGACACCAAAGGATATTCTGTAAACTATCTTTTGCTCAGAATATATGAAATTATGAAATGATAATAAAAAATTCCTTTCCAAATTCAGCAGCTTCTATGGAGTGGATAGTCAAGCAGAAATGTCACTAATCAGTTTTATCTGTGGATGTGCCATTCATATTTGCATGGCTTCCCCTCCCCAGATTTACAAGGAAACAGTGAGAACAATTCATTATTTCTTGGGTTCCTTCACTTTTCTGCCGGTTTCAAGGATATCAGTATCAAGGCAGGTATTATGTAGAGTATGAAAAAGGCAGTATTATTTCAGCTTAAATCACTTAAATTAAATCCTCCAAGCCATTTATTATAGAAGGCTGCTGTCTCAGTCACTCCACATTCACAGAGCTGCTAGGACTGGAGCCACTTTACTCACCAGAGCTAGGCAGTCAATATATTTCTGACACTCCTGGCAGCATGTATTTAGCATTTAATTTTGGGAACATAAGTAAGCACAATGCTTCCCCTGATCCACCTGCCTCTGAGCACTGTGTATGTCTCAGGGACAGCCTGCAGCATGCCCTGGGCTGTTCAGGTACAGATTACAGCATAGACAAATGCCACACATGTGGTGCCTCATGTGCTCTCTAGGGCATCTCCTGCCTGTGTGGTAGGTTGGCTTTGGGAATGTGCTCACTGAAGGTCATGATGAGCTACAGAAAACAGACTGGATATCATACAGGGGAGGTAAATTCCTCAGTGTTATGTAACCTCCAAAAAATGAGGCCTAAGCATAAAATTTTAGGGTTTTATAGTCCTGCCCGCATTACAAACTCCTTAATGCATTCTTGTTACCCACCTATTAAGGTGAAAAAAAAGTGGTTTTTATATATAAAACTGGTTTTGAAGAATTTACAGTGATGTGACATTAAAATTTTTACAAAGAAGTGCATAGCGTTGCAAATAAATTAATGACTGGAGAAAAAGGAGAGAAAAAAGACAGAAACTTATCTGCCCATTCTAACATTTCTGTTCATCTCCCCAGTTCAGTTATGTCAGAATAACAATTTCTATGACAAGTGGACTGACACCATCTATCTTTAATGTACTTAGGGGTTAATTAATTCACAAAGATTTGACGGTATTCTGTCATTGAATATGATTCTTCATTGAATCATATTCAATGACATCATTGAATAATGATTCTTCATTAATCATCTGGACTGCATACACTTTGTCAAAATGTCTTTTCTGGTCATATGACATTGTGATACAACTTCTGATGTCAGGGTTAAAACAAAATTTTAGAAGCATCTGTAAAACCAAACCTCTAATTAAAAAAGTGATTATGCATGCATCTTCAGGTATCATCTCTGTATGACAGAAAAGTATTATGATTCAGAACAACAAAACTACCTCTTTGTCCAAAAAAAGCCCTGATTTGGGCAGGTAGGATCCCAACAAAGTGAGGAGGGCCCAGGGAATGAAGAAACATTTTTATTAAATCAGCTGGTGCTGTTAGAAGTAGATAAACTCATGAACTAATTACTTTAGACTAAACTCAGTGGCACTGGGACTGAGGCACCCTATAAACAGCACCAGGAAACGCCACGGGCTGAGTGGTTCAGTTGAATTATTTGAGTTTCCTCTCTGTGAGCAGGTTTTACTTAGGGCTGACAGGATGTGCTGGCCTCAAGGTGATGAGTTTGAACGCTGACCTTGATCTCTGTCTGTCACACAAAGCCAAGGTAGAGGCAGGAGTGTGCCTCCTCCTTTGCACAGTGAAACTCTGGCTAGTGCTCCTGTCCAGCAGGAGGGACACTTGGGCTATGCTCCTTTTTGGTGCCTGTGGACACCTGAAGGTCCATCTCAAAGGCCCCAAGTGGCTACTCCAGCAAAAATGATACTCTGAGTTACAAGAGAGAGACAAGGCTCCTGCCTCTGCTCTCACAAGTGCCTATTTCACATTTAGTGTTCAATAGACCTTTTGCAGGAGTCAAGCCACCCCCACCCTTGTCCCCAGGCCATAGATGCATGCTTTCTCTGCCCTAATAATTACTTAATTACTGCCACATGAAAAAGCTTCAACAGATGGTCTGGAGCTGAAAAAATTCTATTCCTGCAGGCCAAGGATTCAACAAAATTTGGACCCCACACTTCAGTGAGCCCTCTAGCAGCTGAGCCTGTGGAGCTGGCAGTAAGCCCTGAACCTTTTACTGAATTATGTACTTTGTGGGTGTTTCCTCACAGTGCCCAACAAGACCATAGATAAAGGAGCACAGGGACGTGGGCAGCAGAGGAGAAAGCATTTTAAGGATGTAAGTTTTAGAAACATATGACTGAGGCAGATCAGAGGTTAGATTGATCTAACTGGAAACAGTTAAGGAGTGGGCATATTTGTAGCTTTAATCCAATTGATAATACTTAGGATAACCCTTTTTTTTAACCAATAAATAGGTAAAGCTCACATCATATCTAATCCTATCACTACCTTTTTCCTCCCACATTTCTCTAGCCCTCCCCACAATTTTGATCTTAGTCACTCACAGTCTTGCTGCTCCTCCTCTGATTCTAGTGTCTACAACAATATTCTGCACTGGGGAATGATACTGTTCTCTGAGCTATTTTTTTCTTTTCCTTTTTCTTTTCCTTTTTTTTTTTTAAACATTAGTATCTGAGCAAAGAAGGATGGCAATTAACAGATTCTAAACTGAGAGGCCATTATGATCAGCTGCTTCAAGCAGGTGTATAAACCATGCCAAGGAATTTCACCCAGCCCTTTCCACAAAGAAATGCACGGGCCAGAAATGGGAATATCACACAGCACAGATCAATCTTCAGCAGCAACATGGGAATACCTCAGGAGGGCAGAGGGTCTGACAGGACAAACAAGGCTGTTGGAGGGCAGCCCAAGCTGCCAGAATAATACTGTGTGGCAGATCAAAGAGCAACATTTATTTTAGGACTGGCAGATATCTGAAAGAAACATCTATTACAGATATAAAAAAATAAATTAAATTTGTCTTAAATTAAAATATAGTAGCCGTATTAAGAAAGATCAAGGGCCTATCATACATTTTAAGCACCTTTTAATTGGGCTGTGATCTGGGGAAAGACGAGAGAAGGGCTTGATACAAATTCCTGCTGGAAACACCTGTCAGCATATTCTGTCTCTGGTGGTGTCATTGAAGCTACACAAGATATAAGTGAATGCAGTACCTCAGTATCATCTGGAAAGCAGCACATAACTGCTACCCACTGAATTTATGTAATATGCCCAAAGATAAAGCAGCTTATTTTTAGTTGACCATGTGTAGCAAACAGATCTAGAAACTGAGACTGAAATATGATAATAAACTTTACCCTGAAAAGAGAAATGCAGCAACTAAAAACAAACACATAGTAAATAATGAGAAAAAAATCAGATAGACTACTCAGAGCAGGAAACCTTGATGCATTCAAAGCAAGGAAGAACTAAAAAGAAAATAATTTATTAAAATGAGCTTTTTATGCTGTGCTTGTATTTTTACAGATCATTAAAGAAGCACTTAGATTGACTTTATGCTATACCACCTTGAGAGTTTCACATCAAGTAGGATTGCTTTATGTTTTTTCTCCAAACCATTTTATTTCTGACTCTTTACATATATTTTTACCACCCAGTCAGAGATAAAGGTGAGGGATACTGCAAAAATTGTCCAAAGCTCTGCACTTGGGCTGACTGAGGTCAATTGCATTTTAGGTCAACTTAGAAAGATGCAGCATTTGATTTTTCCCACTGATTTGTTGGAAACAAAATTTTTCAGTTCACGACATGAAAACGTAGTTCTGAAGTGTCCCACCTGCCTCTGTAGCAGGTATGTACCTGGACTCTCCAGCATACTCTGCTACAGCTCTTCCCACAGCTAAAATACGTGGGTGGATATTTGGCTCTGTCAAAGAGACTTCTGCAAAGTGGTGCCACTTCCTCAAGAGGTGAGGAGTTTCACAACCAGCAGAGGACAAGCATTTGCTGCAGTGGGAAGCAGGAGCAGCCCCAGGTTCTTTTTCCTGATCTGTGTTACTTCACAAGTTTTTTCCTGGTAGATGTTGCTCAGTGTTTCACTGCATAACATAATTTAAAGCACAATGTTTGGGGCAGGTAGCTGAAGCAAAGACAGCTATCAAAGCCTGCTTTGTCCTGTGAGGTCTGGCCAGAAGGTGGGGACCAGAGGCAAGGCTGTGCCACCCCTTCCCTGGTCCCCATCCCCCCATCCATCTATGGGCTCCTGCAGAGCCCCACTGGTGACAAGGCCATTGGACACAGTAAGGAGGGACTGCACACAATAACCACATTACACTGAAAGGCTCATCTTTTAAAAAAACTCTTTCCACAGGAGGCAATTAAAAGAAAGAAAGCTTTCAGAGCATATTATCAGTTCAAACATTTGAGTTAATAAGAATCTTGGTTTTAGTTGTTGTTTCTATGCAAAGGACACTTTCCAAACAACCATAATTTAATGAAAGATAAACCATGCTTGTACAACTAAATAAAACAGAACAGACACTTTGGACTCAATAAATGCTCTAATAATAACAAAAGAAAAAAGTTGACAGAGGAACTTAAGAATCACTGAAAGTTTTTCAAAGGAAGAAAACAAATCTGATAGGGTCAGCCTGAACTATTTAAAATCTAAAGTGATCAACTGAAGTGTGCTTTTTCATATTATAGATTTCACATCTTTCCACATCCTGCTCAGAGCTACCTGCATAAGTAATGAGTGCATTAATTAACTAGAGATAAATAATCACTGCTATATATATATATATATTAATTTTATGTAAATTGTCTGTAGCATATAGCTTGACTCTTGTGTCTTTGATCTGCTGATAATCTTCAAGTGTGGATTCCAGCAGGCCAAATATTTTTTATCTCTGCTGGGAGTACTTTTGGCAAGTTTTCCATCAGTAGGAAATGAGCTGGAAAACTCTGGTGAAACTTCAAAGCAACAGCTTAAGGTGATCTTTCATTTAATGAATTTCAGACTGTCTCTGCTGTTTAACAACATACTGAGTTCTTTCTCCCTAACACACTTTTAAAAACTGAGAATAAGATGACTTTATAAAAATCATACATGAGAATCACGTGAGAGATTTTGTCACTTTGGAATACAGAGCATTTTTCAAATTATAGAGTTAATAAGAGAAATAGCTCTTATTAAAGCTTCAAGTGCTGCTTTTTATTAGTGTATTCATTTGTAAAAACAAATGGACTTTAAATCCTTTTATGCCTGAGTCATATTTGCTAGGATGGGAGGTGCATTGTTCATTCATTTGACTGATTTCTGCTTTTCCTCCCAATTTTGTTATAAATATCTATTTTTCTCCATCTCACATTCTATGATAACAGAATTTATGAGCTCTAGTACTGCCCTCAGGTATGTATCACATGTATTCAATAAATTAGGGACAAAGTGAAGCCTGCTGTAACTCATACTAGGAAGAGGGGCAATCTAGCTAAAAATCCAAAGGGCAAAAAAGCAATTTTTACCAGGGGCTAAATTCTAAGGTAAGGAAAGACACAAGTGGATATAATTAGAGGGAGAATGAAAAGAAGTCTCAGTAGTCATCTCTCCAAAAATATCATAATAGGTCATCTGGACTTAGAGGTAAATGATGTGCAGAGAGCATTTAACTGTGTCTGCTCTTGAAGCAACTGATCCAGTTATTAATTGTCCAGTCATTAACTAGGGCTGTGCAAATGGCTTAACAAGCCAAGCAAGGTCAGGATATATTTGACTTCTTGAACATTATTTGCAATTACATTTCTCCCACTTTTAGTGTAATCATTATTCTTAAAACAGTCTGCTTCCTTCTCAGAAGTCACTTCACAGCAAAAATGCTATTGCAAGTCACTGAAAAGAAGAAGAATAAAAGAAAACCAAACCCACAACATTTATATAATTATTGCTCATTCTGGCCTAAATACCTACAAAGAAACATGACAGGGTTTGAACCATTTAGTTGCCATAATGTATACTTCTATGGTAAGAGAGAATAGAAACAAAAAAGCTTTAAAAGTAACCAGTTACACAAAGAAATTGTATCAATAGGAACTGTTTCAATGTTTGTTCACTTGGTGATGGTTATCTTGAAGGAAAAACAAGGAGATGATGCCGCTCTGAGAGGCATTTATTTTTTCAGAACGCTGGAAGAACATGGGATCTATTGACCTGGAACAGCAGCAAGAACAAAAAAACAAGGCCAATGACAGTGCCTCTGGCAGCAGTTAAAAGCTGATGTCTCAGGGAAGGGGGAGACCAGGAGTCAGCACACACAAATAAGCTTGCCAGAGCCACAGCACAAATCAGTGACGGGCACACACTGGGTTTCATCTCAGATGCTGCCTTGCTTTACAGCTGCTTCTATAGTACAGCATGGTTTCTCTAACCTGCTTTTAATTGTTGCCCTGCTTCTGCCTGGAGTCATCTACAGATAGAGGAAGGATTTGCCCAGAGATGATTTTACCTTGTTCTCAGTTCATAAAAGGCTGCATCAAAGCAATAAAGAGCAGGGAGATGAGCAAGGCAGGTTAACTACGCTCCGGTTAAAAGAATCATTGGCAAGGAAGAAACAAAGGGCAGAGACAAATCAGGCACAAAGGCAGAATCTGCTTCTGCACCCAAGTGAAGAATAGAGTGGGTATGCCACAGCCACTACATTTGTAGGTATCTCATGTGACAGAAAAAATTCTCCACTCAAAACAGGAACAGGTCCAAATGCTATTTGTCATGGCTGAAGGACCATTACAGATGGTTCTAATGAATTGGCAGCAGCACCAAAGAAGTTAAGGACTCCAGACACCAGTGGATGGAGAAATGAGCCTGGAATGTGTCAGTAACTTAGACTCGCTGACTAGGGTGAGAGCTGATACTAAGGGCAGGTTATTCAGCACTTGGACATGGGCAATGGTTGGAAATGGATGAGATTAGTCCCCATCTTGACATCATGTCACTGCCATGACTGTACTGTAAATGCTACTGAACTCACTCCGAGTCCTGAAGGCAGCACACATTGTCACACTCTCACAAACTTGGACAACAAGAAGCTGACCATTGGCTGATGTAGCCAGACCTGTTGGCTCTGTATCAGAGATGGATACTGAATGTGGATGTCTGGATTTCCTTCAAAGGACTGCTTCTCAGCAGCAGTTCAGATGCTGCACAGAGCAGAGGAAATTAGCTTCTATTTCTATTACCAAAATGAATGCTTCCAAAAGATCAACTTCTTCTTTTAATAAACGCTTATCAGTAATGCTTCCATCATTTGAGGCTGCACAGAAGTAGGGACACCCAGGAAAAAAATCCTGAAACTTAGTCGAGCGCGGTCAACAGCAAATTCAAATACCAACCTCCTCATAAGCCTGCACTAACAACTTCAAAAGAACCCCACACCATATTCCCTCTCTTCTTCCCAAACAGGAAGAAGATCCAGTACTTCCTAGGACACAGCAATTAATAAGGTCTCATGGTGAGCTGCAGTGGCTCACAACTAGGAGCAACTGGGAGACACTGCCTTGTCAGTTCAACAGGGGTTCCATTACAATATGTTTGTACAACAATAAAACATTTTGTTACCTACCTAATTAAGGGTAGGTCAGGTTTACTCATCTCTTGCTGCTCAATCAGGAACACCAAATAAGTGAGTTTGCCCTCAGATGACTGAAACAAGGCATTTTTGCCTGTGAATATAGCTTGCTATGCCTCCATGGCAAAAATAAAACAATCACAGAATGTCACATTAGTTTAAAAATTTTATGACACAGTAATGTTTCTCCAAACTTGAAATCCTTTTAAAAGTGGCTTGGAGAAAAAATAAAAGCAGCTTGCAGAGTGTTTCACTGGCACATTAAGTTACACATTCTAAGTCCTGGAGGTGAAATGTTTTTAGCATTTATGAGAGCTCTGGGCTTCCAGTTCTCATGCTGAGACAGCTATTAATACATGACAGAAAGCATCTGTGATCTACTGCTTGCAGGGTTCAAACCCCAAAGCATCCAGAAAGTCTGTGCATAATCCTTCATTCACATGGCTGATTGACTGCGCCACACATAAGTCAATGTGATGCATACACTCTGATGTGACAGGTCCAAAATATGATGTACTTTACAAATTATTTGATCTTAATTAGAACAAGAGTCTTTTATACATTGATTTTGTTTTAGAAAAAGGCATGGGGCACTAAGAGATATTAATGTCAGCATCAGTTCCCATAAAACAGAGACAATATCTATTTTAAGCCTTGCAGATTTAAAATGCACATTAAAAATGGGATTATGCTACTTCAAATGGGAAAATGATTGCCATTCTAATTTCCCACTAAACCAGACTGGAGCATCCTGATGAACACAGCAGTCCTTTACAGGGAGAATTACAGCCCAGTCTTCTGGTGGAAAATGCTTGGTCCATTTCTTTGATGTCCAGGCTTCTGTTAGATTGTGTGAGTGCACAAGGCAAGTACACTGGAGCAGAACCAGGGCCAAGCAGCTGCCCTGAAATCAGGCTTTAACATACCTTTCTGAATCATACAGCCTTCATCACATTAATGTTTCTACCCTGCACTGTTTTTTTTAGGGTTTTTTTACTGGAAGACTGGATCAAAGCTGTCTAACTGGCAACAGAATTCAATCACTTCAGTCAGTCTGGAAATACGTCTCATTTAAACTTGAATTTCGAGGAGGGCACATTTTCACCACTTTGGTCTTCCTAAGTAATGTGATTACTTGTTTTCACCTGATTGGTGGCATTGGCACCTGCTATCCAGCAGCTTTTCCCTGTTGGTGCAGTTTCTGCAATTAAGATGTCAAGCTGATGAGCAGGGAAATTATGTAAGTGGTGTCTATGGGAATTCTGACTGGATGAAAATAAGGTGAAAGAAAAAAGGTGTAAAGATAGTACCTGGCAAAAGCATGCACCTTATAAGTCGAAAAGCATGTCTCTCTTTGCCAGCTTGTCTCAGAGCACTGCATGGCAGAACAGCCCATGCTCTCAATGCTTCGCCCAAGGAAAGCTCCAAGAGGATCTGCAGCACCGACTGTGAAGTAGTTTGTCACATTCCTGCCGCGGGGATGCATCCCTGCGGTGCCTCTTGCCCTTCTCAGGCAGCTGAGGATGGGGGAGCTTTCTTCTCTAGGAGCTCTGCACTGGGGAGCAGTGACTGCAAGTCTGAGCTGCTAAAAAACTTGTCTTGTTCATCTCCCTGAAGTCACAGAACGGAAATAAGGATGTGAGACCTCATGATCTGGAGAACAGTTTTCCCAGGGACTGTCTTTCCTTGCACTTCAGGGGTGCTGACTTCAATTTTCTCAAATGCAGGTAACTCAGCTGGCCTGACCTGTAGGGGAAGAGGGGGGAGCTCAATCTTCCTTGAAAAGAGACAGCTCACGTGCACAATCATCACACGCTCAGTTAAACGCACTGCACAACTGCAACACCAATGCAGGGGGATGTGTTCCCATAACCTCAGCTCACCTAGAAAATTTGTGCATGTTCTCACGTGCTGGAAACACACGATCTGAAGCACATGACAGTACATCTGGGAACAGATCAGAACAGCAATTCCCCTTACTGGCTAGATTAACAATTGTGGAGAACAGACATTCATGTCCCAGGATCTGTTGAGGATTCACAAGAGAATTGTGGTCAATTTTGTCGTGTTTGGGCTTGAATTCTCTAATGTGTAGTCCTTTAAAATCACTTCATATGGAAAGAGCCCTTGATTTGACTCTTTGCTTCCACAAAAACACATCACATTTGTTTATTTTTACCAATTTCTGTTCACCCCAATGCACAGGCAGAACCTTTTGGTTGTGGTTTGATAGAAACTGCCCAAGAAAAACGAAAATTAAAAAATAATTATTACAATTTAAAAACCTGCTGGCCTCAAAATAGGAAAAATGTATAATTTGGGTTTGGAGTGCTCAGACTGAGAATTGGGGTGCTACTACCCATGTGTTCAGTATGGACTCTGTGTGAGCCAGAGGCCATGACATTTGCAGAAAGAAATGCACACCGATTCCAAACAGCACATTAGATTATTTTAATGTCCACAGTTGTAAATTGCAACAGGCTGCAAATTGTCCTAGTGACAATCCACGCATCCAGTGCTGTCTGGGTATTTTAGTCTTGCAAAAGCCTTTTTTGTCCAAATGGGTTGCTCAGCAGTAATGATTATTCAGAGAAAAGTGGCAGACAGGGTCAGGCAGCAGCAGAATGAAAAGTGAAAACTTGAAAGATGCTAGATGAATATTTATGCAGAGCAATCTTCACTCTCGAATTATGGCACATAATGGGATCAGCAAAGCTAACGGAATTCACGCTGCGTGAACTTCCTCTGTGAGAACTTAAGTTTAATCTGCACATAAGACTGACAACCCGTGAACACAGAGAAAACGTTCAATGGCATGTAAAAACTTCATTGAAATAATGTTTCTGACTATATCAATGTTCTGGTAATGACAAAATAAACAACTTTTTTTTTTTTTTCTGGCAGATTTTAAATCCACCGGCCACTTTTTTGAAATGGCATTCAAACATTGTCACAGCAGACTTTGTTCTTTTGTTTCATTGCTGATTTGGTATGTCCTCCTGGCAACTGAAAAGCATCCATGGGGATTGAGTAATGAAGACAAGGATTTCAGAGCAGCCTGGCACTGAACATCTCTTAAAAGCTGGTGATGATGAGGAGCAGCCCGCCAATGTTTAGCTCTGATATTGCAAGATTTGTCGGGGAATACTTTTCATTGCAAAAACAAATGGCAGATGGCTGACTTTGAAGAAACCATCTTATTTTGCAAAATTTTGTTCTCAAGGTGTCCAAAACTCAGTGTACATGGGCAGTGAAATCCATCCCTGTGCTGTGGGGTCAGCACAAGAGCTGCAGATCAGTTTACTCCTTTAGGGCGCTGCAGATTTAGTGCACAGATTAGGTCTGCATTTCATACATTCTGTATTTTTTGTGAGCAGGTCACTACAAAACCCAAGAAGCTCTTTTGACCCATCACTGTGCACAAATCCCAAAACAGTTGATCACCTGGGGGCTAAGTACTCATATATTTAGACAGATAGCTAAACCTTTTATGTTTATACAAGGGCCTTTAAAAACTTGCTTAGCAAGACCAGTTTCTTCCTTGATATTTTTACAATATGCTGACATTGTTGCTGGTTTAAGTCTCAATTTAAAGTATTAGAAAAAGAGTTTTCCTTACTGTCCTTTAGTAATTTCTTTTCTAAACTAGAGGCCCTACTTCATCCTTGTACTGAATGCTTCAACACATGTCTAATCCTTCTGAATTCAAGGATATATTAAAAAGCTCTACTGAATCCAGAGCTCTGTGAGAAACTGGAAAAGAATGCAGCTCCCGCTATCTGAAATATCTGAACCCTTCAAAATATCCTCTTTACATATTACCTAAGTGTTTATGTCTGATCTTTTTTTCTCTTCTCAACTTATACATCTATCATTATCCAAACGTATCCGAAGCACGTCAGATATAGCTGGCTACCTTATGTTTGAATTTAATTAAACGACAATATACAAAATAAAAGATGTAGAGTTTAGCCCGCATCAGTAATCCCACTTTTCCCTTCTGCTGCTAATTCGCTCAAGAGGCCAAGTCCCGCCTGCGTCGGGGTCCGGGGTCCTGAGCGGGCACACCAGCCGCTTTGCAAGAGGGCCACACATATGCTTCATTCTATTTATTTATTTTACACCACACTTTTCACTGGGAATTTTGTGATTTCCCCTAGCCCGAGGCGCTGGGGTCCCGGGTCCGGTTTTCCCCTCTCCTCCCGGCGGGGAGGTGCTCGGCAGCCCGGTCGCGGCGCTGCTTTCCCGCACCCGCGCCCCGGCTCGGCTCTCGGCCGGCGCCACCGCTCCCCCGCGCCGTGCCCGCGAAATTANAGGGGCCGGCAGCCTATGGGCGAGCGGGGCCGGGGGCGCGGGGGATGCGGGCATGGGCTGAGGGAGCGCCCGGCGGGAGGGCAGAGGGGTGAGGGCAGAGGGGTGAGGGCAGAGGGGTGAGGGCAGAGGGAGGGCCCGGCAGGAGGGTGAGGGCAGAGGGATGAGGGAGCGCCCGGCGGGAGCTGGCGATGCCCG
>WBNO01010906.1:113759-147860 GCA_013400575.1 Peucedramus taeniatus
CTGCCTGTCCCTCCGTCCCGGGCCCCGCCGCCTCCCCCCGGCCTGTGGGGCCGCTGCCCGCCCGCGCCGGCAGGGAGCGCTCCCGGCTGCGGCGGAGAGTTGCCGTCCTCACTTGAAAACAAAGGCAGTGCGCGGAAGGGTTAACCTCTTTACAGGAATGTGTTACCAGTCTGTTTTCGTGTATTTTCATGCATCCTAAAGACATTTCGTGCACTTTCTTGTATAAAGTAATACCTGCAGTGACAGAGTAATAAATCACAGAAACAACAGAACAAATTAAATAGAGATGTAATTTTTATTTTTTTTCCATCGAGGTACCAAAGAACAGTGTTAAACCAATTGCAGTGGAGAGTTAGAAGAACGTCCTGAAATCTGTGTAATGAATGCATTAAATCTGTGCAATAAATGGATGAAATCAGTAATTTCACTGGAGAGAGGCATCACCTTTGTACACTAACATGGTTATACAGACATAATAAAAAATAAAATTTGCTAATAATTTAAATTGCAAGTGCCTTATAATCCAAAAAGTGTGCTGGGGGGACTTGGAAGGCAGAAACAGGAGCTGATTATCAGAGTGATACCTCCCAACTTAGTCAAGCGCTGGATAACAGCTCTGGAACTGTTAAAATATCTCACAGTCTTGAGAAGTGGTTTCACTCTTTCATGTCTGTTTCTCCAGAGCTTCTTTTCTCATGGGCGCCACACAATCTGAGCATCACAGAGGTGAGTCCAAGTGGGGCAAAGGTGAAAACTGTAAAAAAGGAAAGTGAAAGAAGACTTTATTCTGAAGAAATTTGTATCTTCTGATTTTCACTGAGCTTGTGCCTTGGCTCACACTGATACAAGGAAGCAAGCAGTTCTGTGCTCTGGTCCACCTTAAGTTAAATGATTTGAAACATCTAAAAATCATTATTTTCTGTTGCTTTTATATTATGCACAGGTAGCCTTCTACTATGTGAGGATTATCTTCTCCATATGAGCTGTTGGCGTCATCTTGTAATTTACATACTAATTGCTCACAATCTTTAGCAGTTGAAAAGTTAAGTGTCCACAATTCAAAGGATTTCTTAATTATGAAAGGAAAGTACTTCATAGCAAAGAGTGTAGCCAATAATTAGCTACTGCCAAGTGTCAAAACACATGTAAAATGAACGTTAACTGCTGGGAACAGAAGGAAGTTGATTTCTTCTGTGGCAGTTTGAGGCTTCTGGCATGAAAAAGAAAATAATGGTTCACATATTCTGTTAGTTTCAAATGGAACAGTATTTTTTGTGTGGTGATGGCACTCAGGAGAAATATTGTAAGATCTCTGGTGCTGAAAATCCAGAGGTGAGCTAGGTTATACACAGAGGGACCATTGTCCACACTCATGGGTTCTTAGCACTTCTGAGGGCTTGTATCACAGCTTGCAGCCAGTGGGACTCTGCCTTTGTGCACTCACTCACCCTTCGTGGTTATGGGCAGCAGCAGGAATTTGGTGGGGTTTAACCAGTCCCACTGCCTGATCGTAGCCTCTCCTGTGCCATCACCTCACAAAGCCAGAATGAAAGGGTTAAGCCTTTTCAGCAGGGTAAATGTTCATGTTTCTCCTGGATTTGACTGGAGGATTTCTCATGAAAGTCATAAATGTGAAACTTCTTTAAATTTGCACTTTTGCTGGATAAGAGAGTCCAGCTGGTTTTGGTTTTGCTATGTGCAGCTGCAGATACTTCCAAAGTTTAGAAAAGCATAATAACTTGGAGATGTATGCCTGAAAAAGTTTCTACAGACATCTGATATGACATTTGCATACTTTTTGTACCACAGCTTGAAGATCTATCTATCTAAAACATTAGAAATCAGTTTTTATATTAGTCCTTCAATGAGAACACTTTCAGCTTTTGTTGTTTTATATCCATTGGCTTAGTACTTTTAAATTTCTGTTTTCAGATTTATTTCACCCACATTTTTAATTTTCTCCTTAATCTTTGTCATATATTTTATTTTCAGTATTATTTCTTGCAATTTCGTGTATAGCTGCAGTCTCTTACCTTTTATAACTTCTGAATAGTTATTTTATGGTGACATGTCTTGCTGCATATGCGCTGTTAATGTAAATGTGATATTTTGGGTTGATTAAGGTATAAAGTTCTTGAGGGCATCTGTTCAAGTTTGCATGTATAATTTCTTTTCCTGCAATGTTTTACTTAGACCTTTTCTGAAATTCCTGTATTATATTTTCTTTATCTTTCTGTACAGTGAATCCCTCTGGGCTGCTTTTCTGAGACCTCTAATTATCATGCTGTCTCTAAGACAATTACACAATTAGGTGGTTTCCATTTTCATTCTGAATTTGGTAATTATAACAAAAACACTGAAAAGTGCATCAGCTGCAATATGAAGAAACTCAATCAGTAAAAGAAAATGTACCTAGAAGAGAAACATGGCTGAGAAGATTCTACTAATAACCAATAAATGAAATGAAAATTAGAAAGAAATAGAAAGAATTGAGCTTTCTGGACTCTTTGAGACTGCCACTTTAAATTATAAACTTTTTGTACTTTTGGTGATTGCAAAAATGATGCAAAAGTGACGCTCCAATGAAAATTTATAAATATAATTGCAGTAATCAAGCATTTCCCCAAGTATGGTAGAATAAAGTGCTGAAGGGGCAGGTGTTTATTGTTTCATAATTTTCCATATTTTATATTTGAAAGATAGATTCTTTTTTTCTCTCCCTACTTCTATCACGGCCTCAGTCACGTGTGTGTATTTTCATGTTTTATTGAAACAGATGGCATATCTCCTCTTTCAAGGCTCAGGCAAGGGGGGGCATAGGAAAAAGGGTAGGATTAAATTATTTTGAAACAAGAAGACATCTTTCTCATATCCTATTTCTCATACACCTGTTAGTCTTTCAAGCAAGCAGTGACAGTAAACACTCAGAAACAGGGAGTGTGTTTGGTTGTGGTGTTCTGAGAACCCTGCCCTGTTCTTTGGTATTCAGTTCCTATGACTACCTGTTTTTCAAAAACAGAAATCTGAAAGTTATCAGCTGAGCTTGACAGAGCTCAACAGTAACACTCCTACCAGCCACGAAGGGAGCAGATTAGGCATTTTTTCCAGCTCTATTAGAAAATCTCTCCCCTAAATCTACCAAAGTCACTCAAGGCTCAGTGCTTTTGAGAATCAGGTCATCTCTTAAAGCATGTAAACATGAGTTCAGAAGCCTGATTTTCAGCTTTTCATAGTGAAGATGTTGGACAAGCTGAATTTGTACAGAAATACTACAAAGTCTTCAGTTTTCAGAATGTAATATATGTATATATGCTCTGAGGAAGGTTTGGAATACTGTGAGTAAAATGCATTTTTCTGGCCTCTAGATTCTGTATTTATCATACATTTGTGTGTGAAACATTATCCAGTGACCATGCAGTGCAGGGCTTGTGAGTGGAAAAGTAGTGGCAAGTCTGGAAGTCCAGGTGAAAGAATGGCTTTAAAGCAGTTAAGAGTTCCTGATTCAGTCAGAAGTTTCACATAAAGTTGTGCTGCCAGCATCAGTGGGTGTTCAGGCAAGTATTTGTGCTGTTTGATGAATTTCCATTGGATCCTGCAGAAATGTCTCTTCAAATGCATGCCTGAGATGTTTCTATCAGAGTAGTGGCTATGAGGATTTTTAATTTTAACATCTACTTTAACTAAATTAATACAATAGTTGCATAAAATGTACAAGACATTTATTTGGGGGCTCAGTCCTCATGGAATGCTGGTAAAACAGATTTCCCAGAGCATGGGGAATTCTCTATTTGTGTCAGCATGCTTGTGCAAATAGCACAGAACTTGATGACAGAGGAAAACTGGTCAGGCAATCATTTAAAATTATCCTCTTTCCTCATGTGAACATCAGTCATAGAATTGAGACCTTCAGGACATGTTTTGAAATATATTTTAAGAATGTTGTGATTCTAAAGCTATAATTCACTTCCAGATTTATGGTAAAAAAATAAAAAATGAAGTGCCTGCAATTTAGCATTTAAATCAATCTCTGAGTTACAGTGAAAGTCAGAGTGAAACCTATGCTGGTAGTCATGAGTGTCTAACTTGTTCATGTGACCAGGGGAAGGATTAAATGGGTCAGGGGTCTCAATCAGTAAAACAAATCCTGTTTTCCCAGAGGTTTCCAGGGACCTTCTTGGTGCATACTGGATTATTTTGAGATGCAAAACATCAGAAACTTGAGCTGGCATAATGTGTACAGTTCAGAGCTGTGCATCTCTAACTCCATGGCTGTCACATGGCTGTGATATGTAGCCCATTAGCTGGTCTGTGGTGTTCTGTTTAACAACAAAAGTGGTACTGTTTTCAATTTCCAGGCAGGGGAGCAATGCACGAGAAACTTGAAAACATTCATGGATATTTGGCTGCAGAACCTGGGAATTTGTTTTGAAGGACTAAGTTCTTGTGTGATTTTTTGGGGGGGGCCTAAGCATGCATGTTTCAGGTTCCACTTCACATCAGAAATTTAATAACCACAATCAAATGTTTCTCTAGTTTTCCCATAGCTACAGTTTATAGTTGTATCATAGTTTTTTCTGGTAAAACACACTTCAGATATCAGATTTTTACTCAACATTCACAAGCCCACATTTGCCACTCAGCTTTCAGTGAGCAGCCGCTGCTGGCGGAGCGTCAAGAAGGTGTCAGTACAAATTCACATTTGAGAAGACAGAAGATCACATGGGCATGTTAAGATTCATTATTGATCAGAACTTTGTCTCCACAAATTCAGGTTATTATTTTCACTGGAGTCAGGAGTCATATTGCTTTGATGAAGAAGTAACTTGGACCTCATCCAGCTATTGATATTTCTAAAGTGATGATCTGGCTCTAAATCTGGCCGCAATGATGCATTGCCTCACCACGCAGATCTTATTACATGTGCCTGTCATTAGTAATGCTTCTAGCTTCGACTTTTGAATGCCTTGAATACAGAGCCTGTGGTTTTTGTTCTAATAGGTTCTGTGTGTAAGGCAATCCTTTTACTCTTGTATAATGTTTCCACTGGATTGCTTACTACTGACAATCATGCAAAAAATTGCTGGGTGTGCAAAATGTGCTGCTTAGGAGAACTTTGCAGTACTGGAATACTTTTACATAAACAGGTAACCTGCACTGGTTTTCACCACAAAAGTTCTAAATTTAATATTAAGTTCAAAATTATATGTCATTGTCTTTAAAAATTCTAATTTCTCATATCCTGTAATGTCTCTGTATTACTCAGTAGTATGATGTACGAGTAAAGGTTTTTAGTGCAGCACAGAGGATTCCAAAGTCAGTGGTCCAAAGTTGTTCTTTTCTTTGCTAAAGCTTTTATGAGTTGATGGAAATGTCAGTGAGATACAAAATTAGTAAAGAAACCTAGGATTAGGTCTGGTGATTTTGGCTGCCAGTGAGTGTACCTCCTTCAGTTCCCAGTGTGTGACAACAGCTGTACCACTGCAGCGATACCTGTGTTCCTGCAGAGCTCTGGCAGAGCAGCCACTGCACATCCACCCACAACTCCTGCACTGAAATGCAACCCAAGCACAGCCAAAGTGATGTTGCTTGGAGAACAGAGGTGGTCTGAAAGCCAGGGTCCCCTTTTTTGTGCACAGATGCTACCATCAGTTAAGTGCTTGTCTGACTGCTTAGCCAGCCTGGATAATCAGCGGCCAAGGGATACTCCTTTTGCAGGGCTGAGCAGTATTTAAAGTAAAAGCTTGATGACTGGATACGTGTGTTTGTCCCTTCAAGTGAAAATTTTCTCACTAAATTCAGATTCTGGCTTTACAGATGTCTATTCCAGGTGACAGCCATCTCATTTTACTGTACATGTCTGTCTGGTTGTGTGCAGTGTACTATTGCAAGCTACATTATGCATGTGTACTACTGAGGATGTCAATGTTTACCATTGTAGATACTCATATTGATAGTTTGAATGCCATATTTCAAAATAATGTAAAATATGACTGCATTCCACTTTGTATGTTACTTTACCATGTGCACTTTTTTTTTTTTTTCTATTCCCATTAATCTGTTTGTGGTGAGCAAGCCTGTTCAAGAGCTTGGTCTTCAAGCTCATTAGTAACAAGAGAAGTACATGGGATTCCAAAACTAATGCTGGCTCAACACTTGTCCAGCTTAACTCACTTCCAGGGATGTTGTCAAAGCCTGATTTTGGAAGAAATCTTTTTGATGTCATATTAATTTCATTTGAGATATATGTGATAATAAGAAAAGGACATTTGTTAATATTTCATTATTTAAGGTTATATCCAGGCTTTCTACTATGTATGTACCTCAAGATTTTTGTGTATTTTTCATTTGTCTATGTTTACAGGCTCTTGCCTTTTGCCATTTGCCCTATGTTCATGAATTTTTCATAAGTCAACTAGCAGAGTCATTGCTGCAAATATAGAAATTTTTGCTTTTTTATTTAATTTGTCATGAGCAACAAAAGCCCCAAACATAATTCTAGCTTTATATACCTTCCTAAATGCATTTTATGCATAGTATGGATTCAGTAAGCCTTTTGGCCTGGTTGAAAGGATTTTCTTGTTTGTTCTTCTTTCATTATTTTAAATAAAGGTAAATTAATAAAATTTAAAACTTTCCACTAAAAATATATATTAACCATAACTTGGGTGCATAATAACAATAATACTGCCACTTTGGCTTTATTTTTATTTAAAAATATTGAAATCTTATTTAGTTGAAACCTCAAGCAAATCAAATCATAGCCTTGCCTTGCCTTCCTGAAGTCTTACACTTCACCCACCACAGAAATTGGAATATGGAAAAATAAAAAATCTAATACCTATGAGATAAAACAAGCACAATGCAAAGGAAGATAATTACATTGCTCAGCTGTCACAAGGGCAGCATAAAAAAATGAGATGACTCATCTCCCTTCACAGGCACAACCTGCTCAAACATACATATATAATTATTTATTTGTATGGGTTTGATTCTTTAGCCAAATGTCTCTGCTTTATAATGTGGTTTAATCACTTGGGGATTTTTGTTCACAGAGTTAATTTATAGTTTTATCATTGAACCACAAAAAACTGTTCTGGGCTCCAATGTAATTAAGTCGCATGCAAGTGCTGTATATCATTAAATCTTACTCTGTATGAGTACAGGAGTTCAAAGGCAGCTCTCCTGCAAAGATAAGATACAATATGCAGTGATCAAGGGCGGATTTCTAGTGAAGTCATATTCCTTACCAAACAAGTGTATCAGGCAAGAGTAAGCTTAAGACTTCAACATCAAAACATTTTCATATAGCATTGTAATTTTGACTTTGGAGGTAAGTTAACTATTGATTTAGACAATTTCTTAAAAGAAAGGGACTCAGATTTGTATTTCATAAGTGTATTTTTGAGAGTTTGACCTATGATGTTATAAGCAAAATCTATAAAAATTGCTATATTCAAAAATGTTGTACAGGAAGGATTTTGGTATGGAATCTTTGAATAATAAGTGCCGTTTATTTAAAAAATTTGACAAAATATGAAGCTCCCACTAGGTGGAGAATCTGAAATAAGAAAGAAAGATTTTCAGGGTTTGAGATACACTTTGAGAGAATTTTTATTCGATCCTCAAGCTGAACAAAGTGTAACAGTTTTGCCTTATAGAACTTAATGTAAATTTTAAGGCTGAGCAAATTGTATTCATGCTAATTTAGTGCATTTTTGTTTTTCTTTTTTTAACTGAAAGTTATCACTAGTTTTTGGGCAGTGTGTTAGTTGTTCATGTTTGCTGAAGTTACTTGGACGAATCTGAATTTTTGAATTTTCAGTCAGTGGGTTATTTACTAATTGCTTGCTTTGACTGTTCACTCTGTTCTATTGGTTCATTCTACTGAATCTAATGAATCAGTGTAAATTCCAATATATGCAATGCCTACCAGAGTAGATGAGAGGAGCCCTTTTTCTTCTCTAACTGGCATCAGAAGGTAGTTTGGCAAATCAAACTGCACTGGCATACTCCTGCATCTTTGTCAAAAAAAAAAAAAAAAAAAAAAAAGAATGAAAAAGAGAAATCTAGTAAAAAATTATATTTTTTGTGATATTAGTACGAAACACAGAAAGCTACTATTAAAATAGGAAACTTCCTCAGCTCTGTGAAAGCCAAACCATTGCAGATAGCAAGATTACAGAGTGTAAACAAAAAACTTGCTGACTGCTGTCATTTTTTGTCAATCTCAGCAAATATCTACTCACAGACAAGCATCATATAGTGACCTACTTCCTATAAATGATTTTCTCTTCTTTTATTTTTTGCAAGTCTTTTGAAAAATTAGTTCAAAGGGAATAGGAAGGGTGACATTGGTTTAACTTTCTGTAATCTACCTTGGCTGAGGAAATGTGGCTGTTTGGTACGAGTTTCCTCCTCAGTCAAGGAGAGAAAACAAGCCCTGTCAGAAATGAGTTCAGCCAGTGCAATAATAGGTCTGTGTGATAGTTCCTTTGAGGTTACGAGTTTGTTTCTGCAAACTAGAGGTGCAAGATGAGCTTACTTAGATGTAGATCCTCAGTATGGATATGAGATGGTGCCAATGCCAAAAGAGATTGGGAAACTGTCATGGATTCAGTACAGAAGCACTGGTGCAGTTGGAGCAGCTGTGGGAAGAGGCTGAGCAGCTGGAGCTGACTCAGCTGGGAGCAGGAGTGTCTTTTGCATAGGCATGTGAGGCAGCCTTGGGAAGATGGAATCAGACTCTACACAATGAAGTAACATCCACAGGTTGAAACAAGAGCAACTGAGTTGGAATATAGGGGGAAACTTTTCACAGTCAAGCAGTCCCTTTCAGTTGGAACTGTGACCCTGTTTTACTGGAAGGTGTTACTATTCAGGCCAAATGTACTGTTGGGTGCATTGTTGGATCTCCACTGTTGGCTTTTACCTTATGAAATCATTAAAATTTTAGAAAAGGAAGTCACAATGCTGCTGTAAAAACTATTCACGCAGTCCACCAATGGGAGATACTCTATAGCAATCTATCTGGTTGAGAGCTGTTTGTTGTAAGCTCATTTCACATAATTACAGAGGTGTGACATTACAACATTCCATTGTTTTTCTCTATATTTGGTGTATTTAAGTTAACATTTTAACTATATTCACCAGATTTCACTGTGACTTTTATGAGCTTTCTAAGTAAAAATGCTGAGCCTGATCACTTTTTAGTCTTTACCCCTGCAGTACCATTATTTTCTCACAGGCCAACTGACATAGCTGTTTGAATACGGGTATCTTGACATATCTTGTTCTTTTCTGCTTTTCTGCTTCTCAGAGTTCCCCCCTTAATCTCTGTTTGGTATTGCTAAGATAATGAGTTTAGCACCAACCCTGAAATAGGTCACAAATAAAGCAAAGCTCTTGTGGCCTCTATGAATCATAACCCCTTTAAAAAAATTCTACACCCAGTATTCTTTGTTCCTCACAACACAGAATTTAACCCATCATTGCTAAAAAAAATAAAGTCAATAGGTTAGAAATGTATCCAGAGACTTAGACCTGTTGATTTTTCCAGCTGGTAAAATATGCCATCTTACTTTTATGGTTTCCCCTGATTTTCCATGTGAGAAACTACTATGTGCAGTTTAGCATACAAAGATACTAAGAACAGAAGTTACAAATCTCAGACTTGAAAAGAAGGAACAGAAAATGCCCTTTCAAGATGAAAATCCAAGTGACAGTTTAGCCATGAGTAGTCCACTCCCACTTTTGGAAAGATGGGATTCTGAGGAGAGGTACAGTGCACTCCAACTGTGTTGGATCAACTTCAACTGTGAAGGATCAACTTCACATTCTTTCTGACAGCTGTATGGCTGATACAACCTGGAGAAAAAGAGAAAAAAAAATCTAAAGGTTTAATTTCACCTTTCCTTTCAGACAAAAAGCAGTTCAAGTCTTGCTTCACAGGGGACACAAAAGGAAGAACTTCTTGCACAATTTTTTCAAAAGACCTGTGATGCCAGGGTTCTAGAACAACATAGTAGATGATGGATCACCTGGGGAGGTGAGGCTGAGTCCTGTATATTACACAGGGCAATTAGATGATTTACTTTGCTGATTTTCTCTTGCCCTTCTCATAGTATCCTTGTCTACTTTTATAGGAATACATGCAGGAAAGAGGTGGAGTTGGGCGGTATGTCTGTTGAGACCCTCAAAGGTTCTCTAAAATGTTTGAAATTCATATTCTGGCTATTTCAAAAAACTAACTTAAGTCAGAAGGACAACCTGAGTTCTCCACGTGGAGATTTTGGTGGATTTTACCAGTACCAGTTCTTGATTTGATTGTTAAGATTTCTAATCAACGCAAACATGTTCCTGTCATAAAAGATCTGTGCTAATTTTACACTATATAGAAACAAAACATTATGAAGAAAGACTCCAAAATAGTTAAAATATTTTTTGCATAGTGGCTCAGAAGCTGCATTTTGCATAGTCAGTTCTCCATTCAGTCCACCCCACCCCGGGAGTTGCTGTGTTCACAGCACTATTTGCATGCTTTACATGGAACAAGGCTCTTCAGAAACCTGCCTGTGTTAAATCTGCAGGGATTTGTTTTGCTTTGTGAAGAGGGCACAGAACAAGACATTTGGAGTAGAATGTGGAGATTACTGACTCCATATGCAATACTGAAAGCAAGTACAGACTCAAGCCATGCTTTCCCTTCCCTTTTGTATCCTCTGTGTGTGTTCCAGCACTACCTGGGTTTTTTGGCCTATTATATTCTTTTATTTCTCATGGCTGCTCTTACTGGGAGTTATCTGGGGCTTGCTGCAGCACCAGGGTGCAACTGCTGTTTCAGAAAAAGCTCCTTCAGTAAAGCAGCCAATGAAAGGTGACCTTAGGCCTAAAGGAATATGTCTAGTGGAGTGCTAGCTCCTGCATTAATATTTTGGAGGGCATACTATTGATGCTTTCACTACCTTTAGGCACAACATCTGCTTTTTTTCTCATTTGGGGGATTATCATCTGAAGACATTCTTTGGGTCACATGCTCCTTAACATGTGTGATGAAGGTCAGAAATCTATCTCTGCTACATCTCTGTGATGCAATAGAGGTTTTTCCACAGAGGACCAGTCATGCAAAGTTAGCAGAGGAAGAGTTTCTGAATGTCTTCTGGTCTCTGCTATCCTCCAAAGATCTGTCTGACGGCAGCAGGGCTGGATGTGCCCTGTCAGACACTCTGGTTCCAGTCCCAGAGCTGTCCTTTGAGGTGGTGCACAGGGCAGCTGGTGTTTCTGAAGCCCTGTGGGGCTGTCAGTGGGCAGAGGGGTGGTAGATGGATGTCAGAAGTAATTGATGCTGGGGCTTTCTCTGAAAATTGATCCATAGCTGAGAGAGTCTAAGCCTTTACTTCTGGCAGAAAAACCAATTCTCTGTCTCACAAAAAGAAAAAAAAAAAAAAAAAGAAAAGGTAACAAAACCTACTTTGAGCTGAGATAATGGATTGAATTTCTCTCACATCTGTGTTACTCTTTTCTGGGGAAGGGCAGAGTCCATGATTATTAATCTTGATTTTGAGAAGAATGAGGAATGCCTCTTGAATGTACTGATGTGCATGGTGAGGAAGTGATACAGAACACTGGGAGATAAGCTTAGAATTATAAATTATAGCTCTAAACTAAAACGGGAACTCAGATTTTAACTTAGGGCTTAAAACAAAATAATGGGGTTTTTAATGCTTTCTATTTTACTGAAAGAGAATATTATGTTTGGTAGCACTAGGCATTAGAAGTTAGGGTTTGCAAGAAGAATTACAAGAGAAAATAGAAGTTTTAAAAAGCAAGTTGGCAGAAATAACTGCCATTTTCAATACACATTTCTAAAGACAACATGTAGCCAAGAATTAAAAAGACATTTGAATCAAATAACAAAAAAATTCTTTTTGATTAGACTCTCCTCTGGTGTCCTTGTGCCACCTATGATTTTTTATTGTATTCCTAAAACCTCTTCAGTTACCTTTCTGTAATGATGAATTTGAGGGCATGGTATAGCCTTTACATCTGCCTGTTATAAGGACCTGTTCTAAAGTCCAATTTAATGTCAATAGGGTTTCTGAAAAAAAAGAGAAACAAATAGGGAGACAAGAGAAAAAACACCAGCCTTAATTTAAATAAAGTGCAGAATTACTATATGGGCAACATAAGTTCACAACTCAATCAGGAAACCCGAGGGAAGAAGGATCACAGAGAATGGAAAAGGAATGGGACAGTGTGTGATGTCCATGTTTATTGCATACAGAAGGTTTTCCTAGCATAACCAACACTCATTTTTAGACAGCCAAGTGCTTGACATTATAAGATGCACTATTCAGCATTTGGAATTTGCCAGGCAAACTGAATTTTCTTATGCTAGGTGTCTGCCACAGTCTGGGGATTTTCTTTGTCTTCATATGGTTTAGCTGGTTTTATAGAAGTTGTTCTCTTTGCCTACTGTTTAAAAATCCATCCATGCTTGAACATGCTATAAACCAGGTAAAATTGTTTACTTGAGCCCTGCCAGATATTGAGGTAGCAGGGCATGGAGGAAGAGCATGGGTAGGGAAGAAGGAGGGGGTGAAATGAGAGCGTCTCTTTAAACATTTTTCTTGTACTGTAGTATGCACATGGGAATAAAGCCATTCAAGTTGGATGCCAATGGCACTGAGATGTGATCTAAAAGAAGATGAGATAGAGAAATTGAGACTAGACATTGTTGCTGCAGCAAAAACAAAAGGCTACTTCTGAATGCTGGCACTTGCTGGGAAGGGAAAAAAACAGACAGGAAGGGAAGGAAAGCCAAGTGATACTGGGAATTGGTGATGAGGAGAGATACCATGAAGATCAGCACTTGGTGAAAAACAAATGTGAACGTATGCTTAAAATTGGTGAAGCAATGCTTGATCCCATGGAATTATGGTGTCTCATTATATTTCCTTAACACTTGTGACTTAAAATTGTACAGTTAATGGTCTTTTAAAGGCAGTTAAAAAAGTGTAGCCTCTCCACACATGGCACTTTAAAAAACTGCTTTTGTGGAGTTTTACCCATATGTATGTGAATTCTGTCCTATCTGTCCATTTCTAGCATCTGAGTTGTAATACCTGGAGTAATATTCTCTCCCATGTTACACAGCTGAGAGTAAAGAAAATATTCATAAGTGTTGGCAGTAGTAAGAGCACTACAGAAAAGTTCTTTAACACAACCATTTCTGTAGAAAACTTAGATTCCCTCCAATATTTTAATATAATAAAAAAACATACTATGAAATCATTAAATAATTAGCAGTACATTTTGAAAAGAAACCTAAATTATTTAAAAATGAGGGAAGAAATATCATAGCAGACTCTTACTAATCTCAAATAAAATACAGTGACTAACAGATAAAAATGTCATGAACTTTTCTGGCTACAAAAATCCCTAAGAAGTGCAGAAACAGTTGATGTAATTTGTTTAGTTCATTCATCTTAATGAAGGCCTCATTTTTTTCACTATTAAGAATTTTTTAATTGGCTCAAATAAGCCATTTGTTTTGACTTTGTTTCACAAGCTTAACTGCCAAAGCGTGTCTCAAAGTTCCATTGTTTCAGAGAGGAGAAAAAGTCTTTAGCAATAACTTCTCAGTCTTTTCAATGGCAGTATTTGAAAAGTCTGGGTACAATGGGACAGGAAAATTGAAAACCCAAGACCTCACTATGCTCCTTTCACCCAAATTCAGTCATCTTGTCATATCTGAGGAGTGATTCCTGAATTCACCAAATCAAAAAGAGGTCATTTTTAGAAACTTTGGCTTATTAGTGTACTTTCAGATACTATCTTCTGAAAAAGAGCTTTAATCCATTTGTATAGTGCATTATCCTTGAAATAAAGAGCTGAAGAATAAGTAATCCATTTCTGTACAAAAAACCTTGATGTCCCCATAACTTTCTCAATGCTCAATCGCTTTAATCTTTTGCCACTGTTTCCTTGTATTTATTTCAGAGTTTAATTCAGATATTGTTGCAGGCTACAGAGTTCACCAATAAAACCCTTCTTTGAAGAAGGACATTTTCCTGTGCTGGATACTCACAGCACTGAATATCCTCTGTGATTTTCAGGTGGACCCATTATTGAACTTCTTCCACTGATTTGCCAAAGCTCTTCAGTTGAACTTTGGGCCTTTTCTAGCCCAAACTTTTAACAGCTTCTTACAAAACTGTTGGTGACCAAATGGTTAGCAAACACAGGGCTAGCAAACTCTACCTGGCTTATGACAACTGTTTCACTAGTGTTTACTTTTCCTGGTGACATCACTGATAAAGAATTTCCACTTGTTTTAAACAAGATACAAGAACCCTTTTGTAAAAGTAATCCACATTCCCCATTTGAGTCTCCTGTGTATCTCTCTGGTGGTAGTGTCAGGCAGGAATCATCTGCAGGCCCCACTTCCAGCTCTGCTGTGGGATTCCTGATGGCTCTCAGTTGAGGCCATTGTTTAATGCTCACGTTTTTATGTGGACAATGGAAAAGGTAACTTATCTTTCCCCTTGTGTGACTTATCCTGAGGGCTCGTTGTAGAAAGGATCACTTGTAAAAGATGTCTGAGACCACCTCTTGTAAATCTCACCGATTTCATCTCTGGTCTCTAATATGGCTTTAGCTATTCAGGGATAGAAATGTCATCTTTACTTTTTTTTTTTTCTTAATCGACACATAATGTGCTGAGCTCAGAAGTACTAGATATCATTATAGCTAAGAAAATACTTCCATTATTACTAAGAAAATACTTCCAGATATCCAATGGTTCAGTCACTGTGAGGTAAAAGTACTGTGAGGTATTGTACGACATATCCCATCCTTCTCTTTAAATCAGTTTGCCTGTACTCCCTTGACCTAGTGACATTTTTTTGTTTTTTTCATATTAAGCCTTGCATATACAACCAGAGACAAAAATCGTATCGTTCACAGCAGCCTTGGTGCTTGATATCGTGAGGAAAAAATCTGTATAATTCCAACACTAACACAAGAAAATAAGAGAAAAGCAATGTTTTGTATTAATCTTATTAAGCTTCAAAGTGCTTTCTCAGCAATCAGAGCTGTACACTGATGCAAATCAGATGCTTACGTAATGCTTTATGCGAGGATGGTGACAAGAGCTGCAGTGATAAAAATACTCTTGCTGTGTTCAGACTGTGTCATCCTTTCACTTCAAAACAGCCCCACTGGCAAATTAACTGCTTGAAATGGATAATTCTAAAGTGGCCCGAGATTCAAACACATCTCTGTACTATGCTAACTTTTCATCTAGTTATTTTTTGTTGGATTTCTTGTTTTGTTTTGTTTTGCTTTGCTTTGCTTTGTTTTGTTTTCCCAAGGTGCTTCATGGGGCACACCAAGATGAACACCTCCTTTTCCCTGCCACACCTTGGGGGGACAGCTCTCTCATACTGGATGCACATGCCTGCGTTGTGCAGAGTGGCACACAGCTAAGATTAGGATGTGGTTTTTAGCTGGCATGCTGATGAAAAAGCAACTCCTAATCTAAGACGTGTGCTCCCGCATCACTATGCATCCTGACTTAATACAAATTACAGCATTTATGTCTGGCTGTGCAGTAGCTCTTTTTCAGCATAGCCATGTCAGGAATTGGATTAGAATCTAATCTTGATTCTTTTCATTAGTTAGTATCAAAATATGCAGATGTACACGAAACACGTCTAATACCGGTTTAAGTCTCTAAAGAGATTTTTTTCCTCCTATTTGTTTTCCTTCTCCCTTATTGCTTTGCAAAAGTCTAGTCTCTGGCACATTAATCAAATATCAAAGGATTTATGAAAATAAATTAATTTAGAACTAATAAATCTAATATCTTTAATAATATTATAATATTATAGATAATATTAATATCTATTCTAATAATAGAAACTCTATTAGAAGAATTTTGTGTCCAACTACATTGTAAAAATGTAGTGTTAGCTTTTTACATTTCAGATATTCAGTGTTATTGATAGAGATGGTAAAACTATGGTAACCAACTGATTAGAGATATAAAGATGTATCATAGTAACTCTTTTTTATTGCAATATAACATGCATAAGCATCAAAGCTGGCTCAAACAGCCTTAATTATTTTGAACTGATTATTTTGTCCATGTTTCTTCTCTTAATCTTATCATAGTGTAAGATAAGGTAAGCAACATTTAATACAGAGTGAATTCAATCAAAGTTAGTAGCAGATTGAAATAAAAGCTTATTCAAAGCTTTGTGGTAGTAGCAGAAACAAAACAGAATATATTGAATTAGGGGAAAAAACACAGAATATTTTTATACTAAAGAGAATGTTTATCAGAAGAGTAAGCTGTACAATCTTTTCAAGTACCTGTAGCATACTCCTTTTCAATAAAGTATTTTTAGAGCAATGTGAAATTGCTGCATAAATAGTATATTTAAGGCCAAGTTGTGAGCAGGGCAGAATGTGAGATGGTAAAGAGGAAATAATATTAGTAATTTGGATGTTCTTTTCCTTCCCCCATATTTCTCCTGGAGTCACCAAAAGCAAGAGTGCAGAGTTCTTTGGATGCAAAGAGTGATAAATAAAGCACCAATAGCTGCACCAAGCCATGAAAGGAAACAGGTGAAAGAGGAAAAAAGAGAAAACAGTGGTTGAAAAAGTACCAGATATATTTGTCCAAAAATGTATACTATCCATATGTCAGTATTATGAATATTTGCATCATACTGAGATCATGCTGTGTTGGCTACTTTTAAAGCACATAGAAATGAGAATTTGCATCTGAAATATTCTGAGCATTTGAGACAAAGAAGATTTGGAAGAAAAGCAGGTGTGCAACATACCTTAGATTCTGGGTTTGATTATGGTACTGATCTGGTTTAGATTTTGGTCTGACTGATGGCCAGAAACAACGTATTTTAGATGTCTATTTATATGTGAAATGGTTCACCCTATGTCAGAATTCTGATCAGCAGCAGAGCCAGGAATAGACCCAGGTTACCTGGGAAACTAGTTTATTTCTTTATCCTGAGGTTAACTTATTATATATATTGTCATCATAAATTAGCTGAATTAAATCCTCTTCTTCATTTTAGATATTTGGGAGCATTAACTGTATTTCCACATTATCTGACTTTCCATAGTTGTTCCAGTATATTAACACTTTCACCAGATAATTTAATCTCTTCCCCACAGGAGAGTTCTGTGTAAAATAACCTAAAAAGAAATGGCAAGTAAAAACTTGGTAACAGCTGTCATATCTTACGTCAAATGCATCCTCTAACTCATGATGCCATAAATAAAAATAGAATGTTGATGAGAATTACGTCTTTCAAGACTGCTTCTATTATAGGTGAAAATTATATGTAAGACAGTCAAAAACTAAAGAAGTAAAGACATTGCAACCTTTTCTGAGCTTCCACTACAATCACAGATTCAATTGAATTGGGACACTTTAATGTAACACTTGTCTCTTTTATTTAATAAAATATGAAAAATAGATTTTCCTTCTTATGTGAAGTATATTCAATAGTGGTATGCATCTTACATAAGGTACCACTGTGTATAGCTGATCTTTTTGGTATGCTATTGCTCAGTCCACGACTACCTGGAATATATTGGAAAATGAGTAGACACAAAAGGTTTCTTTATTCATGTCTGGAAATGGGAGGTAATTAAGTACCAAGGACATGGCAAAAATGCTGTTTCTGCATTATTTGCAAGGCTGCTTTTTTTCTGGTAGGGGAAAAAGCGGTTATCCTGAGAGGATCCCAGACTCAAAAACTGGGGTTCAGCTCTGCTGCCTTACAGAGGCAGACGAGCTAAAAGCACAACTTGAGCTCCTGCTTCAGAAACAAGAAAGGCTATTTGGATGCTGATTGGCACCAACATTGGCACAACATCCTATCTGTAGTCACTTATTCCAGCTGGGTATCTCAGGTGGAGCTGAGGTGTGGCCAGAGAGGAGGTGTTGTAATGTAAGATTTTGTCCATTGGTTATAAGGATTTCTCCAGTACCGCTTTTACTTCCTGTTTGGAAAATCAAGATACAGTATCTTGATAAGGACAAATTTCACATTGCCAAGTCAGCTTTTGCTTTTAACTCTGTTGCTTCAATATTCAATTTTGTGAGTCAGGGGGTTACTGTGCACTCTGTGATCAAGGAGGATATTTTGCACTGATTTCTGGAATGATTCTTCATGAACTTGTTTGCAGATGAAACCCTGTCATATGTGCATTTGTCATGACACTGCTGTCCGTGATAGAACACTGATTGGCAAGAGGTTTCTCCTAATTTTCAGGAAAATTTTGACTTCCCAAAGGATTAACTTTATCGCTAGTTTCCTCACAGCTTCAAGAATTTCATAAAATGGATTCTATTTTTTAATGTGCTTTTCTGTTCTTATTACTCCCTCTGTCCCCAGAATGAATCTATAATGAGAGTCACTGCTGTTGTGCTGTTGCTATAACTCATTATCCACTGACAGAAATGAGAACTGACCATGGCACAAGATTAATCCATTCCCATTCCAGCATCTTTAACTAAACATGAATGGAAGATAGCAGCGTGTTTGCTTGTTCAGGCAGTGACAGGAGTGAGAAATTGGACAAGAAGGCTCAGTTTCCTTCTAGGGATATTTTGAAATGTTTAAAGTCATGAAAATCTCAACAGATTTATATTTTTAGATTTTAGATTAAGATTTATGTATTTTTTTTCTAATTGACCATCTTTTAAACCTAAATATTAACCAGAGGAAAAACTAAATACACTTTTCTTTTCACTGCATCATGACCATACAAGAAACTGGTAAACTGCTTGTGAAAACAGTAAAGGTGACAGCATACAGAAAAGACACCCAGCACATGGGAGTAATTCACTCTCAATCTGTAAATCTTTCCCTTCTGCAATACAATGCTGGCTAAGAAGCGTGTTGGTGTTCTTTATGGTAACGATTGTCAAAGCTGGATTGAAAAAGGTTCATTGTGTGAACTTGGTCCAATATGTGAGCGTAATTGTAAGGATTTTTGTATGTCTGCACCATCTCCAGATCATTACATCCCAGTTTGAAAATTTCCCTGAGAGGTAAAAATTATATTCCCAATTTATAGTTGCTGATACTTCAAAAGTGTTGTCCTAGATTTCTTGTTCCTTGGCCATCATCATGGCATATGCCAATATTTGATGACAGTCCTATCCACATAGCTCAGCTCTGTTTTCCCTTCACATACTGCATGTTTCTGTGGTGTTCTTTCAAGAGCATTACACAAAATGAGCTGATAGAAAGACATATGATAATAAGCATACATGCCTCAGGCTTCGTGGTTGTAAAATGTCATGCTTACACAGAGAGCATTGTTTGTTTGAAGTCAGCAGTCTCAATAACCCATTCTAGCTTTGTTTACTCAGGGGCACACAATAAGCCTGAGTTTCAACTCCCAGCCAAACACTTCTCTGCTGAAACTCACAGTACCCCATCTCACACCCAGGCTGCCATTTAACTCACAGGCATTATTTCAGCACATATTTTTCTTAATATAAAATTGCCAGCCCAAAGCCAAAGCCATTTTGTGACTCAAGGGCACAATTATTCCATTACTTTGGTCTGAAGTTAAGTACCCTTAAGTTCAGTGTTTCTATTGCTCTGGATCAAGAGAGCACAGTAGGTGCAGTGCTCTGCCATGCAGAAAGGAACTGTGAGACTCTGCAGTACCCACATCCCAGAAGTGCAGAGGCTGAAAGACAGGAGAACCTCTGAAATGGCTGTGAGAAGGGTGAATTGTGTAGAATAATTTTGGTAAAGAACTTATGCAAGATATTCTCACATATGGAAGGGGGGAGGAAGGAAAAACAGAAATCAAGCAATTATGTTCCTTTGCTTCTTCACCCTTCCTATTTTCAGCATAAAATAAAGCCAGTAGTAAAAAAGACAGGTGAGAAAAAGTGCACTTTTGTGCTGCTTTACACTCTGAATTCCTGTCCCCATATGGGACTGTCTTTCCCCTGCTTGTGCTAGTAAGTGTTTCAGTTGAGTCAGAAGTCAGCCACAGTTTTAAAAGTTTTGTTTGGAAACATTCTCATAACTGCACTGATAGGGGTTTCGAGACATTTTTGGCACTCCAACCTCTAATTCCAGGAACTGAAAAGAGGCATGTGGCAATTAAAAAAATTAAAGGAGTTATCTCAGCCTCAGATGATGGTTAGTGTGGGTTCAGACCAAGTTTCAGGCAAAAGTACTGTTCTTATTTAGCAAGAGCTGGTTTTATTTTCCCTGTAATTTGGACATTGGCTGGAGCTGTTTTTCATTAGCAATATGCTATATGTTAAATGAATATAATTCAGGTTATGAATTTTTGCAACCTTGATCTTGTCTTATGTTTGAAGGTAATTTGTAGTCTCTTCATTTTGATAATTAAGTTTTAATTCTGTTAACTACTAGAAGAAATACTTAGCTTTGGGGTTTGGGTTTTTTTCTTTAATTTTATTTAGCTGCAAAATGAATTAATCTCCTTCCCTCAAAGAAAATTGGAAAAGCTGGGAAAAAACACTCTTCTCATACTCAGCTGGATTCTATTATGAGAGAAGCAGTAGTGGAACTGCCTGGGTGCTCCTTGGGGACATGGCAGCTGGTCACTTAAATCATGGATAATCTCTTTCTTGGGAGTGCTTCACAATTATGTTTTAGGAGTATGTTTGCCTGCAGTTGCGTTTTCACATCTTGTCTGTTTTGGAAAGTTTCTCAGTTTCTTTTTTCTATTTTGTATCTCAAGTAAAAGTTTTCTCTCTTAGTAGCTTCTTTTCAGTGTTGAGTGTAAGAGAGAATCTTGTAAAGCTTTTGCTATTTTCAAGCAAAATGAAATTAAGCAGGTAATAGGAAACTCTATGCCAAAGCAATTTCCCTGGGCAGTAGTGAGTGGCACTGTGACCACCTTTCCTCCTGACCCACTGGGCATGCTGTAATTGCTCCTGTTGCATAGTCTGCATCTTTCATCATGTTCCCACCTTATTTTCTCTGAAAGACAGTTATTTACCTCTTTTATTCCTGCTCTGCTCCTGACCTCTTTTTCTGGGCCATGATTGAAGCTGAGCCACATTTAGTGATTCAGTAATTTTCCTACACACTTTTTTCATTAGAGGTCATGGTCTTGGTTCTTCTGCTTGCTGATCATCATTGCCATTTCTGTCTTCTTCTTTTTTCTGACATTTTGTCTTCTTCACTTGTGTTACCACTAGAAGTTCCAGATAATACTGGGGTTTCTGTGTAATTATGTGGGTCTTTAAATATCCAGTTTGAGTGGGACCCTTCCACACCGACCTTAGAATTTAATGCTCATTTTTTTAATGCTGTTGAATTTGGCTTTGTGCACATAGATGAACATAGCAAGAGACATGGCCTGCCCAAGAAGCAGTACAAGCAGATGTATAGAGCAGATAAAACTCAGGAGATAAGCAAAGGAAGTAGCTCACCCCATTGCAAAAAATAGTAGCATTTATTCCCTTATTTTTTCTATTGTGAGATATTTCCATTTAATTCCTTCTTTGACTATCTTAAAATGTTTGGAGTCTGCATCAGGGAATCTGAATTCTAGGACAGAAAACACTGGAATTGTAAAGATTATTTGAATTTATGCCACAGAAATGTATGGCTGAGAAGTGGTCTTCTGTTCTTGTCAAGACATTTTAAAGGGCAAAGTCCAGAAAGATGTCGTTATAAAAATAAAAAGCTTCTCCAGGCTGGGCAATCAAAAATACTATATTTCCAAGCTACTGGAGAAACTTCTCCTCTTTATAAATGGGTGTGTCCTTCTGAATAAAACCGTAAGCCAAGGCAATATGGTAGCCTGACAGTGATGGAGCCCAGAGCAGCTGCTGCAGAACAAGCCAAGAGAAAATTTGCTTTCCGCGGTGGAGTGCTCTGCCAGCCCCCAGTGGTTTGTGGCCCAAGAGCTTTCTCTGTCTTTGTATTCCCATGACTTACCACTGCCAGCTAAATGACCAGACATTTCTGGGCTGGATTTAGATCCACAGCAGCCCAGAGAGCAGGGAATGCTGAGGGACCCTGTACCTCATTCCTTTGCCATCAGCAAGAGATGAATTTGCTTGCTCACTTTAGGGATGGCAGGTGGCCTTGGAGTCTCTTCCTGTGCTAAATGTTTTATGACCATAGCAGAACACCGATGCAGTGCCCTATGCATCAGAGTGTGAAAATAAGCACTAATTGGGAGGGCATGTGTTTAATGTATGCTGTAGTTCACCATCTTTTGAAAAATTATTTCTTTGATGGCTGAGTTGCCAGCAGGTAAAATGTGAATTTACCTGTTTCTGGAAGAGTACTGAGGACAAGAGTTATTTAAAAATAACTAAATCAACATGATGCTGGGATGATCTTTCTGTAAAACATTTACCTAACTCCTCTTTCTGTTAGGGGGACCAAAGCTTGGCTTTGTGTGTCATAGCTCATTGGGTGTGACATTCTAAAAAAAGCATCCACTCCACTCCTGGCAGTCACTTTTAAAAAAACAATTTGCACTTTATTTCTGTGGCACCGAGAGATCACACATCAGCCAACACAGTCAGGCAGCCAGGGTGAATCAATGGCTGGCTTACCTCCCAAGGTCTGTCACCTACTTTTGTTACTGCTCACAGTGGAGCCACCAGTCAAAGGGCAGCGTGAGATGACCAGTTTGTAGATAACACTAGATTTTGCACACCAGCTGAGCCTACTGGGGCACAGTTTCCTTTAGAGTAATGATAGTATCAAAGAACTTCCAACATAAGCTTGCAAAGAAGCTTCCCAGTTTTGTCTGCCACATGAAGCCTCAGGAATGTTTTCCTAAATGGCATGATAAAAGACAGCAACAGAGTAACAAAACCAATAGGTATATACAGGAAATAGTGTCTCAAAAACACATGATTTTTAGCAACCAGAAGCAAAACCCCAGAATAAACACATAAAGTGGGTATAAGGCATGTGGTAGTGGGATATAGTATCACATTTTCCAACCTCTTTAGGGAAGGCCACACATACTGTCTGTGAATGGGAAGCAGCTGGGAAATAATCTTTATCAGCCTGAAACATATTCTAACAATCTTCAGAGTAAGCTGTATTTTGCAAATTACACTACTTGAACTGCCAAGTGGAAAGATATTTAATGTGAAGAGTTCAATAATGAAAGGATTTTAAGATAAAAATAAAAGTTCCATCTTAGCTCATTATTCCCTGATATGGGAACATAAATACCTGCTAAAGATAGTTGAAGACTACCTCTACTTAAAAAACTGTAGTTCAGTGGCCTTATGTGGTCCTATTGAAAGCAACACTAAATCCCATGTCATATCTCTGCATAGTCTTCATTGGCTCCTCTGAGTGTGAAATTCTGTCAAAAATTCCATTATTTCAGATATTTTTTCATAGTTTACTGCATTTTGTAGCTCTCTATGACTTGTACTCAGCTTTGTTTCTCTCTTGTTCTCTAGGTCTCATGATTTGTATGCTTCCAAAGATTTACAATTATTCTTGAGTTCTAATCTTGAGAATTAGTGGGGAAAGAAATTTATTTCAAATATTAGTACAAACTTATTCAGTCCCTTTGCCAGCCATGACTTGAGAGCTCATTTTAGTCCCACATGTTTTAGATGGATGAATGGTGTGTGTGTGTGAATTAACAGCTCTTTAGTGTTGACTGTTAGCCAGGATAAGTTAAAAAAAAAGATCCTACAAAATCACTCAGCTTTTTAATAATACCTAGGACAATGGTGCTGTATTTTTAAGAGACTTTATACTTAGATGTGAGTTGCATCATTTTGAGTTCAAGGAGAAACACATCTGCATGTTAGTGCAGCTGCTTTTCCTAAATATGGAAATTGGAAGGATCTAAGGTGAAAGTGTCTCTCTCTCTTCAATCCACAAGCCCATTAGTTGTTTATTTTACACTGTCTTTAGCAAGAACGGCTTTAAAATATTACTTGCAAATACAGAAATAAAGAGTGGCTGTGCCTGCAGCTGGCAGAGCCTTTGGATGATTTGTCAAAGAGGGATAGAGACAAGCTTTGTGTATTACCCAAAGCTGGACAATCTGAAGGGTATGAGGAATAGTGAGGGGGTGTTTGAGAAGGACAGGGGACAGAGCCTGGCAGCACCTCAGTCCAGTACTGATAGACATTGCAATATTCAATGGAAAGGACATCATCATCCTCTGCCAACCTTGTGCTTCTAATGTTGCACAGTATGTTTAGCTTCCCTTTTTCTTTCACCTACAATTACTGCATTACCCGTCTTCTGCCTTCCATACAGTCAGCATTGGAACTGAGAGGAAACTTCCTGTCATATCTGAATATGAGTCAGAATCCATCAAAAAACATAGTTTATGTACTATATTGACAGCCATGGGCTTTTGCAGAGTTCTTACTACCCACTGTATAGACCCAATTTTAAAGCACAGTGTTTCTTTAAATGAATTTTACAACTAAAATCTGTGCCAGATTTCTTACTGAAGGGCAGATAAGAGATTTGCTCATTTCCTAGGGAAAATTCATTTTTGCTGCTTGACTTGATGATTTGAAAAGGAAAATAATTTAAAATAGCAATAGTGTAGATAATCATGCAGTTTGAGTTCAGGAACAGGTTCTCAGCATTACACAGAGTATTGTTGAAATGCTATGGATGACAATGATTAAGGCAAATAATTGATATCCTCTTCAGAGTTTTGCATTTGTAGCCCTGCATTCTCCTCGGGTACTATCAGGTGCATACTAATGAGGAATTACTAATAATTGATGTCAGTTTTGAGTTTATGGAGCTGTGAAGGCAGGACTAGGTACAGAAAATATTTTTTGAGCAGTACGTATCTGGTTTGAAGCATCAGATGTTTTATTTTACATAAACTGTAATTTCTTGGGCAGCACTGGGTACCTGTTCATAATTTTTCATCATTTTGATGAATGGTCAGATTCTCAGGCTTCTTTTGGTTTTTTTGGCATTTGCATAATACTCAACATCTGGAGACATCTGGATCATAGATATTTAAACTTTTGTGAGATCAATCTCACCCAGACTGTCTTGGCAAGTTGGCATATCCCATAGCCTCAGTAACACTTGTAAATATATTCAAGAGGAGTTTTGGGATAGAAGCACTGATGACAGTGATATGCTGAGGTACTAAGTTAATAAAGTTTTTAACAGCCTTATGAAAGCAATTAATTAATGATTACCTTGAAATTAGTACCCTAAATATACATCCAACTCATGCTATAGGCTAAAACATATTAATTGAAAGGTCAAGATTCTTGTTTTCAGTTACTTTCTCATATGAGAACACTGGGGGGTGAGGAAAATTAACAATATTTTTTGGTGTTGATGTTGATGAAATCGGAAACTGAAAAATTGAGAAATTTGCGAAAAATGACATCTCAGCTTTCATAATTTTTTTTTCACTGTGTTTGAATTCTATGTGATGTGATAAAAAATATTTAGAAGTGTTAAGAAAAAAAGTATAAAGGAGAACAACTGTCTGACTGCAAAACTGAGAGGGTTTTTCCATTTGTATCTGTAAGGTCTATTTTTGCAGGTAAAATTACTATAAAGGTGTCTCTGTTCTTTGGAGTTCTCTCTGTACAAGTGTGTAAATTTAATCTGTACCTTTGACAAGAATGTCACCAGCCTTTTAAATTTTGATTCTTGGGTTTAATCTTTTAATGTTGAATCACCATATTGACAGAAAAAGACAAATCCAAGGTGAAAAAATAAGCCAGAAAGACTCACCTAAACTGTTTTGTTCATTAACTAAAACAAAAGTGACACTGCCCCCCACTCTCAAATCATCATGAATTACAGCCCCAACTCTGACTTTCCTGGCTCAGCTTGGCTTAATTTTGCATCCTCATATTTCCTTCATCTTTATATATTTTGATTGCCTTTTTGCTGTCTAGAAAGAGAAATAATCATGTTTCCATATAAATTCTTTTCTGGATTCTGCAATGTGAGATTTATTTAATAAATTACATAAACAGATACTCAAAGAATACCTTGTCCACAGTTTTTTGGCCTGAACCACTGACAATTTTGTTTTTACTTGATCTTTCTGCTTGAAAAATGTTGGATTTTTCATTCCACAGAATGGCACATGTCCAATAACTCCATTAGTAACAGAGAATAGTTTATTTTTTTGTTTGAGACCTCAAGATCTCATTGGGACTTCCAGTTCTGTGAGGACCCGAGCTGTGTCTTGCCCCCTGTGGCATGTCTGCAGTGCTGTCATGCCACCCCTTGCACAGGGGCCATAACAGCAGTGCAGACACAGCCCGGGGCACAGCCCAGGAGGGAGATGCCTGCACAGCCCTGCTCACCTCTGAGGGGACTGGGATCACAAGGACATTAGGGTTGGGGTGCAAAGCACATCTTACCCACAGTAGATTTTGCCTGATCCTGTGGGATCTTTTACTCTATGGGTGTAATTGATGTTTTTGATCACACTGTAGATCTCTGCATAGAGGATACAGAGCCACAGAAGGTGCTCTTCTTTTGTGTGAGATGATGGCTACCCAAGGCTATAATTCAACTGTGCAGTGTGAACAGATAGCAGGCTACAATGAATCTCATACCTCTCAGAGATTTTTTTTTTTTTGTTGTAAAATGATATATCAGACACTGTTGAGTAAAATTAGGGCCTGTAAATCCCACACTATAAATCACTCAACGGAAGCATTAAAACATATAGCTGGAAACATCAGTGTTTCATCTGAGGTAATTGAATTAGTTAATAAATAAAAGAAATATGTGTGACCCTTATTGATTTTTTCATCTTTGAATATAATGGCTACAGAAAGGAAGGAGAGAGGAGAGGAGAGAAGAGAAAGAGAGAGGAGAGAGAGGGAGAGAAAGACAGAGAGGTTTTTTGCAGATTCCAAGTGGGGGCACCTCACAAGGGCAGCAGCAAGGAACAAGATCCCTATGACCTAAACAACATATAGGCAGGTAAAGAATTTGATCACAAGTTTGCTCTGCTGAATGTATAACAATGTAGTCCCAACTTAAAGCCACAAGCATTCTGGTTTTAGGTAATCATCACTTGTGAATTCATCCTGTTTTATTTACAGCATACTTAATTAGCTCATACTGGTTGTGTCTGTCCTGCCAAGTGGGTACACTTGGAGTTGTGCCATGCAGTCCTGTTTGCTGACTGAAATCTCTTGGAGTAGATCAAAGTCCCACGGGCATCCAAATTTCCCACTAGAGGACACTGGGATACGTGGGGATATACTGCAGCTGGAATTCACAAAGAAAATTCAGTCACAGAGATCCACACATTGTCCCATGGCATAAGCCCAGCTACTATATAGTGTGAAATAATTTTCATTATTCTTTTGCTCCTTCTTCCATCATTTTAGATACAATTTCTATATCATATGTGTACACTCAGTAATAAGAAGATAAACCTAAAATGCTGCAATTTTTTTTAGAAGCCACTCCATTCTGCAACTGGAGTTTGGAGTGCTATGCATGTTTTTGGGCATATTCAAAATATAATATGGTCAGACCACTTGTAAGTTAAGTTGATATGACAACCTATCATGATGGAAATAGTCAGTAATCTGCATTATCTTATGTTAAAAGAAAAGACAGACAATTTAATTCATTTCTGTAATACAAGGGATTTTCTGACTGCAGGCTGAATTTGAATGGCAAATCCCATCTTCCTCCTACTAATAGATGTTCTGTGCATTTCAACTGAAGTAATTAAAACTTAGATTAGTAAAAAAGTGCAGTTTCTGGGACAGATTTGAAAAGGGCTATACACTGCACGGATCAATTCTAAAACATATTTTAAAAAATTCCTTTCTTGTTTTTGCTTCTTCTCACCTTCCTGTTTATCCCATTATCATTTAAACTATCTTTTCATATGGGATTCACCTAACTTTAGCCATCTAGATGTTAAAAATCTAGTCTAAGTGAGAGTCAATGAAAAGTAACAAAAACTTTCTGAGGATGGTAACAGTTTATCCTAAAAAAGGTATCTTAGCCAGGTTGGAATTAATTGCTCTCTGGAAGTGGGCTACCCACTTACCTGTTACAGGAAATGCAGTCATCAAATTTGGTGTAGAAGCCCAGATACTATATAGGTAAAGATTAAGTCTGTAGAGTAGAAACTGTTTGGGGAAGAAATTCTTGGCCACAATTTAACACTTCCAGATATTCCTGTACATATCTGTGGGATTTAAAAAAAAAAAAAACAAACCAACAATAAAACAAAAACCCCAAACAAACAAACAAAACCCCCAACAAAACTCACAAAAAACTCAACCATTCCAAACCAATAAACCTCCTAAAATGATACAAACGTGTCTGGTTTCTACCATAAATTTTCTGTTGACATCTTCTTGAGTTATCTTGAGAATCTTGGAAAAGCTGGCCCTTTATATCTAGATTGTTGAATAAGGCATCAAGATATTTGTCCTGCTTGAGACCTGTTGGAGCTACTGAGAAGTCCAAACATTAAACTTCCAATGTAATGCACAGTCCATGTGAGCTAGAGCTCTTTTTATGTTGCCCTGCTGAAGTTTATGGTGTGCATACCTGATTTTTTAAAATCTATAATTATTTTTATGTAAGAGTGAAACTAGACATTTTGCATTGTTACTTAAAAGTGGCTGCTTCTTGTGAAAAAAATTGTTTTCATTTAAAAAAAACCCAATAATATTTTCTTCTTCTCTGTTAAATACATTTGGTTGAAGAACACAGATCTTCAAGCATTACCTTGAATTTTTTTTTTTTTTTGGTAGCAAGCTTTCTGAGTTTATCAGCATGTTTATCAGCTGTATTAGCCAAGCTGCTTTAGCCATCGTTGGCTGAACACTTTGACTTCACTAATCATCAAGCAGCATGGAGATTCGTTCTGGAACTGATTTTCTCCACTGACTCTGTTGAGGTCACTTTTCCCTGCCTCAGAGATCTGAAAGAGTTGGAGAGAAACCAGGAATCTCCTTCCAAAACATAATTATCTGCAAGAATTATGGTGAAAAATTGTGGTTTATCTGTGATTATTTTAAAGAAATGTCTTCTTAATCCTTTAAGTTATGAAGTTGTTCTGTAATGTTGTTGGAACTGATGTTTACTAATTATTCTTTCAGGACAGCTTCATTATAGATTCTGCAAATAAGAATTAGTAATTAAAAATCAATCTTCCTTTAAAACAATCCTGATTTTGTGCATTTAAGTGTTTGCTTTGATCCTTAAAAATAAAATATCACTTAGTTCGTTCTTCATTTTGTAGAGAACATAATTTAATCCTTCGTTAAACAGGAAACTCTGCTGGAGCAAGAAACAGCTACTGAAGCCAAGAATAGATAATAATAAACATGTTTTTGTCAGTCGATATGAACTAGTACAACCCACCAATATGTGCTTGTTTGCTCCACAGGGCTCGGAGGCAGCCAGGGAGGGGCTCCCATGCAGCTCCTCCGGGATGTGCAGGGCTGGCTGCAGGAGCACCCTCACCCCTCTGTGCAGAGCTGGGGACAACCTGTGGCATTCCTCTGTCACAGGACTTCTTCCAATGTGCTGTACCTTCCAAACCTGTGGTCTTTTTGAAAGGCCTCCTTAAGGCTCTTAGACACCAAAATCAGCTTTGAACATTACAGCTCCAGACCACTTACTCAGCTATTTTTTACTTTTGTGCTTCTAAGGTTTCCTGGTAGCTAAAATTCTGTTTTCTATGGGACCATGAGCATTGCAGTTGGATCTTTCAGCATCTATCTTCCATTCAAACTTGAAACGAGTCCAGCAACATGACACTTCTCAATGGGAATCCCCTCAAGGAAGGGATCTGCTAACTATCCTCACGACATGTCCAAACTAAATCAACAAGATGTGACTCTCAGAAAGGTAGTTGCAGCAGCTTATCACTACAAATTACTTCTAATGCCACAGCATAGTGGCAAGGGCACTTTTCCTAGGATGTGTAGGATTCCTGGCCTGGATATGTCCTCAGTGTAACAAAGTTCAAAGGCACAGTTCTCACTTCTGAAATTGTGGCCTTTGCCATCAGGCTATATGAATTTTTCGATAGGGCCAGCTCTCCACAACTCCTTCTGAAGACATTCCAGACGAGACTCCAGAAGAGGATAAGGAAGCAATAGAAGAAAAATTTTCACCTTGGATATTGAGTTGTCTTTAACTGAGGCAGCCTGTGATCCTCACATTTTTAAGTCAAAGGTCATTAATTAAATAGAACAGAGAAAAAAAAAAATCCTGGGATCAAAACCTAGCACCTATCAGAACCACAGGCATTAGTTAGGTCCATTTACCATATTAGCTTTTGTTCTATTTCTTTTTATTCCTCTGTCTTCTTCCAGCCTTGGGACCTCAGAGACCAGATTTAAAAATGTGGTGACACCTTTTCACAATGCACATTTACAATGTTGTTTTCTGTAATTACAGTGGGAAAGTGCTTAAGGAAAGGAAAAAGAATAATATTTTTAGAGAGGAGAAAATATTTGGTGAAATCTGAATGCTGGAGAAATAGAAACCCAGCTTGACTGCAAACAAAATTAAGTGGATTAAGCCAGGAGGTGGAAAAGCTGTGTTTCCCTATCATAACTTTCACTCAAAAGTCCTCACAGAAAGAAACATTGAAAGCAACAGTTTTTTAGAGCTGAAGATGGCTTTTGAGAGCAGCTCTGGCATTTTCTAAATGTAAGAAGTGTATGTTTTAGCTCAGGATTTTTAAAACATAAAAGTTACTGATAGACTCATACAACATTGCACAAGTGATATATTGACAATAAAACTCCTGAACAATAAATCTAAACTCAAAAAATTGGACCATTCCTTGGCCTTAATTCTGTATTGATTCACTCACTGCATAATTAAGATTGATTTACCAAGAAAAAACTTACACCTTATGAGTAACATATTTACATGAATCCCTTAGGTCAAGGAATGATCCCATATACCACATATTCACCTGTTTTTCAGACACATTGGTGTTTACTAGCACTTCTGAGTAGAATTTGTACTTTTGAACTTGAGGGTTATTGAAGCAATTTCTGAAATTACATCATCACAACCCTGGATGGGCCAGTGGAGACAGACATTTTGAAACAATTCTGTTTAAAATAGAGCAGTAAAATAGTAAGAACATTTGTCAGGTTAGAGGTTCATAAAAATGAATATAGTGCTCTTCAGGCACAAATGACTGCATAATATAGAAAGACTATGATTTATGAAAATATGATCTGCAAGTATTATCTGTCATGTACTGAACTTCTGCTGAAAATCCAAAGATTATTTACCTTTTCTTACCCTGCGGTGTATCTGGGGCTTTTCTCTTATTTTTCTTACTGTCACAAATGTTGTGTCTTACAGAATTATTCATCCTCAGAATGTCATCTGTCCTCTTTTCCACAATCACCTTTGTCTGTGTCGAATTGCCCACAGAAAAGCACCCCACCCTCCTTCTTTCATACAAGTGCCATAAGCAGCATTTTCATATAGGGTAAAACACAAACACATGCTGCCAATGGAAGGAATTTTATACCAAGTAACCCCTGAAACTAATTATTTCCTTTAGCTGATGCTAAATAAGTGACTTCAGCCATGCAGACCCTTAAGCTCTATTGCTCAAAGGAATTACAGGTTTGAGATCTTAGATACATTTCTCATACACCAAAATATTTGTGTATTCTCTTGTAGATTGGCATAAAGATTAATATAAATAAATTTGTGAGGCTTTTGAGGAAGACTTGATTTTGATTAAATTGCTGGTTTCTGCTGTTTAACAAGTTCTCCTTTTTTAGCAGCTGGCTAAAATGCTCTCAGGTAAAATCCTTCAAGAATCCCATAGCTAATACTTAATAAGATTTAATTATTTTACAACTTATCTCTTTCACATTAGTGGTCCCCCTGAATCTGCCACATCCAAAGGAGCAATACAAGTGCTGAATTATGAAAAACAATTCCAGTGTAGAAATATGGGTAATAACATGCAAGGTCAAAAAACAGGCAAGAGTAATTTGCAACAACTAAATTGCTTGATGTAATACTTTGGCTTGATAGTCTTTAAGAGGAGGCTTTACATAAGTCAAAGGTCTTTGGAGTAATATGCAAATCAAAATCCTACCACTCTCCTAAATCCTTTTAATCCAGTCGTTAATCTCAATAATGACCTGGTTTTTGGGACCTTTACTGTGTTCAGCCACTTAATCACATTACCTAGTTTGCCCTTTGCAAACTTTTAGAGGAGAAATAAATGTACATAAATAGCATCCTACTCTAATGTAGCTGAAGCCCTCCTGAACAAGTGCAGTTTTACAGCAGAAAATGCCGTAGCACCTGCTGAAGTTTCGTGTAGCCTCTCTGTTTAACCATAACTCTTAGATTTTTAGAGCTTTGCATAAAACAGAGGAAGAAAGAGGTGGATACCAGATTCTTATCCTTACCTGACAGTTGTTGGAGAAACATCAAAATGAAGGATGAGAAGCCATGATGTACTCTGGATCTTTTTTCTCCAGTTGCTGTGCATTGTATGATCACTGACATACCTGATGTACTGTAAAATAAATAATGGAGAAAATCACTGGATTCATGCACGTTTTGAAATTGTAGACGAAAATTATCAACCATGGAAACACACACAGTAGCATTTTTACATATTGCTTTTACAGAGAGTAAGAACTGGTTTAGATTTAATGGCAGGGACAATTAATGTCAGAATTCCACAAAAAAGGAAGACAGAGACTGGTTAAACCACAGCATCTACAGCACTCAAATAGTCTCCATAACCAAGCACACTGAAGACTGAAGTTCACTTAAAGCAATTGCTTGGCTGGTAAATAGGTTCTGTGCTTTGTGTCTGGAGAAGCATGTCAGAAGAGTTTTACACAACAGCTTGATGCACTTCCTGTGTAAATCCACCAATGAAATAATCACATACCTACCTGATTGTCATACATCTATCAGACAGGCTAAGCACACTTTCAGGTGATCTTGTAGAACAAGATGGGTAAATTTTATTTTGTTTTATTTTTATTTTATTTTATTTTATTTTATTTTGGTTTTGAAAGAACATTCTTATACCAATCATATTTTTAAAAAACCTCGCTCTTTTATCTCTGATCATTCATAGCTGTCCTGCACTCAACTTGAAGTTAAATAGTGTTTTTAGCAGTTATGGTTCAGAGAGAATACCAGAAAGCGAAAAAAGAAGTGCACTCCCATGAAGTGTGTATAAAACCAGACAGTAATGTATGCACTCTCCATAAGGAGTCACAAAGGCTAAAAGCATTTGCTAGCTCTCTGAAGCCTAAAAACCATGACAGATACAATGCATGCTCTAGTAACTAGATACAACAGCTCTGAATCGAGTTTATCATTGTAGTGAGTTTCATTTTTTTATACCACCAGTGAAAGTAGGAAAAAGCCAAAAGCAGCAATAACAATAAAAAAATGAATTTTAATACTACTGTTCAGGATCTGAATGGTGTGAGGAAGCCAAGCAATAGCATTCCTTCTGCTATTGAGAAGGAGCACAGCTTTACAAAAATTATACTAGAAATCTTTCTCTTTTAATAGAGCATGAAAATCTTTGCATAGATTTTCTGAGGTATCCCGTTCTCATATCTGTGGAAGTGACATAATTTTCCATTATACTGCATGGCCTGGTGTAAAAACTTTTCAGAAGCTTAGCATTTTCCATCACATTAGTGCATTTTCCAGGAGTTTTGTCTGAAGGACAATTATTTTAGCTCCTAAATCCCACTATTACTTTGTCTTTTTAGCCCTTATATTATTTCAAAATAATAATAGAATCATAAAATCATAGAAAGGTTCCAGCTCAAAGGGACCTTTAAAGATCATCTAGTCCAACACCACTGCAAGGACCAGGGATACCTTCCACTAGTCAGGTTGCTAAAAGCTCCATTCAAGCTGGACATGAACTTTTCCAGGGATGAGAAACCACAGATTCTCTGGGCAACCAGTTCTGGTGCTTCACCACTCTCACAGCAAAGAATTTACTCCAAATATTAAATCTAATTCTACCCTCTTTCAATTGAAAACCATACCTGCCATGTCTCCATGTCCCGGAGAGCAATGGCGAGTG
>WBNO01010907.1:0-17583 GCA_013400575.1 Peucedramus taeniatus
CCAAATTTGCCCTAAACTAAGACAGTGTGACATTTTATGAATCCAAAAGAAACTATAACCCAGTCAAGGAACCAGAAAACCAACTATAAAAAGGGGGGGGGGGGGAAATCAATCATTTCAAATGCTGACTTGGCCATGGTTCCTATCATAATTAAGGATCAAAAAAGATTGTTGCTATTTCTTCAAAGTGGTAATTTTAAAACTCTATATTACTAGTTTTTTTACTGACTGGACACATAAATAATTCATATAAATGTTTCTGGGAGCATTCATTGGCCAGCTGGCATGGATGATCAGCACAGAAAAACACCTCTGCTACTACATTTCCTTAGCCTTAGAAAAGGGTAGCTGCACACAAACTGCCTGCTGGGAATGGTGCCTGGCCGCTCACAAATAATGGCTTTACATTTCTCTGGAAAGTGTTATTTTTCCTATACCAAAACTTGCAAGGAATTTTTATACTGATTGGACATGTTTGAGATGCATTTCTAGCAACCATGGGCATCCTCTGCCACTGCTTTTTTCCAGGTGTCAATTTGGCCTTAGAGATTTTTAAAACTGAAATTTAAGGATGCTTAGGAAAACTGTGAGTTCATGTGTCAGCATGGTGGATTGAGCGGGATGTAAGAAAGGTGCCATGTGATCTCCTTATGGAGGAGGTCACCGTCTGATAGTGACCTGACTAATCAGTGAACTTTTTGATCAATGTAACTTCAATTTATGAAAGCAGAACTGGAGCAACTGGAAGAAGCTGATAGATGGAATTATTCTCTGTGAATTGAGTGGGAAATTCCAATGTTTCTTCAAAATTTTCCTTTAGGAATAAAATAATACATGTAGAAATACAGGGAGAGGGGAGCAGGTCAGAAGAAGGTGTTCTCAAAGATGGCTTTCTGACTGTGTCTGTCTGTGACACATCTCTGGATATCCAATTTTTTGTCAAGGGTCTGAGAAAACAATTCACCATAAGTTGAAAGTATTTCCTAACAGAAAAGCCTTGGGAATGGGGATTCAATGGATTGCTTAGAAGGGCCTTTGATAGGATGTATTCATATTCATGTCTTATATTCATTTTCCTTGCTTTCAGTTTATTTGGATTTTATTTTTTTCTTTAAAAGAAAGTAGATAAATCTGAGACTCTGATCTCACAAAATATTATTGCAGAGAAAGACTGCAGCTATTCTAACTGCTGTAGATATTTATTCAGTTCTAAAGAGATGGTATATACTTCTCCTGCAAAGAAAGTGGTAAATGAATGAGTTCAAAGGTTCATAGAGATGTCTTTTCTTTCACCACCTAAGAACATAATGCATTAACAACATACATGTTGTTCTAAATCAAAAAAAGTATTAATCATTGAAATAATTTTTATACAATAGATGAACATATGAAAAGTAAGATGTTAAAATAGGAACCATTAAATATTAGCAGGTTTTCAGATCAGAAGACCCTCATTAAAGGGTTTTGAATTGTCTCCCAGACAAGGAAGATAGGAGCTAATTAACAGAAAGTTATTTTAAAGTAGGTAGGTGAAGTAGGCAGCTATAGTAATTTTTTAAAATCTCACCAAAGTGTTTGTGGATCACAGTGTCAAAGAGAGTAGTGGGTTATAAGTTCTTATTATCTCTTAAATACAGTATTAAAGTGTTCTTTTAGGGAAAATACACTGTCAATTTTGTTCTAAGTTAGCTGGATATTCGTAGTAGACTCTAGCTTCGTCCTCTCCCTGGAGTTAGTGGGATGATATCAATCCATCAAAATCCACAGTACTTAGGCTTTTATATCTTAGTGCTTACTGTAACCTTGTGATATACAGCAGAATGCTCTCACTTCTGAAGAAACAAATTGGTATATATGTGCACTATTTATATATATTCTATTACTCATGTTTCTGGTTGCATCTAATTCAAATTATAATTTCTGACACAAGAATGTTTCTTCTGCCACCTACAGAAATGGAAGTGTAAAAGTTTTTTTGGTTTTTTTTTTTGTTTTTTTTTTTTAATTAAATGATTCAGGTCTTCCATAAGGTCTTGATTAGTAAGATAATATTAAAAAAATATCCCAAATCGCAAACCAAAAAAACTACAGTTTTTACTCTGACTTTGTACAGGATAGAATCCTACCACATTTTTGTGAATATGATGAAAGGTCTAAGAAAATGCAATAGTATTATGCTAGGTAAACTATAACTTATGCAGTAAATGCTCACAAACTTGGGGTACTTAATTTGCTTCTTTGTACCAGTTGAAAGAACTTAAGTATTTTGAAAAGTCTGAGCCATTCATTTTAATCTCATATGTGTGTTCTTCATTTTCAACATAGGAATCACCTGATTTGCTGGTATTATTTTCTGTTCCTTAAAATATATTAATAAACATATGTTTTGTGTTAATAATCAGAAAAGGAAAACATACTCAAGTTTGTATTAGATGTTGCAACACATGCTTAACTGCAAAATTTTACTTCATGTAATCAAAAATATAATATTTTGTGTGTCTTTGTTTTCCTACCCCCACCTTTTTTTGTCTCACATAATCTCACATAGGAACAGCTCCATCAGGTATTATGGAGAAACTCTTCTAATTTCTTTGTAGGTGTTTCTATTTTATTTACCACCAAAACTGATTCAATCCCAATCTGAGTGCTTCAGTGACATTAGCTACCTTTCTTTCCTACCTCCTTTGAGATGCAAATAAGTTATAATCATACTTAAGGCATATTTATTGGAACACAATATTAGTACCAAATACTAAGAGCAACTGAATAGATGTTAATATCAAATTTAAGAGCTGCTCACTTTGAAATGCGACCTGATATTGGTGTGTTTTATAAGCCTTGACCTTGCTTTACAGACACAGATGTGTCATTCCTGTCCAGTAGGACAGTTGCACTTATTTGAAAACTGGCAAAGCTATATCTCTCATAATGAACTATATAGTTCAGGCAACTATCACAGATCTAAATTTTTGTTTACATGACAAAAATCTCAAATTAGTCCTTTTGCAAATAAGTACTCTAAGTCACAAAGACTTCTAACCCTTGAGTTATGGTTGTGGAACAACATGAAACACTGATACTATCTGGACTTTCTTAAAGTTGCACTTTTTACTGCAAAAATTCACTGTAGTTAGTAACTCTAGATGAGTTTCCAAAATTAATTGAGCTAGTAGCTCTAAATGAGCTTTCAAAATAAAGTCCTATGGATTTCAGAACTGGGTTTCAGAAGAATACAACTGGTAGCTATTCTTTTTAATTGGAAAATTCTTATTTGATAGAGAAAATAATTCCTTCTCAGGTGCCTGTCAATCCTGTGCTCTTAATGAGGCAAATTTCAATTAAAATGCAGTATGCAATTATTTTGAGTTTATGATAACTCAGTGTCCTGCATTATTTTTGTCATACTCATTACAGAAAAAAGTGTTCTTCCTTTAGTCACCAGCCAAGGAAAGAGAACTTTGGTTTTGTCTGATCTATGTGCACACTCAGTGCTTACTGAAGCTATTAGCAAGTGTAAAAAAAAAAACAAAAAAAAAGACAAAATCTTTCCAGTCTTTACCCCCTCAAGGGGCTTCCATTTAGAACTCTGTTAGATGTTAGCAGGATCATGAAGAGCAGATACTTCTGAGCATGAAATATGGCATAGGAGGGAACTGAGTTGCTAATTATGACCCATAATCAGTCCAACTCTGCATGGTTTTGTTCAGTTGCAGAAAATCTGATGCATTTAGCTTTTACTATTGCTATTGGGAGCATCTATCTCAAATGGACAGTGCATGAAGCATGAGCTTTAACCGTATTCAGGAAAAGCAGCTGTACTACTGTGCTTCAACACTAGCTGTTCTCATAGCTCAGGCCTCAAATTCAGACATTTTTGTCATGTATCATTTTTATTTCCCTCTCATACCTCCCTTTTTCAGAGATGAATAGTTTACTACCTGCCAAAGTGAAAGAGATGATCTGATTCTTGTTCCAATCTGTGCTCCAAAGACTGCTGTCGAAGATTATATTTCTGTTTCTGGAAAATGACATTTTCTGATGAATGTACTCAGAGTATAAAACAGTATTTTTCTTTCTGGGATGCAAAATCTTCAGGAAAAATTTAAAACAGTGACTAAAATGGTCATGGTTATAGTAATGTAAATACATTGATGCTGAGAATAATGGAAGAAAGAATGGCCCAGAAAGTGGGCAGGGTTGTGAGGTCTGCTTAAACAGCATCTGTTACAGGTTCCATTGCAATCAATCAGTTGACCAGACTGGTTAATGAGATGATAAGTATTAAATTTTAGGCTGCAATAGGAAAAAGGGAATTCCACAACTTCATTATTTTGGGAAAAGTCCACAGTCTGGGTTTAAACAAGACAGGGAGAGAGCTTCTTGGGTGGTGGCTGCCAGGATCTTTCGTAAGAAAGAGCTACACATTTTTATAATACATTCACTTAAAAAATCAAATATTAAAATATTCTGAAAATATATAATTAAAATACAAGACCATATACATGAACATTAAACAAAAGAAAAATACTTTTTAGAATTCTGAGAGATTTTATCTAAAAAAAAAATCAAGAGAACTGTAAATCTTGGGGAATTTAAGCACAGGTCAGTAAGCAGATCTATTGTCCCTAATACCTTGTAATTACATAGAGAGGAAGGCCTGTCTCACTATGAAATCAATGACATTTTCATTTATATAAGACAAGGAATCAAACCACAGTACGTAAGGCATATGTAAATCTTCCTGTGATGTTTTTCAAGTACATGAAAATGTGGCAAAATTTAAGCATATCACTCATTCAAAAAACCTTAGTATTGCACTGGAAAGAATCATAAGGTTAAATATTTTCTGAATTACCTTGAGATTACTTAAAAATGTCACAAAGAACAAAGTCTAACAGATATTGTGGTAAGTGTGATTATTTAATACCTACTGAGGCACTGGTAAAATGTATTAAATCTATACAGTTACACTTTTAGAAGTCCATAGTTATATTTTACTAGTACAACAACGATATTTGAAATTCAAGTAACAACTTCAATTTAATTTCCCAGTGAAAATAGCTGAATATGAAGGGTCTGAACTATTTATGAAAACTGGCCAAGACCCCTGATACTTCAAAGATATCCTCCAAAATTATTGTTATAGATTTATGGTTGCTTATTAAATATCTGCAGTTTGTGTAATTGCTGTTTCAAAACAAGGTTAGTGCCCTAATTTTGGAATATTTTTATCATTATTGAACTTTCTGAAATGTGTTATGTTAAATGTAAAAGTTTCCTAATTTATGCACAGCTGCCTACAGCTATTCTGTATGTTTTCTGAGATACTACTTATTTTTTTGACATCAGAGAAAAATCTGTGTATGTTGGGCAGAGTCCTTAATACTGCCTGGATGTCTCAGATGTTGCTTTTTCAGCTGTTCATGATTGCCTGCCTCTTGTTAAACAGAGGCATATGAAACTGGTATATTTCTGGTTGCAAAAACCTACTTCATGCCGTTTGAAGAGTGATCAGATGTCTTACACAAAACTTATTTATTCTCACTGGGAGAGGGCATCCACATCTTCTCTGGGTTAGCTGTTCCAGTGCCACCCTCTCAGTAAAGAACTTCCCACTATCTAATCCAAACCTACTCTGTTTCAGTTTAAAATCATTACACCTCATTCTATTACCCTATGCCATTGTGAAAAGTCCCTCTCCAGCTCTCCTCCTGTAGACCACCTTTAGCTTCTGGAAGGCTGCTGGAAGGTGTTCTTGGAGCTTTCTCTTTTCCAAGCTGAGCATCCCAACTCTCTCAGCCACTCCATATATGAGAGGTGATTCAGACCCTCTTGATCATCTTCTTGACCCTCCTTTGGCCTTATTCAGGCAGGTCCACGTCTTTCTTATATTGGGGATTCCAGAGCTTGGCACAGTGCACCAGTGAGTGCACTCTCACCACTGGTGAGATAGGGCCTCACCAGTGTGGAGTAGAAGGGCAAATGCCTCTCTCAACCTCTTGCCACACTGCTTTTTAGTGCAGTCCTAAAGGATACTGTTCATTTTCTGGGCTGTGAGTTCACACTGCCAGCGCATATTCAGTTTAATATCCACCAATATGTCAAAGGCCTTCTCCACAGGTCTGCTCTCAATGTGCTCATCACCCTGACTGTATCCATGTTGGGGATTTCCCTGAGGCAGGTGCAGAATGCATTTGTCCTTGTTAAACTTCATGAGGTTTGCACTGCTGCACCTCACCAGCTTGTCAGGGTCCCTCAGCAAATTTACTGCACTCCATCCCCTGTCCATGTTCTTGATAATGATGTTAAAAAAAAAATCCAGTGTCAATACCAGCCATTGAGCAATGCCACCTGATGCTGATCTCCACTTAGATATTGAGCTGACAGCAGCTCCTTGACTGTGACCATGTAGATAATTCCTTATTCACTGAGAGGTCCACTCACCAAATCCATATCTCTCCAATTTAGAGACAAGGATGTTGTGTGTAACAGCATGCTGGTTGGAGCTGTGTTTGGTTTTGTGCTGAAGACAATATTGATAACACAGGGATGTTTTTGTTACTGCTGAGCAGGGCTTGCACAGTATCAAGGATTTTCAGCTTCTCACCCCAGCAGTAAGAAGGCAGGGGGTGAACAAGGAGTGGGAAGGAGACAGCTGACAGCTGACCCCAACTGACCACAGGGATTCAATACCTTATGGCATCATGCTTCGCATATAAAGCTGAAGGGAGAAGAAGGAAGAGATGGGACAGTTGGAGGGATGGGTTTTTGGTGACCCAAGTCATTGCTATGTTTGATGGAATTATGCTTTCCTGGGGATGGCTGAAAGGCAGCTGCCTCTGCATGGGAAGGGAAGGGTTGAACAGATTTGCTTGTCTGCACAGCATTTGCTTAACCTATTAAACTGCCTGCCTGCCTACCTCAACCCATGCTGCTTACAGTAAAACAACTTCTTTTCCTCTCTGCTGTTCTTGTTTTTTTTTTTTTTTTTTTCTCCAAATTATTTGATATTTTACTATGGTGGTTTTTTAACTTTAAAGAACAGTGTAATGTTGCACTGTTCTTGAAGATACATTCAGTGATGTTTTGTATTGTAGTCTTCCTTAAAAAAAAAACCTTATATTTCAGAAACTAAGTGGAGATTAAATGTTAAACAAACCAAAAACCCAGAAGTTCAGTGACCTAATTAATAAATATTCATCTAGTGATCTCCAGAATGAGGTCATACACATAACCTGAATCCCCATGACAAATGAGAGTTATGTTTTGCCTCTTATTGGATCCTCTGTCATTAACAAGTCTCTAAATTTTAACTGTTGTTTCTCATTCCTACATTGTTCTGCAGTGATCAATTCAGACGGTGAGTAAAAATTAATGGAGGTGTTCATTCTGTGTCTTCCAGGAGTTAAAGGGAACCTACTATGAAAGAGATTCCACATCTTGCAGGTAATTATCTACATAATAATCCCTGATGAAAGGGAGCTTTTTTGAGGAGAAACCAGCATGATGACAAGAAAAGTGGACTCTGCTAAGAGGAGAAAGGAAAAGATAAGAAATGACCACATTTTGCTTATTATTTTTCTTCTGTTTTTCTTCTCCTCCTTCTCTTTCTTCTTTTTATTCTTCTCCTTTTCTTCTCATTCTTTTCCTTCTCTTTTCTTTTTTCCTTCTCCTCCTCATTATTTTTTATCCTCCTCCTGGCGAGCAACATTGTCAGATAGGACATTCCAAGGCCTCTTAAATCACAGCAAGATTACTTTTTAGTAAGATAAATACAAGAATGTAAATATTATTATTTACTTGCAGGATCAAAAACAGAGAACTATTAAATATTTCTTGGTGGTTAGATTGAGTAATGAACATATGTAATACCACTGTCGTGGTTTGACACTGGCTGACTGCCTGACACCCACGAAAGCCACTTACTCACCCTCCCCTGCCACAGCTGAGCAGAGGAAAGAAAAATTTACAGAAGAGTTCATGTGTGAGATAAGGACCAGGAGAAAACACTCCAAGGGCAAAACAGGCTCATCTAAGAAGTACAAAGTGAATTTATTACTAACAAATCAGAGGAGGATAAGGAGAAGTAAAATAAGCCCTCTAAACACCTTTTTTGTCTCAGCCCCTCCCTCCTTCCCACCAACAGCACAGGGGACAAAGCATGGAGAGCTTGGTCAGTTTGTCAACAAAGGGTTCTTCAGCTGCTCAGGGATAGGAGTCCTTCCCCTGTGAGGCTGTGGGGTACCTTCCTTTTCCAGTGTGGTTCCAGTCTCACAAGTAGCAGTCCTCCCAAAACTGCTGCAAAATGATTTCTACCTAACAGGCAAACAGCCCTCCCAAAACTGCTGTGGCATGAGTCACTCTTTCCATGGGGTGCAGTCCTTCAAGGGTGCTCCAGCCTGGAAGCAAGGGCCCTCTCTCCACCGGCTCTCCCACTGGATCACAGCCTTCTCCAGGCATCCACCCACTCCAGCATGGGCACCTCCCTCATGAGCTGTGGGTGAATTTTTGCATCCCCCGTGGATGCCCATGGGCTGCAAGGGCACAGCTGCTTCACCATGGTCTTCACCAGGGCCTGCAGAGGAATCTCGGCTCTGGTGCACTTCCTCTGCCTCCTTCTCCCCAGACCTTGGTGTCTCCATGTTGTTTTCCCTCACATGTTCTCACTTTCTCCTCTTCTCTAGCTGGAATTAACACTGTGACCCACTTTGTTTTGATTTTCTTCTTAAATATGTTATCCCAGAGGTGTTACCCAGTTTTGTCCAGCAGCATGTCCATCTTCAGGGCCATGAGGGATTGGCTCTGCCAGACATGGTGGAAGCTTCTGGCAGCTTCTCACAGAAGCCACCTCTGTGGCCCCCCGCTACCAAAACCAGGCCATTCAAAGGCAGCATAACCACTAATGCTCTTTTAAAAATAATATTTTTTTATTTAGACAGTCTTTATACCAGCTATTGTCCTGGGTTTCAATCCTTTTCAAATTTTTTATTACACTTTACTAATGTCTGTGAGACTGTAACTCAACCAATCAGCCCTTACCAAGAGATTTGGTCAGGCCAAAACTTTCTCAGGACTTTCTCAGATCAGTATGTTTTCTACTTCACTTTCAGAACTAGTGAACTTTCGTAACTCTGTTGAAGTCAAATAATTTTGTTCCCTAATTCCTTGCCACTAACTGAAATGTGGGGCTTTTGTCTATGGATCTTAGAAGCTCACTGTGATCTCCTTGGTCGGCTTGGTTGGGAGAAGCTGGCTAAAAAATGAGGAATGGGAGCAATGGACTAGTCTGGAAAATAAAAACTTTAATAACAAAAATAACAAACTTGGAAATAGCAGGTTACAGGTACTAGATTTCAAAGACTCCTGGGCAGGGCAAACACAGCCAGGTATAGGGGTATCTGAGGGCAAAGGTCCAATCATGAATGTGAACTCAGAACGTGACCTTATAAGAAGAAAGTCCTGAACCAATGGAGAAAAAGAACTGGAAACGACCAAATATAGGGTAGTCCTATCAGCATACTGGCTCCCAAGAACCCATGGCTCCCACTGTGACCTGACTAGGTGGCCCACCCCTCCACCCGGCCCCCCCACCCCAGTATACTGTCTGAGGTCAAAACCCACTTTAAAATCATCTGAGGTAAAAAACTCAGCAGGATGAGATTCCACATTTTTATTCAGTTTAGTTATTTCTTCTGAGGTTGTGGTGGTTTTTTTTTTTTTTTTTTTTTTTTTTTTTTTTTTTTTTTTTTTTTTTTTGGTTTTTGGTGTTTTTTTTTTTTTTTTTTTTTTTTTTTTTTTTTTTTTTTTTTTGTTTAGCTTGGCTAGGTTTGATATATTGAGATGATTCTCTTGAACCTGACTTTCATTTATGGCATTTAGAATCAAAATAAGACAAAATTCTTTCTTTCTTGTCATTTTATTTTTGATGTCATATTGTTTGAATGGAGCCAAAAACCACACCCTTCCCTGAAACATGACATAAATAGCATAAGTTATAAATTTAAGTCATTCACTATAGTCTTATGATTTAGCGGAGACACTGTGGCCACTAATTACCACTTATGAGAAAATGGACATGAGATAGTTGATATAAAAGCAAAATATTATAGATAAATTATCATCACCATTAACAGTATGCTTATTACCAGTGCTACCAAAACATTGTTATACAAGAATTTCAGTTATCAAGAGAATTTGACCAGTTTTTGTAAAAAACAAGAGCACCTGCTGTCTTAATGTTTCTCATTATTGTATAATGTAATTAAAATTTTCCTCCTCTAAATGTAGGTGGTTGAAGACTTTTTACCTGCCAAGGAAATGTGGATGACAAAAAGTGTATACTTCGCTTAGTAGATGGCTCGGAGAGGGAAAATGAATGAAAGGGTTTCTTGGTAGAATTTATGCAGTAGATTTATCCTTCAATTAAAAATATTGATCGGGAAAGTGATTCTTTTATCTGAGGGCATCTTTGTCTGTTACACATCAAAAGTCATTATTCCATATTACAGTTATTACATTTATCAATCCTGCTTTAGTGCAAAAGTCACACAGGCAAGATTCTCAAATGCTTTTCTCATTTTTTAATATTGGTTTTGATAGTCTTTAAAAGACAGTCCTATTTTTGGAACTCAAAGCTAACAGTGACCTTTCATTGCAAGGATTTTTGAATGCAATGAGCACATTTATTATTATTAATCCCAAGTTAGCTCTTATGTGAATTCCTCCTACTGGCATTTGCAGCAACCCAAAACCTACGACCTTATTATAAGGTTTAAATAAAAGCCCTCAGCTGCTTCATTAATGATAAGAATTAAAACAAAATGTAAATAAGAACTTTTTAAAGTATTTGTTTTACTTCTTACGATTCAGTGAGGTACAACATGAAGAGAGTTGTACTTTTTAAAACACAAATGTTGTGATGCTCTTTTATATATGTCATCATATATAGGGTGACAGGGTCAAATAGCTACAGGGTCAAATAATGCAAAGAAAAAATTATTCATGAGTATTTTCATGAAAAACATTGACAAAATCATCTGACTTATTTCTTGAGGTCACAGTATTTACAGTTTATAAGTGACTTGGTTGGTCACTTAAAATTGATTACATGCTCACAATTCTGAAGTCTTTCACTTGCTTACCCATAATTATGACTTTCATGGGAAGGCAAATGTTTTTTTATTTATTCTTATTCAATATTTTTTCACTGAAACTGGCTGGTTTTGATCAGTAATGTACTAAAAATTTCATTTAATTTCAAATTTTAAATTAAAATTTCATTCAAACTGGATAAAACATATGACAAATTGAATAACTAGATGCATTCTTGAGTGTTCTGTGAAGAACTTGGTTAAAGGATGCCAATCTGAACATAATAGCAAGACTAGCATGACTTTGGGTAATGTTTCTTGGCATATTCACTTTTAAAAGCAAGTCAAAATGAACCATACTTTATGCTTGGTCTTGACTTGCTGTCAAGGCATTTTTACAGGGCTTTTGTCATCAGTGCATCAGTGAGATGAAATTTAACTTAGATTCATCTCCACGTATCTCGGGAATGAACATGACTGTTATTTTGAATTTGGAAGGATAATAGGCAATATTGAATTACTAAGATCAAAAATGAAGCAAAGATCATGAAGACATTCTTGTAACTATAGACTTCAGTGTGTAACAATCAAAGCAAAAAGATTAGTGGTTATGCCGGGTCTAAATTTTGACAAAGCTAGGAGTCAAAAAGTATCATGCTTTCATTATTGCTATCTGCCCTTCCTGATAAGGAATTTTTAAATTATCTTAATAGCAATTACATTTGTTTTGTAGATTAATGAAGAAAAAAGGCATCATGCCTCATAAGGAGTTAAGCATTTGTTAAAGACTAAAGAAGCATAAAGAAAGTCAGTAACTGATTCTTGTGGTAGATGAAGACCACTGATGACTTGGAGAGGGAGTTGTAAGCTATTCTTTCTGTCTTGACAAGAAACTGATGAAGAAATTTTAACACATAAGGATCAGAAGAAAGGATTAAATCTGAAAGAGCCCAGAGTTAGCTCTGTACTTAAATTTGGTGTCATACAATAAAGCCTTTAGTGAGAACTAGAGACTGGAACTTTAAATTGTTTCAACAGCATTTTTTACAAAATTTTATGGAGAAAGAGAAATCTTGTGTCTGTCATTTAATGCTAACATAAATGAATTGTTAGAATATTTTCCTTTCTTTTCAATTTGGCGACTTCTGCAAAATCTTTGAATGTGTTGTCTGATTTTTATTTAGTACATAAACACACAGCAATTTGTTATTATAATAATTTTGATAACGATTTTAACGTGAGGAAATCTGAGATAATTTAATACTTTTTGTCATGTCTACTCCACAAAAAAAAGTTTCTGGATGCCTTTGACATGATGACCAATCCATCACATATACCCCCAGGTATCTACGTAGTGAAAAAGATTGCATCTTGCTGCCTGGGTTGTTTTGCATGGAATTTTCTGAGGCTTGGAAACAGGAGCATGTCTGAGGAAAATATATCTTCTAGTCTTCACTAAAGAGAAAACCTCTCCATTGTATGGCAAAATAGTGGCAACATCTTGAGGGGGACTCAAGAGACATGTAACAACTCAAGATAATAACTTCATTGACTAAATTAGGGTAATACTATGTGATTTAGGTAATCAATCTCCTATTATCAAATAATGCAGAAAATTGCTAAAGCAGCACAGTTTAATTATTTAAAATATATCCATATAAAGATGGAGCTCATATTGAATGCATTATTACAAATCAGTCTAGGGAAGGTTTACCAAGAGAAAAAATAGAAACATTGTTTCTTATAAATAGTTTGCCTTTGTGTTTATGAAAAAATCAACATAATTTATACAAATATTTTCCTTAGGGGACCATTTTTTCCTTTCATTTCTCTCCAAATAAAAAGTGTTTGGAATTTGGTATACATTATTCATGTATACATACATCTCATCTACATGGTGGTGACAAGCAGAGATGTGATAAATAGAACTAATTCTGTGGGAGTTTTGATTTAAATTCTCCACCCCAGTGGGCATTATCACTCTAATATGATGAATAAAGCAAGAAATTTTTTTTTTTCCCAAATATAGAAAGAATTATTTCCTTTTCTCACACAAATATGGACCTCTAAATTACAGTGGAACAGACCAGTATTTTATTTACATTCTATTGCTAACAAGAAGAGTAAGGTTATGTATGTTTTGATGAAGTCAGTCTGGAAATAAACTGTCATCCTTGCCAGAAAGTAATTTTTTTTCACCTCTAATTTTTGAAGATTCTGTTATAAGTGAGGTTGCAGTACAGAAGGTTTATTTTTAGGTAATTTTAAAAAACAGAAGGGAAAATAATAAGACATTTCACTTTCTCCTACCTCCTTATGTGGATATATTGTGCTATTGATTACACATAAAATCAGCACTTGGTATTAAGGTGGAAACAAAATATGTTATCTTAAAATTATTTTTAAAAAATCTCTTTTAAACTAACATAATTTTCCTGTATGATATTTAATACATAACAATAACAAAGAAAAATGCTAGTGTCAAATACTGTGATTTTTATATTAATATTTCTTCTTAGACTCCTAGACAAAGAAGAATATGAAAAGATGAAATGGAGGGCAATAAGAAGCCCAAGTCGATAGATGCATTATCACATGCTGTGGAAGGGAAGAAATTAGCTATGTGATATCCCAAAGTAATGTTGATACTTTACACTAGCGTATTCCATTACCAAGTGCATATATACTTTAGCAGACACTGCTGTTTCAACCTGACTTGCAAGTATGTATTTCACCTTTTAATTAATTACCAATTTTAATAAATTTAAAAGAAGAACATGCATATTTGAAAGAACGTCTCTTTGAGCTCCTGCTGTACAGGAGACACTGCCTGACCATTGCAGGATCAAACACACAGAGTAAGCTTAATGCAGAGTTTTTACAGAAAGTGCCTACAAGTTTTCATATTAAAGCTTCATGATCTCTTTCATTGACAAAATAAAATTAGTGTTAAGTAAATTTTGGATTTTTAGTGATCATTTTAATAGTATCTAACTTTTGTCAGGTGAGACATGATTGAATATTCTGCTCTTTGCATTTCCTCAGCTTTTAGAGCTATGAAGCTCTTAAGGAAAATAGAGGGGGAAAAGGGCAATTCCTTATTTGTAACTTTTTCTTAGATTCTACATATCTAAGATTAAATTGGTATGGTTCACTTGTTACTGTAAGATCCCAAATTCCAAATTTCCAAATAATTTTTAATTTATTTTAAACCAGTAAGAATCAATTTTTAGTAGCCTGTAAAAATTGTCAGTGTACTTATCTCTTTTTTTGCTGCTGTCAGAGTTTCAGTGGGTAAAGTATCTCTCAGAAGAGTTAAAACAACTCTGACCCATGAAAAAATATCACAGCTATGGTTACAGGGTTCAAATTATTCACTAAAAATAGTAACTTCTTTGCTTGTCTATTGTTCCCAGAATCTGAGAATCATTTTGTATTCCATTCAAATTCACTCACTTCCAGTAAGAGAAGTAGCTGTTTTAAAAACCTATAAAATATGGCAAGAACTGAATACAAGCAGGGCATGCAACCAAAAGCATGAGGAAGGGTTTTTTCCCAATTATAATCTCTAAGACTGGCTGAAAATTCAAGGAATATACATGTTCTATAAAAAAAGGTCAGTGAATCTGAAACAAATTATTCAAATCTACATTTTGCCTGCAATCTGCATCCTCTTTCAATGTCCTTTAGGACTGCAGGTCCTGTCAGAGGAGATTATTGTCCTGCTCTGCTCTCCACTTGTGTGGCTCCACCTCAAATCCTGGGACAGCTTAGGGCACCACAATATGAAAAAATATTTAGCTATTGGAGAGTGTCCAAAGGAGGGCCATCCGGATGACAAAGGGCTTCAAGAGGAAGCCAAATGAGGAGTGTCTGAAGGCACTTGGTCTGTTCAGCCTGGAGAAGAGGGGACTGTGGGAGACTTCATCTCAGTCTGCAACTTCCTCCTGAGGGGAAGAAGAGGGGCAGACACTGATCTCTTCTCTGTGGTGACCAATGATAGGACCTGAGGGAACAGTCTGAGATTGCGTCAGGGGATGTTTAGGTTGAATTCCAGAACAAGGTCCTTTACCCAGAGGATTTTTGAGCACTGGAACAGGCTTCCCAGGGCAGTGGTCACAACACCAAGCCTGACAGATTCAAGAGGTGTTTGGACAATGATCTCAGGCCCATGGTGTCACTTTTGGGGTGTTCTGTGTAGGGCCGTGGGTTGGACTCTAATGATCTTGACTAGTCCCTTCCAACTCAGCATGTGATGTGATTCTGTCATATTCTATGATTTCTGCGTGCATTGCAGCAAATTAATTCAGAAATTAAGAAAAAAAAAGGAAAAAAGAGGCACAGCTAGCTAATTGTACAAATGGGTTTGTATATTTAGGTATGTATTTTGAACTATGATTTTTATAATGCTGATATTTCTCTAGACGGAAACGTATTACCAAAACCAAAAAAAAAGTTAAGGTATTCTTCAGATAGTTAAGATAATGTGTCTGTTTTTCTATATGGTAAAACTTCATTAGACTGAAATATCTTCTGATAAGAGAAAATTGACATCCACATAAAAGTAACAGTAGAGTCAGTTAAAAAAAATCAGCTTGGAGCCCTGAAAATCTTTAAATAGTTCCCCAGAGCTTTCAAGTTCACTGTTTTGAAATCTCAAAAGGACCATTTATGCATAGAAATAATCTGATGATGAACTTCAGACCTCCTTTTCATTTCCTGACACATCACATCAGGGTAGTGTAAAAAAATCTTTCAAAATTAAAAAAAAAAAACAAAAAACCAAAACCAAACCCAACCAAAAAAACCCATTAAAAATAACCCATAGTGTATTGAGCAAGTTCTGTTCTTTTACAAGGTAGTAAAACGTGTGTTAAAGTCTTTGGAAGAGCACTGAAATATTTTGAATGAGTAAATATGTGAACAAAACCTCTTTTATTGACCAGAAGGGATCAGAACCCTTGGTATCTGGAACTTTTGGGAGCCAAAAATTACATATTTACTGAATATAAAATAGTGGAATACACTCATCTTGGTGTTTTTCTTGACTTGTCGATACTTGGCTGGACTCTTTAAGCGTGTCATACATTCTTCGATGAAAATGTTAAACAATTAAAAAGCACTTTCTTTTAGCAGGTTAATAGTAAGTTCGGGCCAGCTGTCAATCTATGAGATTTCATATTGGCAGATTTTTCATGTTTTCAGATTTGCTATCACTTTGTGTGAATTCCAGCTTCCTCTTTGGTGCAAAACATCGGAGCACTTTAAAAAGTACACATAAATGAGCATTAAGAAGGTAATGTGACAGGTGTTAAAAATCAAGTAGAATATCAAAAGAACCTCTTCCAGAAACAAAACAGTATCAGAAAGATGAGCAATACTGAGGAAATGCTCTTCCCTATTCTACATCTAATGTGTTAGTTAAAGGTAAACTTTAGTAAATTAAACAGATTTGTAAACCAAACCAAGAAGCCAGAAAAAAACCCCAATTTCATTAGTTTAGTGAAAGAGATATAAATCAAAAGTATCATTAATAAAATGATAACTTTTTCAAGTTGTCATTGCAATTTATTATTCATGACGGATTTATTATCTGAAAACTATGTAAATACTACTATATTTGGTTTTACAATGTTATTGTTCAAACTTTTACAATTCACATTACATTTCTCACAACACTGACAAATTATTCCTCACACAACCTCTAATTTGGTCAGGTTTGCTTTAATATTACAGCCATTTATCTCTGTCTTGAGAACTTGACATCTATGTGCAATTTACCAATGCTCTTAAGCAGATTTACTTTACAGTATGTTAATGAAGAGGTCCCCACACTACTGATTTTGGGATTGCAGCCCTTCTATTGATATCCTTAATACAGCATTGTCATTCAAAAAACCAAAATCTGCAGGTATAGGGGGTATTTGCTAAAATTATTAACTATAACTTCAAGTTTCTTACTATAGGAGTGAAAAGGGTGTCAGTGGCGTCACAAACGATGTTATTAGTATATTTTGTATCACTAGCTGGTGATTCATGTGCAGTCAACCAGCTCTAGCAACAAAATCTGAGTTAATAAATATTCCTTGCATGTTAGTAACCAGGCATATGAACTTATGACATCATTCTGTACCTTTCATTCCTTCATGTCTCTTCTGAATATCCTGTTTAGTGTTTCATCATTGTGCATATTATAATGCATCTCATCTTTTCAGCTTTCTGGTAATTGTACTGATGTATTAAAATTATTTCCATCCATGGTGGGCTGAACAGGAGACACTTGCGTACAAAACAGGCACTTGCACAAAAATATCTCATTAAAGAGAACACAAGGGTGCTCAATCTTTTGTTTGCTTTTTCCCCCCCTATTAATATGCTTATATATTGAGACTGGTAATTAAAGAATTTGATTTCACTCCAATGTTTCATTTCTGCATAACTAACATTCATTAGATCACTTATGGACCAGTGTGCCACTTTTTGAATTTTACTG
>WBNO01010908.1:0-85196 GCA_013400575.1 Peucedramus taeniatus
TTATTATTATTATTATTATTTAAATGCCTCAATACCTGGAAATCAAAAGTTAACCAGTCTAAAAATATCTGAAAGGAAGTGATAAAAATTATTCAATTGACATTATTTAAAAACCCATAATCTGTGGTTTGTGACTTTTTTACATTTTCATTTTTTTTATTCTAATTTAGAATACATTTCTGAAATGTCAAAAATTTTGAGGGAAGGGAAAAATTGCATCCTACTCAGATCTAGCATTTACTGAGATAGTGGTAGGTACTTTTCAAGCATGAATAATACTGAGTTCAGAGAAAAACTGCTCTAATTAAAAACTTACCACACAAGATCAAGCTCAGGCACACAAACACTGAAAAGAAGAGAATAAAATCAAATTGCCTCACATGGAGCTCCAGCCATCCTCTTTGTAACCAACATATGAAGCTTCAAGTTACTGGGGCATAGTTTGGTCTGTTTGAATTCTGAAATGCCTCAGTGACTTGTAGAAATAATTTTCCAGCTCCAGAAGGGACAGTGTGACTTTCCAGGATAACACTATATTTTGCATCCAATTTCTGCTACAGTTGTGTTTTATAGATACTCTGTATTTGGCTTCAGCTTGTCTTGAAAGTGTGCAGTCTTGTTTTGAAGATGGAGTTTGGAATTTTATTTCAATAACTACCTGGGCACACTCTTAAAGGGAAGTGTTATCTAAGACAGGATTCTCTGGCTTTGCCCTCCACTCAGTGTTCCTTGCTATGCAATTCTTGTTTGGTTTACAAATGCTGTCCAGACCCAGTGTCTTCTCATTCAGAAAATCCTATCATGAAACCAAGTGACCTTTTGAACTTTTTATGTTGTTTGTAAACTACAAATTGAGCTTCTTTTGTCTCTCACTCATTCAATGTCTTTGTCAGCCTTCAATCTTGTATCTTTCTCCCTGTGCCAATATTATAATCTTTTAAAATACAGTAACCACAACTACGCTACTGTGGAGACTCTTGATATAGCTTCCTTCTTCCTTCTCCTCCTCCTCTGTTCTGTTTATAGTCTCAGCAGTCATATTCATCTTTTTCCCACAGCTTTCCAGAGCTGATGCTCCATTTCCAGTCCCTTTTTGTACCTCTTGAAACAAAAATGGAAAAGTTTCATTAAAATAAGTGGCAACTTAGAAGGAGTATCAGACAGGGTTGTAAAAAATGGTAGTTTATATACATTTAGCCACTTAAATAGCAGTAGAGTCTTGGGCAGCTGGGAAAAGTGTGATTGCCTGAGAGCCTCCCAGGTTCCAGCCAGAAAAACAAGGGATGATTTGGGTGTATGGGGGAAGCAAAGTCAGAATTTTTAAGAAGTCTTTGTATCATCAAATGGGAACAATGTGGACTTGTATGGAACATATAAATGTATGAGTTTCTTTAATTTTAAGACAGGAGAGTTCCAGTGACAGCATTAGTCTGAGAGAGAAAAAGCTCTTCATGAACAAAGTGGAGAGGCAATAATTTCTAATACCAATTGAAGTGAATAAGACAATGTTAAACACAGTAAACAATTCAAAATGTGGAACTCCTTTTGGGTTAGGGGAACTGTACCAATGTAACAAGTCACTTGTTCATCCATGCAAGATAAAAAGGAATAAGAAAAACTGTTTAACAGATGTGGCAGGGTGAAGAGAGAAAGAAATATATAACAAGACCTTTAATAGCTTAAAATCAATTAGTGATGTACATCACCAGTGATGTTGAGGCCACACATCAAATCTTGTGTTCACTTTTGAGTCCCTTGCTACAAGAAAGACACTGAGGTGCTGCAGCATATCTGGAGAAAGAGCTGGGGAGGGGTCTGGAGCACAAAACTGATGTGGAGCAGCCGAGGGAGCTGGGGGTGTTTAGTCTGGAGAAAAGGAGGCTGAGCTGGGACCTTGTTGCTCTCTACAACTGCCTGAAAGGAGGCTGCAGCCAGGTGGGTCAGCCTTTTTCCCCAGGTGACAAGCGACAGGACAAGAGGAAATGACCACAAGGTGCACCAAGGGAGGTTCAGAGTAGATATTAGGAAAGATTCTTTTCACAGAAAGGGTTGAAAAGCTTTGGAACAAACTGTCCAGGAAGGGGTTGAGTCACCAAGCCTGGAAGTGTTCAAAAAATGTGTGGATTTGGCACTTGAAAACATGTTTTAATAGTGATTATGGTGTGGTGCTGCACTGAAAGTTTGACTTGATGATCTTAAAGGTCTTTTCCAGCCTTAGCAATTCAATTATTCTATAATTCTAAACATGCACTGAAAATATTATTGTGTAGCTCTATGTAATTATGAATAGAGGGCTATTTTTCAGCTGTGGTTTGTAACAGCAGACTGAAGAAGGAGTAAAATAGCCCATAATGGAAAGAAATTGTGTTCTATTTGCATTTGCATTTCTGAAGTTGTTCAGAGAAAGCCAGAGAAATTTCTTCTGGCTATTTTTCTGGAAATTTTTACTAGTGGTGGCTATTTTATTATATGCATCTGTTTTTTTACCACTAATTTTAAATCAGAAAGTAAACTACTGACTTGTAAACGTGAAGTGAGATTCAGCTGTCAAAACTGAGGTGGCTGAAAGTTGTTTTGGAATGTCTTTCTAGCCACCTGAGAGAAGGAGGCACCTCCACTGCCAAATTCTTCTGACACTCATGTAGGTGTGTGAGGCAGGTTAGGTGACCTCTTGTTTCAAGTGTCAGCCAGAGATGCCAGGCTGACCAGACTGAAAGTCAGATGTCTGAAGCAGTGTGAGGTAAATCCCATCCCAAACATGCAATATGAAATGTACTAGAAAGCACGTCATAATACAGAAATAGTCAAAACTTTATCTTTTTTTTTAGACAAGTAGCTATACAAGAATCTTCTTACCTACATCTACTGTTTGTGTGTTTAAGCTCAAACCTGTTGTATTTAGGAAAAGAAATTATTTTTTTCCTTCTCACTCTTATTCACATACCATACCAACAGGGATTAGAAGAAATTAATTGTAGATGAGGTGGTATCCAAACTCATTTCATTTCAGCCTGTTACACGTTTGTTAACCTTAAAGGCAAATAGGTTAGAGGAGGTGACTGTAAGAACTTGCTCAGAAGCAGTGAGGCTGCCCACAGGGCATAATTCTGTCTCCAGTTCCAGTTTTCCAGGCAAAGAGCTGCAACTGTGCTATCACAAAGACTCAGTTTGACTCTTGGAGCTGTAAATTAGAAAAGAAAATTGAATACATACAAAGTAAAAATAATTCAAACATGTGACTTCACAGTGGATTAAAAAATCAATTCTCAACATAAACTGGCATTCTAGGAGGAAATCAGAGGATGATATTAGTGGTTTCTTCAGTGCATGCATTTCTGGATAAAAATGATTTAAGCATTTCAAGAAGGGATTGCCATCAACTAAACTTATAAAATCCTCCTGCTTATAAAATGGTCACATTTCATACTGACTGGAGCCAATATTGGTTTTCTTACCTCATTTAGAGTTATGTACCAGTGTCATTTTTATATTTATGCATAGATCTGCCATGCATTGAGCATTTATATGATGTTCTGTGAGAGCTCTGGGCTGCTCTCATTTCCATGGTGGATTTTCAGGCCTTGGTGGATATCACTGTGATTATGCACATTTGAAGGAGGGAGAGGCAATGCAAGTCTCTGACTTAGGAGGTATCTTTCCCTCTGTGATCAATGCTTGTGTCCAATACATAATTTTAGAGATTCTTGCTCAGTGGGGTAATGTTTTATTTGCTACTTTTTTTGTAAATGCATCTAGAGGTCAGTACGTGAGCAAGACTACAAGTGTGTCTCAGAATATAATATGAAGTATTTAATTGAGTCCTTTGCTCTAGTGTGCCAACAGTTTGCATGGGGAGATTCTACAGTCTGTCAGAAAATGAAAAGCTGAGCTTTGCTGGTTAAATTCTGCAGTATTTTGTGTGGATCCGTGGATTTTTCATATGCATGGAGCAAGCACACACCATAAAACCGAGATCTGCTTTTCAGAGCAGAGGCTCAATCTTCAGTTCCTTTAAAATGACACAAAACCTCTGACTAATTTACCAACTGAAGGACTTACTTGAGTATATTTATTTTTTAATGGAAGATTTTTTTTCTTTAATTAAATCAACATTTTGCAGATAAGTGTCTTCTTTAAATGCAAAATTTAGGGGTTCACAAGCAACCCAGGAGAACAGAGAGCTAAACCATATCCCAGAAAATGTGTGGTAGTCCTTCTTTATTGAATGATTTTTGATTTGTTCCAAATTTGAAAGCTGACACGTGTATGTTGTTGTGTGTGCTCTTGCTAGTTCCAGGGCTGAATATGTTAATATTTCAACACTGTTGACATAACCATTTTTGTGATTTACCATCTCCCTGTGTTGTCTCTTGGTCACTTCTAAATCTAAGATCCCAAGACAGCAGGAAGTGTTGCTGATTAAGGAAAATAGATCTGTGAAACCTCAGCTAGTTCCCAATATATTGTTCTTGTGAAAATGTTTGCTGTTATTTTATTCTACTATATAATCTCCAGTGCAAGACTTTAGCTCTAAAACTAACAGCAGTCACATTACACCTTACTTTTCATGTACAAATATTTAAATTTTCAGGTGTCATTGTTTATACATGAATTTGGTGATGAAGGCAGAATGTTTCGTAATTCAGACTCTCAAAAAATGGACTGAAATGCAAGAATTCTGTGAAGAGATTAAACCAGAAGTGAAATTATATTTTATCTAACAAACAAGTACATACTTTGCCAACTGCAGAAAGCATTCCCCTCCTCTGAGAATTTTATCAAGGCTATTGTGCATGTTCAACAATTCTGCTTACTGCTACATCACAAAAAGCCTTTAACTATTTCACCATTGCTACCAATGCCCAGCAATAATAGCAGATAAGAGTACTGCAACTGGGACTTCAGTGTTAGAATAGAACTGAAAGAAAGTAATTATCCTCCATCCTTTTTGCTTTTAACTGTCATTTCTGATCCTAGGAACTTGGATGAAAATCTGCAAGTTGGTGGTTTCATAGAAAACCAAAGCTGCAATGGGAAAAGAAAAAGTACAAAGCAATCTGTTGTTGTACTGTACATGTCACTTGTAAAAATGAACCTGGAGTGAACATATTTATACAAGTGTTTTCAAACAGCCCCACATCATTCCTCCTCCTATCTCTCTTCCCTTCCACATAAGCACACTCCATCCAGAGTTGCCAGGATACTGTGAGAAAGGCTGGTTTTGCAGGGCTCCCAGCTGTTCCCAGATACAGAACTGTGACTGCTTTGGAGAGGGCTTCCCTTTGTGGTGTTTCCATGTTGTGTTGGCAGGCTCAGGAGATGTGTATAAGAAGCACCTCCCCAAGCACTCTCAGGGTGAGGTACATCAATACAGGAGAGTACTGGAGCACGTCCTTCTGGAGATTGGCTCCTTCCGTGTCCTTCACGGAATGTGAAATGTGCCTTTGGCACTTGTCTCAGTTAAGCTTCACTGACCTGGAGACTACCCAGCATTCATGGCACTTGGGAGGAGCAAAAAGAAGTGATGATATCAACCACTCTTTACCCCCAGCCATGCACAGAAGTCCAAATGACGCTGTGGACTCAGTCATGGAGCACCAGGCCTGTCTGGTGTAAATATGGATTTTGATCTTACTGGGTTGGGGTTTTTTTAAGCACAATCTTATTTTTTTTATTTGAAAAACCTGATTTGTCCAATTCATTTATCCAATTCAATTCAACAGGATGATCCTGTTCTATGATCCAAGAGCAGCTAACAGAATGAAGCACAAAACCAGGAAATAGAGATCTCCGAATCTGGTTTTACTCCAAGTATTTCCAACACAACATTTTTATATTCAGAGTATTACACATGCATGCTCACACTTCAGGAAATAGGTTCTAGAAATCAGTAAATCCCAGTTTTAGAAACTATAGGGGACAAGCAATTACACAAGAACTACAGACTGATGCCATTTAAAAGGGACTAAATTGGTCTATGAGCAAGTCAGCTGTGAATGGGAATGGAAAGATAACTTTATGTCTTTATATAGCATTTTTTATGACTAACACTTGTATAATCCCTTTTTTATATGACCAGGGAAAATAGAACTACCTACTCCATAAAACTAAAGTTTGTACTTTTTGTGAAATGGTCCTGGATACTGTTTTACTATCTGTTTTTTGCTGAGATTACAGGCCTCTTTTTTTCACTTTCTGTGTTGAAACCCTTTGGCATTGTCCTGCCATTTTATACAACAAAGCTCTGTGTGGCCTGATAGATTCATGCAGGTAGCTGCAATCTGTAAACACACACATCACTTATACAGACAACAACAGCACAGGCACTGGCAAAAGGGATAAGAACATTTTTCAAGTTTTCTCCCCTTTTTATTTGTCCTACGATATGATCCAGAACTGAAATTCAGGTGGCTAAATTATTTGACAAGAATTTCACCTCTCTTTTCTCTACTTTGTCTTTTGATAAGTGAAAGCAAATTCCCCACCACAACCAGGTTGACCATGTTTGCTCAGCTGTCTCCAGTGTGCTAGCAGAGCCCCAGCCCAGTGTCCAGTTTAGCGCACGGCTCTGACTTTGGACACGGTCAAGGGCAGCACAGCAAGAGCCAGTGGGAAACCACATGAAACTCCCAGGTCCTGTGCTTAAGCCTGACTTGCTTTGTGGCCCTCTAAGGTGTATATGAACTTGGGGGACTATGACAGAACAAGTTAAGTGAGTGAATCATATAGATTATGCCCTGCCAGTGTCCCATTCAGCCTGCTCTGTCTGGTCTTGTAGTAATATCACGTGGTCAGCATCAAGCAGAGAGTTTGCTTATAGGTCTCTAAAAAAGTATGCCATGAGACAAGGATTCATAGCATTATGTTTTTAGGGGCCTCCACACATCATTACTGGCAGCTTAATCCTTCAAAAGTCTGAGCTCCCCATGCTGTTTCAGCACCAGCTTCACCTCTGACCCGACAGAGACAGAGAGCTCCTGCCCAAGCCTTGGAAGAGCTCTTGGAGCCAGAATGTCTCCCCAGCCCTGTCACTGCCAGAGAGGGGTGAGACACAGTCATGTCCCAGTCATTGCCAGCAATGCTTCAGGTGCATGAAAGATTTGGAATTCACTTCTTGCACTGCCTAGAGCTAAAGACAGGAAGCTGCTACTTGAAAGGTGTTTCATTAAAAGTCCTTTGTTATTTGTGGAGTAGAGAAAAGCCTTGCCCTTTCCTTCTGTCTTTCTCCTTCCCCTGATCTTTTGGCACTGTTCCTGTCTCCTTGATAGGCAATAACTGGGAGGTAAAATGTTCAGCTGGTGCCTCTTTCTCTGCTAGGACCTGATGACCGGGGCTTGCCCTGGTGGGAGGAGCCCTGAACTTCACTTTGAAAATGAGTGATCAGCTCTGTATGTTCCTTATATTCTGTCTTGGTTTCAGCTGGGATAGAGTTACTTTTCCTCCTAGTAGCTGTAACAATGCTGTGGTTTGGACTTAGTATGAGAATAATATTGATAACACACTGATGGTGTAGTTGTTGCTAAAGTTACTTTAAGTCCAGGACATTTTTAATTTTGCATGCTCTGACAGAGACCAGGTGCAAAAGAAACGGGGAGGAAGCACTGCCAAGACAGTTGTCCTGAACTAGATAAAGGGATATTCAATACCATACAATGTCATGCCTAGAATATAAACTGGAGGGAGTGGGCTGGGAGGTGCCAATGACTCTTTGGGGCCTGGGTGGATGTCAGTCAGTGGGGGATGAGCAGCTGTATTGTGCATCCCCTTTCTTTCCTGGGTTTTATTCCTCTCTCTCTTCCCCCTGTCTTTCTTTTCCTTCATTACTGTTACTACTACTGCTACTATTATTATTAATTATAGCAGTAGTAGTGTTTTACTTTATTTTACTTTATTTCCATTATTAAACTCTTTTTATCTCAATTCATGAGTTTTACCTCCTTCTGATTCTCTTCCACACCACAGCAGGGAGTGGGGAGAGAGTGAGCAGCTGCATGGTACTTAGTTGCTGGCTGGGTTAACACATCTGTACTGGGCTCTGCACCACAGAATGTAACTTGTGAACTCCAAACCCATTCAAGTGAATAACACAATCACCAGCTGACATGCAGCAGGGGAGCTGCCCTCTGCTCTGCTCTGACCAGCCTGCTATTGCATGTCCACTGAAAAAGAAAAGATATTGTTACTGTTAGCACCTTATGACACCCTAGGGTTAGCAAGACACCCTGTCCTGAAGAGAGCACCCGGTGGCATCCTCAGTTCTGAAGTGATTGGTTTGCAAACTCATCTGTGATACTCTTCCCTTGGTGAAGTGAGGGTTAACCCTGCCAGGGAGATGCAGGCTCCTGGGGGCTGTTTGGGGACTCCCTGGCAGACATTCTTGGCATGATCTGGGTCGGTGTGGAGGCAGGGGGAGAGAGGTTTGGAGCACTCCCTCCTGTCTCCTGTGTGCTCGGACTCAGCGTTGCTTGAAAGGACCCAAAACCAGGCTGAGGTCCCTTGTCCCTGCTTCAGAGGGAGCCAAACAGGGCCTGGATAGAGAAGTTTGCTGGTAGATAAAGTGACACAGTTCTCTGGAGACATTAATTCATTTCACTGTGGGTGTGTGCAAATGTGCTCTGCAGTTGGTGACCATATCTGTATATTCACAGACATGGTTTAATTAATCCTCTTATGGACAGAACCTACCATGGCATTAAGAGAGCAAATATTTTTAGCCTGTATAAGAAGTCAGTCCTGCCCACTCACATTAAATCCTTTAGAAGGCAACTTATCTACTGCAGGTTAGCTAGGATGACACAGGAAAGTGAGGTTTAGATTATAGTAATTAAAACTTCTTGAGCAAAGGAAGTCTTGTGCAAAGGGACGAGAATAATTGATGATTTCACCTTTTAAAGAAAAAGAACAACTATTTTGAATGTGCCAGTCCCCCTCCCTGCCCTCAGGGCAGAGGTTCTACTGCTTTTGATTGTGACTTTTATAAAGGCGTGAAAATAAGCCCCATTAACTGCTGAGTTCCCATGGCTGACACTGATAGAAGCAAATTGAAAGGACAAAGGCAGAAAAAACCTTGAGATAGGCAGGATTTTATATAAGAATTATGAACAGCATCTCTCACCTCTTTTTGTTTGTCAGACAGATTTGTGCCTCTTCAAAATCATTAGGACAACTGCACACGTGAACTTTTAATAACTGGGCAAGTCTTAGAAAAAAATGAAAAGTGAGTTGCTCTTTGCCCTCTCTCAAAGAAATTGCAAAATTCAACAGAATGTCTGCTGCTGATTTGCCTCTATATTCACAATTTAGCTATAGAAAATCCCTGTAATAACACCTGAGTATTCTTTCCTGCCTACAAATAATGCTTTTAATGATCCTTCATGACTTTTAGAACCAAAAAAAACTTCTTACCCTGAAGCTGATATTTTATATCCCCAACTCAGCCAAGTTCTACTTTCTGGAAGAAGGAGCTCTAGCATTGCATGTGAGTGTAGAGAAAGTGTTTAGAAGGGTGGGCAAAGGGAGGGATAGTCTTGCAAATACCTGGAGGAACATTGAGCCACGGCAGATGCTGAGCTGAAAGTCAGTTGGAGGAACAGTATTCAGAAACTCATATAATAGAGATTGTTTTCTGCTCTTTCAATTGCAAGAAACTTTCTTTAAAGCCTTTTATGACCATTTCCTTATAGAGGGCATATACACAGCTCTTGGTGAGAAAATTGTTTTCTGAACATATAATATTTCTTTGGGTTAGAAATTCAAGCAAGTATTGGGATAATGGACGAATTGAACTGATGCTTTTATCAGAAAAGGATATCACTAGTGAGATTTAACCCGCTTACTGTATCAAGGAAATAGCTGTTAATGTTTGGCATATTTACTTTTTTGCTGTTATTAAATGGAGGAAAACTATTTTTATGCATGCCTGATCAGGATAAAGTCAATTTTGACTTAAACCAATGTGCTGTGCAACTTAAACACTTTGAAGGAGGATAAAACACAATTTCTAATATGAGGGCAGACAAGAAGAGGCAGAGAGAACCATTTTCCTTTCCATTTTCCTTGCCTTTGGAACAGATCATATATTTGCAGTTGAAAGTAGAAGGCAGCATATCCTAGCTCAAGCGTGTAAACATTCATATCAATCTGCCACGTACACAGCAGTCAGTCTTAAGGAGTCTTTTGAAGCCCTCTTTGTTTTGTCATTGCCATGCCATCCACTCTCCAGCCACAGAACTTTTCCCCCCTCTCCTCATCCTTGCTCCAACTGAGATGGGAATCAGAGGAAGAGTCAGAGAAAAGGTGCAACTTCACCTGAGGTTCTGTATTGCCTCACTGAAGGTGCCTGTCCCTTCCTGACAGGCTACAGTTTCACCTCAGAAACTTCTCTGGATCACCCCTGTCCCTGCCTGTGTTCACTCTGTGGCCACCCCTTTCCAGCAGCCTCTCAAATGAGCTAAAGTAGGGGAGGATGTGGGAATATTGGCTCATTGCCATCAAAGGGCTCAAGGAAACAAGACTGGGGAAAGACACAGGCACCTGCAGCTCAGTGCACCTTTGCATCTGGTTCTTGCATACCCTGGGCTCATCCTCCCTGCCTCCGCCGTGAGCACAGATCAGCTGAGAGCTGAGTTGGTGAGGCAGCCCCCGAGGTAGGGACAGAGCCTTTCCAGGTTAGACTTAGAGCATGACAGAGGTAAGAGCAGAGAATCGCCTCAGGGAAAGGGAGAAGGGCTCAATGGGCACCTTTATTGTATGTGTGCTGCTTTGTTGGATGGTGATGCTTCCTGTCAGCATTATGCTTATAAAGGGTCTCTCATTCCAAAATCAATCTCTTCTTCTTAGGAACGTTGTCTGCCCTAATAAGAGAGAACTCATCTCCTTAAACCCACTTCCTTTTAAATCTGTCGCTCATCATGGCTGCAGCAACTCCTCTGCTGTTATTTGTTTGCATTCTGCTGAATTGCAGTAGATTTAAACTCTCGGCTGCTAAAAATTAAGTCCTTCCTTAATATTGATGGGATTACTTTTGGATGGTCCTGGAAAAACATCCTGGAGTGGCTCTGACTAAAGATCTGCCTCCATTATCTTCTGGAGATTTAGTATTGAAAAACTGCAGTCAAGACAACCCTTGTGTAGGCTGCATGGTCAGTTTAATTACTTTTTTTTTCAGAAAGAAAAAATCTTTCAGTACCCATTTTGAACAGCCACTGTGAGATGGATCATTTAATTGTGTTCAAAATCAGCTGAGTTATAAAATACATGAGAAAAAGACTTTGAAAGTGTCAGGGATTCACTAATGGAAATTAAAACAATATGCATCTCTAGTTAGTGCTGAGTGAAATATCAAACATCTGCTGGAGGCTGTTATTGAGGGGAAGCCAAATGAGAAAGGCAAATGTGTAGTCTCAGCTGCAGGGACTGGAAGGAGACAGCGGGTAAATGCCATTTGGAGGCATCCCTCATTGCTCCACAGTGCTCCTTGGAAAGCCAAGAGCTTTTCTGATGGGCTCTTCATCTCCTGAGCAGAGGGTGTGCAGAGCAAGGAATTGGCAAATGGGCTGGAGATACTGGGGAAGGGACCCGCTGTGGAGAACAGAGAAAAAGAGGCAGCAGAGAGTGTTGGTTACATGTGCAGTGATCAGATAAGGAGGCAAGAGGGATCCCAGGTTGATTCAATTTGCTTTCCATTGTGGAAATTAATTAGTTGATTGGGAGAGAAGAAAGGCTCAGTAAAGGTGCTTGAAGACAGGGCAGTCAGTGAGAAACAGATGCCTCCTAAGGAATGGCTCTGAGCCTAGCAGTCTCTAATCTGGGCATTGAGGAGTACTTACAGTACATCTCCATCAAAATTAATTTCTTTTCCTGGTGATTATTGTTCAGGGCTCAAGGGTTTAGATCCTGTTGTTTAGCTCCTGCTACTAATTAAGGGCATCTCTTCAGTGTGAGGTACTCTGGAAACAGAGTAGGTACAGCTCCAGATACAGATAGACACAGATACACGTGAGGAATTCCAGCATTCCTTTGGCCAAGTGTTTTCAGATTCAGGGTACTCACTCCCAACTTCACTGAGATCTTAGGGAATGGCTCCGGTCCAGGGGCAGATGGATTATGAGGATGTCCATACTCAATGGAGCTAACACATGCTGCAAACATAGGGCTTCCACATTTACTCTTGTCATGTTTTCATACTGCAGGCTCCAATACATGGAGTCCTGCAGAGAGTTAGTAACTATGGAGATAGAATCAATGAGAAATACCTAAAACCCCTGGGGGTGCAGCGGGCCCAGGAAGTGTGTTAAACTGCTTGGAAAATCCTCTTCTAGCCCAGGTCTACTTGGCATGGTGAGCACATGCACTTACAAAATGTCACAGTTTCACATCAGCCACTTCCAAGAACCTGCATTCTCCCCGGGGCCCTGCAATTTTAAAACACTTGAAATGTATTTCTATTGTGTTTATCCTCTCCATTTTCACATCAAGGGTGCCTGTCAACAATTTGCTGTGGGGATGGGTCCTGTACAGAAACACTGGAAAATCACCTGCCATCTTTGTCAGCTCAGTGCATAACAGCCCCTCAGGCCAAGCACAGCTCGGTGGCTCTTGCTCTCAAAACAAGACAGAGCTGGGCACCTAAAAGTGAGTGTCTATAGGGTGGCTGTAGGCGCTGGCTGCACCACTTCAGCATTCACCTTTTAGTTTTTCAGTTGTAGGCAGTGTTAAACTAGGCAAGCAACCCGTACAACAGTCTTGTCTCCTGGGAATGTGCAAACTGGCTTCTGTATACCACAGGTCTGAGCCAGAATTTTGTTAAGGGCCATGTTCATTATTGTTGGCAATGCTTTAGAAATAAAGGCACCTTGTTATAGGTGTCTTTACTCTAGGAACTGGTACTCCCAAAGTTGCATTATATACAAGGAAATTCTTTGCCTTCATTGACATTCAAACATGTTGCCCATTTTCACATAGTCAATAGTGTGCTGATTAGTGTGGTCTCAAATGAATGTGTCAGTTTGAAACCTTATAACATGCACAAGAGAAATAAAATAAACGCTGTGTATGTGTTTTCTTGATTAGACATCAGTTTTCCTTTGAATGTGGAGCCAGAAATCAAACTAGCTAATACAATGCTCTGCTTGACTGACTCTTCTGAGGAACTGAACCTCCAGTATCATGTCAACTAATTATGGTTAAATAGCTGACAGAGAGAGAGAGTTTTTCTCAGTTAATGTTGAAAATTACTGGGTACTCTGTTGAGTCAGGTTAGTCACACCATTAAATTGTGATAAACCAGGTTCCATTTTTGGGAAGTGTGCTTGGCACACAGGGATGTTGCCCAAATGATGGAGCTGACAGTCTGTCTTCTGTCAGGGCAGAGTTAATGAGAGAGAACTGGATAAATAGAGTCTTGGATAAACTTAAAATAACTTGCTAGTTATTTTAATATTTATCTGAAATTGATAAAAAATAACTGTGACCAGTGTTGGTCTTCTGGAATTTGAGTAACATTTTGGGATACTTGCATAGACACCCTTCCAAGGTCTGGTTATCTGTAAGGCACATAAAAGTCATGGCAGGGAAAGGCAGTGAGTAAACATGATATCCAGCAAACTAAATCACGTTAGCATGTGCAGATTTTTAGGTCTTTTTTTAAATCCAGGATGAGAACACAGTAAAAATGTCATGAAGCAATTCTTGAAGCAAGAACTTCAGTGAGACATTTTTCAGGAAACAATAAACAGTGAATCAGTCTTGTAAAGATTAAATAAGCTCTTCTTGACCTTCTCAAGGTATGAATAACTAGTTTTTGGCCTATTACTCTTATTTTTGTGTGGAGATTATAGAATTGTCATACTCTTTCTCTTCCCACAACTCACCCACATTGAATACATGGGTCATGCAAAAATACTTACACAAAATGCAAGAAACATCTTACAAAGTGTTTGCAAATTATGTGCCAATGACACCATCATTGATCTTTTAATTCAGCATGTGTTCATGTAAAAACCTAAAGGAATAGAAGGCCTGCTGTGAATCTTAATGTGATTACCCTTTTGTTAAAGAAACAGAAAAAATGCTTTTATTTAGCCCACAAACTTTGGTATTTCTAAGGTACTTCAACAGGAGTGTTATAGATTCATAAAACTCTTTTTGAACACTACTTCATGGGCAATTTCTTAACATTTTCCCTATAGTAACATGATGCTTGTTTCTTGGAAAGAATCCTTTCAAAATCTGAGTGATTTAAAGATGGGAATAGAGCAAGTTTAAACCTGGAGCTGTCTGCTGTACTTTTCCACAAGACAACAAAATAGATGGTATCACTAAGGTTCAAGTTTGTCCTCCTCCACAGAGGAACAAAAGGGCAGGAATTTTCTAGTCTTCTATCACTATCTCACTAAAAAACTGGCTTTATTTCTGAAACACTGCCAGCTACAATGAACGGGCCCTTAGAAAAATTCTGGGTCAGGCCTGTGGTTTACAGAAGCCAGTTTGCACATTCCCAGGAGACAAAATTGCTGTATGGGTTGCCTGTCTAGTTTGTTGCCTGAAATGGAAAAGCTGAATGCTGAGGTGGTGCAGCCAGCACCTACAGCCACCTGCAGACACCTTATAGCCACCTGCAGCCACCCTATAGACACCCTATGGCCACCTATAGCCACCCTATAGACATCCTACAGCCACCTACAGCCACCCTATAGACACTCACTTTTAGGTGCCCAAGCTACAGCTCTGTCTTGTTTTGAGAGCAAGAGCCACCGAGCTGTGCTTGGCCTGAGGGGCTGTTATGCACTGAGCTGACAAAGATGGCAGGTGATTTTCCAGTGTTTCTGTACAGGACCCATCCCCACAGCAAATTGCTGGCTCTCTTGATGTGAAAATGGAGAGGATAAACACAATAGAAATACATTTCAAGTGTTTTAAAATTGCAGGGCCCCGGGGAGAATGCAGGTTCTTGGAAGTGGCTGATGTGAAACTGTGACATTTTGTAAGTGCATGTGCTCACCATGCCAAGTAGACCTGGGCTAGAAGAGGATTTTCCAAGCAGTTTAACACACTTCCTGGGCCCGCTGCACCGCCAGGGAAGGAGAGTTTACAGGATCGTGGCTTATAAGCACCTGGTCATTTACTCTGAGTGATGGAAACAAGGGTGAATCGTGTGAGAGGTGAATCCTGTTAATTCTCCTGATTGATTTGTGTGCAAATGTGGGAGTCAGTGTGTGGTCCTGCTCAGACCATGCTGCTTGACTACTCTTTACATCCTGAGAACACAAGACAGTTCCCCCGTCTGCTAAGCATTGAACATCATTTTGGTAGAGAGCAGAAGCCCTTTGAGGTTGGCTCAGGAATTTTACTGTGCTCAGGTGAGCTTGGGAGTGGCCAAATTATCCTGTCACACATGGTCAGTTCCTGTGACTCCAAGATCAGGTGGTTTCTGTGTCCCCATCCCCCTGTGTCTCAGTGCAAGGAGTATGAAGTGCACCAAGGCTTTCTTGTAGCTCAGAGATCATTACCCATAAATGCAGAATTTGAAAGGGGAGGAGCAAGCTGGGGGCTGGGGAAGGTTAAACAGCATTTCTTTATCTGTGGTGCTGGTAAGACACAAAATATTCTTAGGGGTTTTAGCATGTTCTTGTGTTGGCCAAATATAGATTAAAAGGGATTCAAGCTCTTCATATCTCCTTTTGGCAGGGAAATTTCATGTTTTACATGGAAAATATAATGGTTTGAAATTGCATATTATATGCAACTGTGAATTAAAAATTACTTACTGAAAACATGTAAAATAATAATGTAGGGAAAACTGAAGTTACTTCCATGATGATTCCGCACAATGTGCTCATTTTTGCTGCCAGCAAGTCTTATTTAGATGCAGCACTTCCACTTGTCAGAAGTCACCTTGCTGGCCTGGTTAGAATCTGTTGTGTTGGGTGCTGAGCGTTCCTCCTCTGTCCAAATCCAGCCATGTTTCATTGTGGAGTGTGTGAGCTGTGAAGCTGAAGCCCTGCAGTGCAGCTGGGCACTGACTCCAGGATTCCATGAGTGTTTATGTGGAGACTGTGTGTTGCTGGAGGCTTCAGCTGATTCCCATCTGCTGCAGATCAGGGGCTTCCTCGGGATGCTTCATGAGGCAGGTTACCATAGCACCAGGCTCCTCAGATGTAGCATTATGTTGTTTCACTTGTCTGAGCAGGACAAAAGAAGTGATGTGTATATTATGTTGCATTTCTCAAAGTAGTCATCTCTAGTCTTGTACAAAACAAAAATCATGGACATTGTGCCATTACTTAAGGATAGAAATTGAGAGAGAAGCTTCTGCCATTACTTGTAAATGAAGATGAGTGTAGAAATGACATTGGAATTGATCGAAAGGGAACTTCAGTGAGCCAGAAAATGTAAGATCAGGTAAAGAAGCTACACCAGATTCTCACAAATTGCAGTTAAGACATCTTTTCACACATGTAATTTCTGTCAGGCTCACAGGAGTTAAGGGAAAAAATTCTACTGTGCTGGAGCCTAGTAAAAAGGCAAAAAAAACCCCATCTACCTGGCAGTAGAAATTTCTGTGGCCATAAGGTCACTGGAAAACATAGACAAATTTTGAAAATAGCCCTGTTTTGGAACTTCTTCTATTTTACCCCAGATTTGTGACCAATTTGTGACCGATGACTACTTTTAGAAAGATGATGCTCATATTCTTAACAAGTTGCTGACATTCCCCTTTTGTGATACAGTTGAACTGTCCAGTTAAAAGGAATGATTTCACATTATATATATATAAAATAAATGTTCCTGAAAAGGTTATAAGTGGTATAAATGTTCATCACTACCCCTTCTGTGTTTCATATTAAGGGATCAAAATCTCATAATCCTGACCCCTTTTTTCTCTTCTCTTGAATTTTATTCTGATTTTAATGCAACCCCACCAAAACCAACTATGTATAGAATCTGATGGTTTCAATGTTGTTGTTTTGAGCACACTAATACACGAATCTGTGTAGCCAATGGATCAAGGGCAGCTGGAGGCCAGGCTGGTGGCAGGGCCCCCTGAAACACAGGTCACTGTTTATGACACAGCCCAAACTGGGCTGGAGACTGGTCAGGGCAACCAGTCCTCACATCCCCTGAGCCCCCATGAACCAAAGATATCTTCATTTTCCCTACCACATTTGCTACTGACCTTGTTTAAGAAGAGGCTTTGTTAAACAAACACTTTCAAAAGAATGGGCCAACATTTTAGCTCCAACTGAATGTTAGAAAGCAATGCTTCATTTGAACTTTCTGCAGTAATCATTACTTCTATTTCATCAAAGCCAAGTAACAATGATATATGAACAGCAGGTTAAGCCTTTGTCTCCTTAGAGAATCTAAGAAAGGCTTGTCACAGTTTGCTGTGGTCTCTCTAGCTGATTAAACAAAGCCTTCCTAGTGTGGGTTCTGAAACTTAAAAAAAAAGTCTTAAAATAATTCACTGAAAGAATAATGGATACAGTGTTAATTGCAGCCTGACTATATTTGCTACAATTACACTGAGAAGAATTATCATTCAAATGCAAAACATGAGGCATGTATAACTGCAGAGTCATGACATATTGTGCATATCATGGCTCAAGCAACTGAATAGTAGTTGACATTTGTCTGCCCATATCTTTATCTCTTTCCCTTTGCCTGTGCTCCTGTTTTATCATATACCAGCTCTTTCTTTCAGTGTCTAGGATGAATCATCAGTGCAGAAAAATACTGATGTAGTCTTGGTTTCTGTAGCAAAATACTCCATATCTAGGAACAAACTGTATGACAATGAATGCAACATCTAAGGAGGATGTATTGTATTTCTAAATATTATATATAAGTATATGTGTGGGAGGTGACTTTGAAATTTAGACTACTCCAGCAGAACAAAAAGTCTGAGTAATGCTAAATGCATTCATGATGTTTCTTTTTTTTTTTTTTTAATTTTTTTTATTTTGTCTTTTTTTTTCTTGTTTTGTTGTCACTGTTTTTATCCCGCAGGGAAATTACTACTAAGGAACTGACTTCCATCTTGGTTGAAAAATTGATTATGTTCTACCCCTGGAACCATTTAAATTAGTTGTGCTGGGGGCCTGAAATAAAATGCTATTATAGCAGAAGAAATTCTCAAGGCTTCATGTCCTAAGCTAATAACAAGTCCTGTCAAATAAAGCCTATCCAACCCTTTTAGTCTAAACAAATACTCCAGTTTCAGTTTCAGAAAACATTTGCCATTTGAGCAAAATTGGTTTGGTTGTTAGGATATTTTTAAGAAAAAATAGAGACCAGCAAGGTTCCTTTCAAAAGACAAAATCAATGGAATAAATGACATTAACATGTGCAACTGCAGTCTGGTGCATACAACAGTGTTAAACATTTCTGCAATAAAAAGCCATCGGCCTGGAACAGCTCGGCTTTCTAAGCTGATAACATTTTAGTGAGAAAATAACTTTAATAATCCCCCTGAACATCATATGCATGCAAAAATTATTAGATTAGACTGTCCTAGTTATTTGGTTATTACAAGGCTTCTGCAGGAATCACACCCAAGCCACAGGAAAACACCGATTAAAAAACTCCAAAGCCTAAAGATAGCATAATTACCAGAGGAAAATCAGTCATTAAACAATAATATTTAAAATAAATGGCAGCGTTGAAAGGCTTTTCCAAAATGTGTTTTAATAATGTTTGTCTCTGTTAAGCTTTGGAGATAAATAGACAAACCAGTATAAAAAACAGGAACTTCTCTTCCAGTTAAAAGACTGTTCACAGCAAGAAGGGGGACAGAATGAATCAGGGAACCCTATGGCTTTGTAGTTTGTGAATTGAACCCCAAGTTAACCTAATTGGATTCTTCTCCCCTATATTTCTATCTTCCCCTTCCTCCCCCCTTTCAATGCATGACCTGGTTTTTCAAATCGATTTGGCCAGCAGGTATCCTTTATCATAATTCCCTCTTCAGTGGGCAGAAATGGATACTCCCAGAGAGCCAATTCCTATGGCCAATCAACATCTAAAGCAGATGGGTTGAAGTCCCCCCTGGAGCTCCCTGTCTGTTCAAATGGTGAGCTGAATCCTCCCCCATCATTCACATAGCTGGGGACCTTTCCTCAAACAGGAGCTTGAACAGAGAGCAAATAACTTACCAATCAAATAAAGTGTTTCTCCATTCTAGTCAGTGAGTGACAGTATACAAGAGGCAGCTAAGGCATAGCTCTTTTTCTCCTCTTCATTGAAACAAAATTCAGTAATTTTGCTTTTTTTTTTCTGTGCAGAACAGTTTCCATTTGAGCTTTAAAACCCCTTATCTTCCCATCCTTGCTCGTGGCCTACTATTCATATTGTGGGAGGTAGAAGAGGTGCACTAATATCCTGTCAGGCCTGGAAAGGCATTTAAGGTGCATTTCCCTCTTCCTTGATGAGTGCCAGTACCACAGATCTTCCAAGAGAAAGATTTGCATGACTTTGTTTTACTATTCCTGCAGTTACTGAGGTGTTTCTTTGAAGGGCTCAGGGCTGTCAGTATGTGTGCTTGGTGGACTCTGAATAAACTCCTGTGCACAGTCCTTATATGCTCCTGCTGTAGCTCCCAAATCATGTTTGACCCAGGTTGGAGCTGGATACCTCCCTGCACATAGAAGAGGGGATTCTGGGCATGAGCAGAACTCAGCTGCCCAGAAAATGTTGAAGTTAAACAGTGAAGGACCTGCTGAACTTGAATTATCTCCAGAGTTAAGCAGCAGCTGAACAAGGGCAAAGTGTTTGGGCTTAAGCACTTAGATCTTTTCTGTATCTGTGATCAAAGGGACTGGACAGAGAGGAAAGATGAAATAAACACTTCCCTCCAGTTAATTTTTATCCCTTTGTACAGATACTGGGTGAAAAAGAAAAGAGTAAATACTTAGGAGAACTCGATTGTTAAGGCCAAGAGGGGAACATTGCCTGAGTCGAGTTGAAAGAAAGAACATACTATGATACAGCAAATTACTTTACAGGCCATTGGACCTAATGCAGTCATGAGAACTCACCTGCCCTGTAAAAGTGGGTTATTTTCCTCAGGAAAGAGATTGTGAGGTTTTATTGTAGCAATGGAAAATCAGTGCCAACGCACCTGCTGCATGGCAACACCAGTGCCAAGAGGAATATTGACTTTCAGCCTTTCTGAAGATATATTGAGGAGTACTCAAAAAATAACAGCCCTCAGATAAGAATGCAGAGAGCTTCCCAAGAGCTCAGCAGATCCTCTGTGGAGACCATTCTGTGCAGGAATGGCTGCTGCCAAACGTGCAGGGCAGCTCTGACAGTATTCACTAAGGATAAGAAGCTTTTGCTTGAGGATGCTTTGTGCACCCCTTCCTCTGGTAAAAGCACATTAATATTGGCTGAATGGCACTGATGGATTTTGATGGGATGAGCATGAAAAGGAATGTGGTGAGCATATTTGTTAGAGAACCAGGCCCTGCTTGTGGCTTTTTCTAAGCTCTTCTGCAGTTAGTTGGCAGCTGGGGATGTTAAACAGATGTGGTTTGTTAGAAATAGGAAGCTCTGCCAGTTCTGTTCCTTTGCTCCCCTCCCACCTTAACACAAAGTAGTTTGTACCTAGGACATGTCCTGTGTGAGTAGGACAGAGTGGCTGTGATGCCCTTCCTCCTCACTGCCCCCACAGTTCAGGCTGGGGCTGGGCTGCTCTGGCACACAAAGCATGTTAAAAAAGCAGCCCTTAAATTTTAATTTCAGTACTTTAAAGTGTTTTTGTGTAGGAGTTTTCTGCACTTAAGCTTCCTGATATGCAATCGATCAAAGTCATGGCTGCTGAAATAACTTTAGGTTCAAGGTAGGCTTTAGGCAGAGTAAGTGCTGCAAACCTGATGAATATGTTTACAGTATAAACTTTGTATTGACAACATAAACAAAAATCTCTCTTGCAGCTGCATATGCTGAAACATCTCTCTTGCCCTCCCTTGCTACTCTGAAAAAACCTAAATCCGTTTTAATTTCTCTTCACTGCTTTTTATTGTGTCCAAAACCAAGCTGACAGCAATAGCCAAGAAGCAGTGGACACTATTATTGCACATTTTTTCCCTGCCTATCTCTCGTTCTCCTCCTGTTATGTCTGACAGTGATACAGATATGTATTTTTTGCAAAATGCCATTTGTAGAATGTTGGTGATGCAGAGTCTCCTCAGGAAAATTCTTGTGGGTTTAGACAGTTCTGTGGAACAGTCAGCAATGTGGATTTGGGAAGGATGATCTGAACTCTAAAACATGGATTAAGACTTCATTCAGAGCTCCGCCCCTGGCTCCTCCTGAAAACCTGGGCAATGTACTTACCATATACACACCTTAATTTCCCTATTTGTAAAATGGAGCTAAGAACATTTCCCTCCATTGCACATACTCATTGAGAAGCAGGTGGATTAGCTTCTTTAAGACTCATCATTAAGATCTTTCTTAATGAGGAAAGATTAAGAGAAAAGAAAAGAAAATTAAGAGAAAAGAAAGAAAAATCTTCTTTCTTAAGAGGAAAGAAGCAGAGAAATACTTCTTTTTTGAAATACTTGTAATTTGAAATACTCCTTAGTCTTTAAGTCTCATTAGATGAAATCTACTCTCTGCTAACTTGTGGTGTTCTATGCAAAACAGTTCTCTAATTTTCTTTTGTTTGTTTTATTTTCTATCTCCACCATAATTACAACTGATTAAATGTCAGTTCATGTGAGAAACATGTAACAGGGTTCACCAGCCAGGCAAGTACTTCCCCATAGCTCTAACATGATGGAACAAGTGTAAATGAAATTTCTGACATCTATTAATAACTTATCAAACCGAAAGAGAGCTCTTAAATATAATATGAAGTGTGTCTCTTTGTATTTCTAGCCATGTGTGACTCTCCTCAGAAACTTGATAGTGGGGTTAGAGTTATTAAGTGGTAGGATTTTTCAAAAGATTTGTTTATTTATACTGAATGTGAATACTGGGTAGCATGGCAATACAATCCAGGCTTCTGTACAGGACCAGCAGACTCTTCTTTTGATCTACAAGGAGTCAAATCTGTGTAATATGTGCTGAGTCATAATGGAAATGGAGGTTGTGATGACCACGTGGATATAAATGATGTAGGTGTGAATTTCTACATCTAAGTTAGTAGCAGGAACATTGTATTCTTGCAATGTTGTAAGAATATTTAGTGCTGAGAAGAAACCTGGTGGTGAGCTACTATTGCCCTAGACTTACCAGTAAGGCAAATGCCCTCAGAATGATGCTGGAAAGATACATGTTCATTTCCAATTATGCAGATAGAATTCCTGGCTTAGGCAGTTCATTTAAATTTCCTGAAAGAGTTATAGTTTGACCCTGATCTTCATGACTTAAAATTCTGATCAATGTGTTTTCTGAGCTTCCTTAGAACTTTAAGAGAGAGAGAGAGAGAGACTGAGGGTGGGGTGGGGGGTAACATGACTCACTTCAAAGCTTTGTTCTTCTCCAGCTACTTATGGAACTGACAAGGGAAAGCTATATAGGTTGTTATTTATATATAGGCTGTTTTCTTCTCTTGCGTAGGCTGACTCGGTTTTGCAGCTTCTTTTAAGTTATACAAGTCAGCTGAGCATGCCAGAATTGCCTGAGAGTCAGAAAAGCTGTTCCATTTTTCCCTTCCTCTCCCACCTCTGACATGTGCTGTGCCTGTGCCAGGTGTCCCAACAATCAGAGGGACAGCAGAAAACAGGCTCTGGGGCACCAGATCTGTGACTTTGCAAGAGGGACAATCTTAAGCCAGAGCTTTGAAGTGGATGTGCCTTTACCTTCTTCTCAAGGGATTAAAAGTTTTATCTGAACTTTAAAATTACTCATGTTTCATCAGAACATGAATAAAACAAGAAAAGTTAATTTTTAATTTTTTTTAAGATGAACAAAAGTCAGAGCAACTATATAAGACAAAGCAGGAGTGCAAAAGTTCATGCACAGCTCTCCTCCCATCTACTGTGTCCTCAGTTACAGCCATCCCAATGATTTTAAGTGGCAGGATACTCAGTTTGGTCCCCTCTGGGCTTTCAGGAAATTATTCTGGCCATCATCTCTGAGAGTTTCTCAGTACAGTTTCTCCAGACCCCATATCATTAAGGCTTTTGAACCTCCTCTGTTTGAGCAGGATTAGCAGTTCTCCAAGGATGCAGAAGTCTCTTCTCCTTGTAGGTGGTTCAACCTCATCTATTTACTGTTTTACAGACACAGTGTATGACACAAACTAGGAAAACACACACACAAAGAGAAGTAGAGGGACTATACCATCAGTTACAGTGCCATTCTTGTAGCAAGAATGTCACCCAACATATCATATGCAAGGCCCTATACATTTGCAAATAGAAATAAGAAAACCAGAAGATATCTGGTCTTTACTTCTTGCACAGATGAGCAATCTTCACTGTGAATCTTCACTGATATCCTCAGTACTCCCTCCAGGATTGTTAGCTCCCTCCTGGTTGTCTCCAGCCTTTTCATAAGGTGAACATTCATCTGTCAGTATCATGAAGTCATTCTGGCAGCAAGATTTTGCTTGCCACGGAGCAATGGAGTTCAGCAAGCCTTGAGCATGTGGTATCAGACTGGCATGAAAACCATTCCCTTTCCTTGTGCTGCAGTGCTTTGAACCTCGAGGGCCATCCAGCAGTCTGAGAGGTGCCTGAGCTGTCCTTCAAAGAGCTCTCCATCTGTGCTCCAGACTGCTTCTGTCACTGGCACTGAGTGTTGTGGGTGCTGCTGGTGCTCTGTGGTGTGGGGTTCCTTGGAGAGTCTCTGGCTGCTTTAACTGCAGCTGCAGACTACAGAACAAATATAGCCACCGTGTTTTTAGAAAAGGGATGAGGAAAAAAGAGCAGTTTATAGGAGTAAACATTGGCCATCAGGCTAGGCAATCAAATAAACTTTAGAAAGGAATTTTCCTGTTAGAAAAGTCCAGTACTTTGGCTCAAAGTCAAGTTGAGAAGGGAATATAGATGTGCTCCATACATCAGATTGCATGGCTAAAAGGCTTCTGCACAAACATCTTTCAGTGAGAAGCGATGGTGTTCTTAGTTATTGCTTTGATTATATATTTGAACTGAGTTCCTAACTATTGTGACTCAAAATGATTTCACTCAGCCTGAGTGAAATGTGTGATGACACTGTTTTGAACAAAGCTCTTGGTATCAGAGTCCTGGAGACAGTTTAACATTACAGTATGATTCAGAAAGTTCTCAGATTTACAGCTGAAATCTAGGTGAAAATGAAATTATGTGAAAAACATGATAACTGCAAAGAAAACCTTAGTACAAGGTTCTGCTTGGAAGGAAAGGTTCAGGATTTGGGACAACCAATTTTTACTCTAAATCAGCAGTTTGCTTTTTGTCTTGAATTGCCAAGGAGATAATTGTGCAGCAGCCCATCAAGGTATTACAATAATCACAATCTGCATTAGAAAATGAGCATGAAAGGTAACTCTGTCTCTTCTGTGCTTAAGTAGCCTTGTGAGTCCTTGCAGGTGTTCCTGCTGGTTCCACATGAACACAAAAGGGAGCCTGCAATGATGTGTTCCTCTGCAGGTTTTTCCTGCTTTTTTTTTTTTTTTTTCCCCAGGGCTGGTCTTTCACAAAGTGATTGAAAGCATAATTTACTTAACAATATCAATTGATCAGACATCTTTGGCTGGAAAGGACAGGGAGATCTTGATTAGGAAGTACTACAGAAAAGAGGATAAAAAGATCACTACATTTCAGAGAATGGGAATAGGAAAAACAGGGAAGAAGGTACAGGCCAGTAATTTCAAACTTTGCAGGTGTGCACCACAAAGCCTGGTGCTCCAGGAGCCCTCAGGCCCAGAGTTTTCTCCAAAAGAGGTGGTGCAGGTTGATGCTCTGTAGCTGCTTAGTGGGACCCAGGAGTGGGTCAGGCAGGTCCTTGGTTGGAGGAGTCCATGGGAAAGTGTGGAATCACTTGGCTTCCTCCACCATCCCATGTGAGGTGAAAAACAGAGGTCTGTCATGCAACCTGTGTTTCACCACAGGCAGTGTTGATCCCAGGTCCTGAGCCCACAGGCTCCAGCTAATTTGGGTGTGTGATAGGTACATTTACATCAACGTGGCAGCACGGATCCCTCTGGGATATGGAAACTGATTCAGTTAAATTAAAAAAAGAAATCTTTGCATGAATCTTGCTAAATGCTGCTGTTCATTCCCCTTTATCTGAATTCCATTTCCTTTCCTCTAACCTGCCCTCTTTATCCCATTTTCCTTCTTTGTGTTTATTAATATTCAGACCATCAATTTCTTTCAACGTACATTCTCACCTTTGCCATATTCTATTATTCCCATTATACATCCTCTTTCAATTCTGCATTTCCTTAAGCGCTTTACTGTACATGAAGTGTGACTCACTCACACTTACAATTGGAATTGGACCATGTTATCCTGCCAGAGCCTGTTTTCTTTGACATCAGCTCAGCTTCAAGATCTGTTTTTACAGATGTTTTCATTTTTAATTTTAAAACATTTTTTTCAAAGATAGAAAGAGAAGAAATATAAAAAGACAAAAGAATTTTCATGGACTGTGTATACAGATCTATTTATTATAACATTATTTTCAGTTACAAATTGCTTAAAATATCCAAATATAAAGCATTTTTCCTCTTCCAGTTGAATCAGATGAAAGAAGCAATTCAGAATCCAGAGCCAGAAGATATGCTAGATAAGAACAATAAGTGGCTCTGTAATAGTAAGTAACTGATCAAGTAATAGTCAAGAAAGAAGCAGATGGAGTTACTGAGTAATGTAATGACCCATCTCATTCCATTTTTTTTTAGTCTGATCTTATATTTATTATTGATAAGGCAATTTTCCCTGACCAAAGGTTTACTCTGATTTACCCATCTCTAATCTAGAGAGACTGGCAGTCATATAATAAACAAATGCCTTTTCCTACCACCAGATTACATTGCTGAAAGTCCTAAGAAATCCAGAATTTAGGAGTATGATCTTAGAGAAGAATTAGAAAATTAACTCTCTTTTCACAAATAGCAGAGACCAAAAGTGGAGGAAAAAAGCCATATTGCCCTAGGCATCCTTTTATAATTTTAGGTTTTTGTTGTTTGGCTCAGGGAATTGGATCACTTGTAGTGGTTCACCTAGTTGTGATTACAACAGGAAATACAGCACAGAGATGTTGTAGAATGTTCTGAAGTCATGTGAGAATTAACACAATTTTTATGCTATCCAGTGAAGAAATAACACCTGAACATGTGGGTATAGGTGCACGTGTTCTTAGTATTGATCACAGTAGCTACCCTGCCATGAGCCACTTCTGTGGTCCTTACCTGCTTTACTTGGAAGGAAGAGATTTGTTCCTCTTGCTATGAAAATGAAATCCTGACTTGTTATTTGATAACAGTCATGCACTGAGTCAGTTAACTCTTCAAAGGTCAGTGAATAATGCAATTTGGTGCAATTCTTCCTAACTGAATGGCAGAGGTAATAACTGAACCTGCATGGCTGTGGCTGAGCTGAATGAAGATTACTTTTCACCTGAGGCAACTAAAGAACTTTTGGATCTACAAACAAAAAGAGTTTCTAAAGCTGAGTTAACAAAAAAAAAAAAAAAAAAAAAAAAAAAAAAAAAAAAAAAAACAGTAAAGCATAATCACAGCAGGAAAGCTGGCCTTACAGAAGTAGGCACTCTGCTGTGCTCAGATACCACATTGAACTCTGATTTCAAGTGAATCCTAAATATAAATACTTCTTTGGTCAATATCAGCATTTCACTCTCTTTATGAATTTAATGGCATTGTTCAAAGATCAGGCCAGTGGTTCTTGCTAGCAAACATGCAGTTTTTCTCAGTTTTTCTCCTTAGTAATTGTTTTTGTCCAAGCTCTAATCCACTGAAAAAAATACCATTTAGAGTCCAAATATTCAAGTAAGCATTTAATGACATTAAAGAAATATTATCTGTTGATTTCACTGGGAAGAAAGAGCCAAATCTTCCCGTTGTAAATGAGACCCAAGACTGACACTGTCATCTATCTGCAAGGGCTGACAGAATATGTTTTTACCCGTATCTTAATGCAGCCACATATAATTCTCAATTTGCACTGAGCTCAGCTCATGTGTGGGGGTGTTTGTGTGTGATAAATGTCTTTCAATTACTTAGCAATAAGAAGCTGCTTCCTTGTAGCAGAGACATCAATCCTTATTTGTCACCATTGTAAACTGATCACCATGGCTGCACCAATCTGTTGATTACTTTCTTTGGTTCATACACAAGAAATATCACAAATATTGGTGTTATTTATTTTATTCCTGCCAATATGAGCTTGCTTTATTTATAAGCCAAATGAAGGGCACTGAGATGTGCTAAGATGGTGGGGCTGTGGTAAACTGTGGGGGCTGTGTGAGCGCAGAGTCTTAAGGTTTTTGTAGGGCAGGAATATTTCTTCTCCCTTTGACTGTAGAAAGCTTTATTGGAAGTCTGGTTGGTTTTCAAGGGAAAAAACAATACTTAATCAAATGGTTGTAAGTGCTTATTCAAGACCAATTTCTTGAAGACAGAAGAAGACTAAACATAGAAAGTGAGACCAAGGAAAAGAACCAAGATATGCAGAATACAGGTGATGAGAAGCAGATGTTTGGTGTTGCAGGTTTATTCCTGCGACAGCTCAAGCACAGCCTGTGGGTGCTGCTGGTTTCTCTGAAGTCTGACCAAACAGTGCTGCCTCTGCCCATGGCATTGGGTGGTGTGAGGGGCCTCTTGGTCTCCAACACTGCTGCAGAGCATGCACTTGTTGGCCAGCTCAGCCATAATCTTTTCACCAAGAGGGCAGACGAGGCAACCAGGCTGAAGAGTTGCAAGAGCCACAAATTGCTATTTACAGATAGTGTTAAAGATGTGTCTGAGCTGGTGGGAGCTGGTGTCCCCAACCTGTTCCTCCCCAGCGTTTTTCAGGATCAGGGCAATGAGAAAAGTCAGCAATGACCAGGCCAGCAGTCAGCCCTGGTGTATGCCAAAGTCATAAAAATGAGCAGAGAAAATTTCACTTTTTCCCTCTCATTTTTCTATAGTTTCATTCTGTTTCCATAGGGAGCTAAGGCTCTGCTCTATCTTAGTTGTACTCTACCATGGTTTACAAGGCATGAACTCAACACAGTTCTTGGGCGGGGCCAGCAAAACCTCCAGTTTCCAAATAATTTAGCATTTCACTTCTATACTTTGTTAATGATTTCTGCAGTGGTCTGAGCTAGGCTTGAACTCCTGAGATATGAGACATTTCCAGACATTATTGTCATCTTAGAAGTGTTACAACATGCAGTTGACTATCAATTTGTAAAAGTGGGCTTTTGACCCCAGTTATAATTTCAGTTAGTGTTACTTGGTGCTCGTTGGCAGAGGTCAGCCTGTCCCTGCATCATCAATGCACAAGAAAATCTCAGTTTGCTCTCAAGCTGAGCACCGGCACCATTATCTGTCCAAATCACAATCCTTTGTTTTCTCAGCTGTTACCTGCTGCATTAGAGAAAGTGCCTTAAGCTATCACTCAGACTTCTTTTTCTTTGTCTGCAAAATAGTCATACTATTTTTAGAGAAGTTGAGGGCTTTTGAATCACAGAATCACAAAATGGGTAAGATTGGAAGGGAACACAGTGGGTCATCTGGTCCAAGCTCCCTGCTCAAGCAGGATGAAGTGGAAATGCTGCATCCTCTCTTAAATTTACTGTAGAGAAAGAATGAATTTCCAGGAATAGGAAATACAAGGTGACTACACCATATGATTGCACAAAATGACACATGATGAGTATGCCAATACTTCATGTGGCCTTGGGAAAAAAAAACCCATGCAGTATTAGCTTCACCAGTCTGCAAACTCATTTTGTATTCATGGTATTATGTTTTTCAAAGGTGGAAATACACCATTTGAGAAGAAAGATCAAAATGTGTCAGTAAACACTGCCCATGCTAAAAAGAAATATTTTATTGCTTTTCTAAAGTGGCTTTACCTGGAAGACAAGTTTACTCCTTTCTTTTTTTTTTATTTTTTTTTTTTTAATTCCTACAGTTTCTTGGGCTCCAGCCCCACTCTGAAGTTGAGGAGCATCTTGCTTTCTCTCTTCAGTGGGAATTGGATGGAACTGGCACAGAGGTAGCTGTGACCACTCACAAACCAGACCTGTATTTTTGGCATCTTGGCCTGGTTAGCACAACAAAAATAGCTAGTAGCCCTACTAGTGAATTTTGTTACATGCCTGTGATCACCTCTTCTGGCCCAGCCCAGGGGACTCTCTGAACATCTTTGGAAATACCTTAACTCGCTGATCTTCTTCAGAGACTTGAAGAAAATTTCCCTTTATCTTTGAAGGAAAAACAAACCATAAATATTTCCCATACATTTCCTGCCTTGAATGCAGTCAGCATTTATTTCTGCATCAGCAGTGAGTGGGAGGTTTAGCATCTCATGACTTGGCAGAACCAGCAATAGAAATAGAGCAAAAATGTTTGGATAAATAGTTTATTCACTAAAAAAAAGACCATTTTGGGTGGCTGGAACAACTTGTGAATCCCTGCTGAACAAGGTGGACACTTTCATATGAAATCTGAATAACAGAGGGAGGGCAGTAGTATTTTTTTCACCCTGTTTAAATAAAACATTTCTTGCTTTCTTCTTGTTTTGTTTTGAAAATTGCCCACTTTTCATTTAAAGTAACTTTTGTTTCAGTTTTTATTTAAAATGATACTTTATTCTATTTTCACCCTTCCAGTCTAAAAAGTTCTTTGAAATCTTTTTCTCCAAGAGTTTATTTTAATACATGGGAGAAGTTAATTCAAATTGTAAGATTTCATGGTAGCTGAAATTTTTATTCTCTAAAAAACCTTGCCTAGAATATGGCATTATATAAAAACAGAGGTTTGTGGCTTCATATCACAAGTAAAAGCTATTTTTTCATAAGATTCTACCAACCAAAATAAGTGAATATGTTTTTTAACACAAATTGCATACCTTCCACTGCATATTGAAGTTATTTTCACAGTGCAGAACCTTGGGAGTGGATGGATGTGTCTTTATTTCCATTTTACCCTCGTTTGACAGAATCAGAGAGTTAAAGCACTTGTCTGGATTCTCATGAGACTGGCATTGCAGCAAAAACAGAGCTCACATTTGGGTTGACTCAAAAATGTCAACAAATGACAGCTGCTGAGCTGCAGGACCCATGACCATGTTTTCCCTGGATTCTCTCCACAAAGGCATTCTTCATTCTGGTGATGACACACGGCAATGTGCTGGAAGGGGCCTGAGAGCTGTGGGAGAGTCAACGTGGCAAAATAAAAAGAATTTGAGAAGTGGAAGGTTTAATCCCCTCAAGTCCTTCACAAACAGAGTAATTCTCTTTGTACTTTCATTTCCAGGAACTTCACTGGGGTCATTGATGCTACAGCAGTGCATGGAGAACAAGCTGGTCTTTTTTTATATAGTGGGTTTGGCCAAATAACAAATGAGGAAAATTATGAAGGGGAAGAAGTAGCTTTGTCACATTTACTATTCTTAGCCTTACCATACTTGGCTCTTGATGCAGACAGCTCTAATTCAGAAAAAGTTCCCTCATTAGCTGGCCCTAAAACATTTACAAAGCATCTAAATAATTGATATAATTTATGGTTTTATTGGTGGGAGCCATTAAATCCCCTCCTCCCAAACATCATTAGGGAGGAAGCTTGGCAACATGCAGTAAAAAATGGAGCAGCTATTTAAAGAAAGAAAAGAACAAGAAAATCTTATTGAGCTTTCTGAACATGATAACACTGAACAAGGGAGAGTTTCCACATATCCACTTCTAAAAGTATTTTATAGTAAATGGAGCCAGTGTACTGTCAATGTTACAGGCTTTTCATTGGAAGTTTTACAAGGTGTACCTTTGAAAAACAACCCCACTTATTTTTTATTATATGCATGCTAGCTTAATAATGTCAACTTGGAATTTGTATTGTTGCTGGATTCTGTGCTGCAAATGAAATTATGGGAAAGGTGGCAAATGCTTAAGTAACAGTCTCTATTACAGAAGGCTCATGTGGGGTCATTTCTGTTATTCTGCTCTGCTCTGAATAGGATTACATCAAAGTACTGGCAAACAGAGATAATTCATAGGCTTTATCTAGCCAAAGTTATTGTGTATCAACCATACATGTGTACCTGAAATAGCCTTCCAAAACTCCAGTCTTGGTCAAAAAGGAGAGATTGGCATTTTTAGGGTACAGTCTATTTGGCTACAGAGTAGATATCTATGTTCCACTTAGAAAAAATTTGTCCTAAAACTGCTTGTTTCTCAGCATTAATTGAACAAAAATCCCCACATGTACATAGTCCTTTTTAAGTTAGGTGAGAAGAAAGCTCCAACAAAAAAAACAGTCTGCACTGCCCTACATGTACCCAGCAGTGAGTATGGAGCATGAAGTATGGACATGGTAGTTAAAGAAGCTGGAGATAGAATACTGTTGGATGAGTCCTTATCAAAGCTGATGCTATAAGCTTTTAAGTTGAACAAACATATGAGTTTTAATGCCTTACTGGGATCTAGGGAAAAACCCCTAGCTGATAACATTGGTTTTGATCTTGATAGAAGAACCTGCCTGCCCAATGGATGTGTCTAGGCTTTCGTGATTTACTCAGTTTTGCAGACTCCAGCTTCTATGACTGTGTCAGAAAATTCCATAGGTTTTTAGGCTTTGAGCAGCCCAATTCTGTATATACTGGGAATTCATAGGTAAACTACATAAATTGATTTGAAAACAAAGGTGTCAGCTTTTATTCATTGCAGGATTTTACCATTTATTTATTTTTAATAAGGTGTTGGAAGCAATTGCTTTCTGTTTTCTCATTTAAAGCTGTGCCATGGTGTGGCACTGGCCAAACAATAGAAGAAGCTATGGATCTGCCAAGGATATTGTGATTCTCTGATTCCAGCCCAGCAGGCTGGAGTTAAAATAATCCAGCTGGCTCAGCAGCTATGTAGATGCCATTTATGGTAGCACAGTGTAAGTGGCAGGACGACTAACTCACTAACTCAGGGCTTCCTTTATCATTTTGCCTTCCCTGCTTTAGGCCCACCAGGACAGGATTTGCACAGTGAGAAATGCTGATTCTTCTGACTACAGCTCCCTGCATTGTGCTGTCTCTGACAGCACAGTCCAGCTGTTTATTCATGTTTAATACATCTCCTAAGGGCATTTGTAAAGGAAACAAACTGCCCCTTCAAGGAAAGCAGCAAACAATCTAATCTCAGCTGCCTTTTACACAAATTACAGTGACTTGATTCCTACTGTGCCTCAGCCTGTGGCACAGAGTGTCTGGGACACTGTCGAGTTTTCTCTGGTTTTCACAGCTGCTCAGTAAAGACGTAACTTGTACAATTTTTTATATGTGGGGGAGTGAACCACATACCTGCTGTGTATCTAACTGAAAGGCACAGATTCATGGTGTCACCTCAGCCTGCTGCACGTCAGCCTGTGTGAGCTGTATGGTGGGCATTGCCACGTGGAGCTGCACTATTGCTACTGAAAGACATGTTCCTCTGATGCAGGCTGAATAACAGTGCTTGGCTCCTCTAAAATGTCCTTCTCAGCATTCAGGATCTACAGGATGAAGCTCTGTATCCTTTCTCTTGTGCTTTAAATGCCAGTTCCTCTGCTCATATTGCTTGCTGAAGAACATACTGCAGTATATTCCATTTGACATTAATAAAAGATCTATGAATTTTGAAAAGTGATGCTATTCAAGCACATGGCAAACAGGAGCAAAACCTATTTGCACCCAGAGGTGCAATTTACACCTAGAGGTGTGATTCCTTCCATCACAGAATGGTTGTCCAGCCAAAAGAGTGAGGTCATTTTGAATAGTATGCAAATTATAGAAGTGGAGTTTTCCAAGGTGGAGATTTGGTCTCCTTAACATGAGTGTCAGGAACACAACATCCTTTTCTGCTGCCTTTTCAGGCCGCTATATGTTTTGACTGCAATGAAATGTTTTGCCTGCAGGTTAATATTCAAATGTTTACAATATTTCAGGGTTTAGGTACAATCCATTTTGCTTTTCTTGATCCATCTGTACGGGGGTGCATGGGTCTCTGTCAAACTGAGGTGACCTTGAGTATCTGAAACATCTCCAGGGCACTGGTTAATGTGAGATACTGAAGATTTGTGCTCTGCTGAATTAGCAAATGGATGCTAGGTACCTAATGTGTCAATTTGTGATGCTGTTATTTAGACAATTGTGTAAAGCCCTGGGTGCCCCTGCCTACAGAGGTATTCTAAGCTCCACCTTACAGGCATGAAGAAGGAGAAACTCTATTTGGGTGTTATTAATCTCATTGTAGAGAAGACATGTAAAACAGTTCAAATGCCTTGCATCCTAGATATGGCCATTCTTCTTCATCCCTTGATTTATTTATGTCAAAGTAGTTTATGCAACTAGCTCACATGTACGGTGTAGACATTAAGTCAGATCATTGTAATTCCACTCAGGAGGTAATACCTGACAAACAAAAGAGACAACCTGCTGTTACCTAATCATAAGATCTCTGCTTAAAAACTGCAAGACTACAAAGAAAGGCAGAGACCAAACACCTATGGAGAATGTACTTTTGATATGCATAGTGTATAGCTCATTAATTGGCTACTGTTTGGCCCAGTGTGGGTAATATGATAAACATCTTGTGACATTGCAGTTCTGTAATAGAACGGATTTTATTGTGGACCAGTCCATTCAAATCAGAATAGATTTTTACCAGAACAAAGGCAGCTGGTATTTGGGTATTTTTAGTAGATAATATCTATGAAGATTTATTTTTCTTATAGAGATGTTGGGTAAAGGTCTCAAGCAACTGGGATGGAATATTTAATTGGTAAAGTTGTATCAGTCCATACAATAGAATACCCTGAGTTTACTTTGAGGTTGTAGATACCAAATATAGCTAATTAAGCATTATGGTAATTAGTTCATAAAAATTTTAAAAGGTGAAACCTATAAACTTTCTACAGTGGTTTTTCAGTAGGTATTTTATCATATCTGGTATTTGTATTATTTTTCCCAAACTTTGATTGCAACTATAAGAACACTTGTATTTTATTAAAGCAATCCTGATCTTCCTCTAAAGGCAATAGCTCATTTGCGCATTCTTTGTGGACACTCATTTTCATTAATAGTTGAGTTATGTATTTGTTATCAGCCAATAAATTAACAAGTCAAAACACAGAACAAGAAAAACCCACCTCATGGAACTCATGCTGTGCAAAAATGTATTTATTTTTTTCACATCAATAGCTTCAGCTTAGGAAGTAGTTTGAGCCTGTAACATGCTGTGTCCTATTTCTTTCTAGGTCTCCTATGTAAAAGCTATTGACATTTGGATGGCTGTGTGTCTTCTCTTTGTCTTTGCTGCTTTGTTGGAATATGCAGCAGTCAACTTCGTTTCACGGCAGCACAAAGAGTTTCTGAGGCTTCGGAGAAGGCAAAGAAGACAAAACAAGGTACAGCTGCTCTTTACCTGGGGTGACTGAATGTGCCCTGACAGCCCTGCTCATGTGCAGCTGATTTCTTGCCTCATTTCTTGCCCTTGCAGGAGAGTCTTTATCTAAAGTTTTGTTTTGAGTGATTTACTCCTTGATAAAGTGCTGATGATTGGCTGCTGGTCTTATTTGCAGTTTATGAAGTTATCGACAAATGTTAGTAATTGGTCACCAATTCCAAGAATTTTCTTCTCTTGATGCAATTGCTGAGGCAGCTGGACCTCTACAAATATTGTGCTACTACGTGGCACCAGCAGTGGACAAGGAACTGTTGGATGCAATGACACAGAGAGAGGAACGATATTATCCGGATGTGCTGAGACCTGTCTTTTCTAGTGCTGCCCTAGCTAGCTATGCTAAAATGGGAGATTCCCTAGGATAGCCCACTGCAATGACTGGCAGTTCTGCCCTCACAGCAGCTGGTGTCTTTCCCAGCTGAAACCAGCAAACATGGCCATTTTAAAAAAGGAGAAGGATTAGGAGAATTTCCTCTCTGGATTCTGTCATTTCACAGTTCGCGGCTGATGGAAACTTCAAATTTTTAGCAAAAGACACCTTTGTGAGTGTCATCATCACATAATTTTATGCCAGTGACTGACATGTAGAAGAGTGGATTGTTTGTAATCTAGATGTCAGTCTAGAAATAATTTTAGGAAGTAGGTCCATCTGTCCTGTTTTTTTTTTTTTTTTTTTTTTTTTTTTTTTTTTTTTTTTTTTTTTTTTTTTTTTTTTTTTTTTTTTTTTCCAGTAAATTGGAAGACAAGAGTAGACATTAAATTGAGTTTTATTGGAGTCATGATCATCCCATGTCTAGAGAATGTGGAAATATAAACTCTACATATATATTTGCTAGGTGAAGTAAATATTTGCTTGAGCTGCACAAGTGCTTCAAGCCACAAATAATGGTTTCCTTTACAAGAGGGATGACAACAATGGCACAGGGCATTTGTGTTTTGACAGGTCTGTCTAATAAATGTTCTGTAGCTAATGTAATATTTGATGGATACTCTGGGAGGAAAACTGTTCTCTAGTTTAATATTACTGTCAGATGAATTGAGATTCCAGTGCAGATTAGATTACAGGAGAGAGCAGAGATGCTTGCCTGTCTACAGGCCAGTTTTTTCAAACCCAGCATGGCAGCAGCAGAAGCTTCTGTATGGCATCTGTAATTTCATTTTTGGATGCAAGGTCTGTTTTAGAGGTGAACAAGTAGCCGTCCTTGGTAAGTAACAGTATCCAGTGACATTATTCAAGTTTATGAGATTTTGGTCAATGGAAGTGGTCATTCATCTGCTTCAAAAACTATTATTTTGGTGACTGTGAAAAGAAAGTTACTTAAAACCAAATCATCAGAAGACTTGTGTTTATCCTAACCCACGTAGTGCACAGATTCTTTGCAAAATAGGTAACAACATAATTAAATACATGGAAATGTGCAGCTGAGTAAGAGACACCTATCCATTTGCATAGGCTTGCTTTTTTCCTCTGAATCTGGTTGCATGAATTTCAAAATAGGGAACAATGTTACTAAGGCAGTTTCTTTAGGAGGTATTTTCTGCATCTCTGTATTTGATTTTGTCTCTCACGATTTTCTCAGTTTATTTTGCCTTGAAAGCGATTCTCATTGTTTTGCATGACGGTCTTCTCTAACCAAGCCATTCTTCTCTTTGCCTGTTATGTGTGTGTGTGTCGTCATGTTGCTGTTGTGGTATTCCCATTCTTGCTGCTGCTATCTATGCTGACACTCTGGGGACAGGCACAGACTGTGACTGTTGGGAATGAGAGCGTTGAGTCCGTGCGGCGCATGAATGGCTTGCGGAGCAAAGAGTCATCAGCTTACGGGACAGTGAATCAGATCGGCAATTCAAGTTTGAGGGTAAAGCTGTAGTGAGAAAGAGAAAGCAAGAGAGTTTTAGTATGTGCAGTGATGCCATAAAGCAGCAAAATGGACCATTTTGATTGGCATCACTAGTTGTCTCTTGCATTCTCTTTGCTAAATGCCCCCACAAAATACACAGTACTGTCCCCAGCATGAACAGCAGTTTCATGTTGTACATTCTTATGGCCCACTCTTATGCTTGCTTTTTACTGTGGCTGGGCTATGCCACCTCTATTCCAAACCTCTTAAGGAAAGTGCATGCATATTCAGCAGCTTGGTCCTGTGTGAATCCTAGAGTGAATGGGGTGGGGGGAGAGGGCCATAGGAAATGCCTTGAGACAGTAAATCCCACATTGTGTCATCTTTCAGATGAGCGTGTTCCAACAGAATGGGGTATGTATAACAAAATGCCTTTTTGTTGCTGTGGTATTTATTCCTGAACTGTCAACCTGCAGCCTTCCCCATCGTGATGTCCTGAGCCCTGCTTAGTAGAGTATGAATAGCTGTGAATGAAAAAAGTATTTTCTAGGTTTCTTTTTATTTGCTTGGAGAAGAGCCATGAAGTTGAAATCTTTTACACAGTGTAATGTAGCAGATCAGAAGCAATATGATAGCAGCTGATACATCCAGATTAAGGGTGAGTTGTGGAGATAATAAAATCAATGATGGAGAAAGAAATGAGCTTAGTGTGCAGCTCACTGCTTGTTACTAGTGGCTGAGGAATGAAATGTGTTCATTTAAATAAAATGGGACTGGGATTTTAAAATTTCAGGACTTGATTTCCCAGAACAAAAACATTGTCTGAGCCGCTCTTGAGCTGTAAAGGGCCTCCAACTTTGATCAAGCCCTGTAAAGTCATGTTATTATAAGATGCAGATGAATTCAGTGAATTTTGTACACTGTAAAGGGACCTAGTAGCTTCCAAAATCAAAGCAAAACCCACAGTTCAAATTACACAGCAAAATTAAGATAGAGGGTTTACAATGCAATAAATCGTTCACTTTCAGAGCTACAACATCAAGCAGTAGAAGAGAACCTTAATTTCTGGATACAGAAATAGATAGTAAGCTATTGTAGAAATAATTATATTTATGCATATACAAAAACTGAATATAAAAAGAAAAAAGAATCAGGGTGTCTCTAGGAGATATGACCAGTATTAGTGTGCTACCACTGAAAAGCTGATGCATACAACTACAAAAATAGTCCAAGTACTCAGTGCTGCATATCTCACCAGTCACAAAGTGCTGGTAGTCCAGCTAAAGTTTGTGTAAGTTGTGGTTATCCCCTCCTTTAGGGAAGCTTGCAGAAACCTCTGTTCTCCTTTAGAATATTGTGCATTACACAGACAGCCAGGGCAGTACACAGAGGGGCCGTGTTGCTGCAGTGCTTTTGCTGCAGAGCCCTAAGAGCTGGGGCTGCTCTGGTGTTGCTTTCCCCTGGAGAATTCCCATCACATAAGTGATGCACACTTGAGAGGTCAACAGAGGAGATGTAGCAAGGCAGAGGTTTCTGGAGCAATGCTACCATGGTTGCAGCTTAGTACTTTTCTGCTCAGCAGAAGGATGTTTATGCACAGAAGAGAGCATAGGAACAGAGCCTGTGATGCCACAAGGAGCCTTATAAGCAGGGAACTTTACTTGTTGAGGTATTGCTCACTGAACCAAAGCTTATGTTGAATGCAAATGTGAAAGTCATAGTCAAGAGCAGACAGTGTAAGAGTGTGGTTGAGTATCTATTCTGCATCACTCAGTGCTAATCTAGGAAGAGGAAAAAGGTGTTGCATCACACCTGGCCATGATTCCTGGATTTGAAACTTGATCTACAGAACAAGAAAACACCTGTTCTCAGTTTTGTAAGCCTGTATCTCTGACACTGCTTTTGTTATTGGCTGTGCTTCTTCTTAGTGCTGCAGCCCTCAGACCAATGCATAAAGCAGACATCTTAAGAGACCATCAAATCTCTTAAGTCAAACATCAGATTGTTAATTTTTTTCTACGAAAAGTCTGGGTTGTATTGTTGATCATCCAGAAATTGTATTACAGATAAACCATTTGAAAAGACATCAGGACCTGTTGGCATCTTCCATACACACAAAATCCTTATATCCTCAGGTTATAGGATACAGTGCTTCACTCTGTCTTCCCATAACCGTTTCTCTTGGAGGAGGCATTCAGTGTTTGTCCTAAAGGTTCATGTAGACTTTCTGCTCAAGTTAAATACACCCATCAGTAGCAATACTGAGAGAATTTCTGAGATAAATGTTTGCCTATTTCTTGTATGTCATGGTACACAGAGAGAGTACAAGCTGCAGAAGCCAGGAGTCTGATGGTACTGAGGATGTAGCGAAGTTTCATTATATTAAAATCTAATCTTTTTATGGTGCCAGATCACTTGAAAGAAAATAACTTATTTTTAAAATATGATTTTTTAATAATTAAACATTAATTCTTAGATTTCAAAATGATGGGCTTCCAGGGAAGCAGAACTGTTTGCACAGGTTCGATCATCCCTTTTTGAAAACAATAATTATTATGTTATAGGATCAGTAGTCAAAATGAGTCATGGTACACTGGTGTTCATATCATCATCTCAAAGATGACTTCCTAAATTATATGTGTGATGGTTACCACTGTGACCACGACTAGGGGTTAAGTTTGGGACTGTTAGTGTTAAAAACAATATGTTATAGCTTGAATGAAAAACTGCAGCTGGAAGGTGTGACAGATTTAATCCCATGTGCAGGACACACAGAGCAATACAAATAACAATGCTGCAACCAAGGGGGTTCATATGCATGCAGATTAGCAAAGGGGCCACAAATTGTGTTTTCAAATGAAAGAGCTGGGATTGGGACTAAGTGGTTACAGAAGCAAAGGATAACTCTCTAAGCAAAGCTGGAAGCACCTGGTCGAATGCTTCAGAGAATTGTTGGCCTTTGGATGGAGCTGTCAGTGGTGAAGCAAGGACCACAAATGCCCAAACAAAGTTACTGAGATAATACAGTATTTTTGTCTTTCAGAAGGAGAAGAGATTTGCAATAGACCATCTCTATAATTTTAATCATACTCTGAAATCCCTTTGTCAGATACCCCAAATAATTTTCTAAGGTATTCTAGACTTGCCCATTGAAAAAAAATCAGTGCCTTCAGCCTGACTTTGCCTTTAAAGCACTTGTCACTGCTGTCCCTGGTGGGACTGTTTTCCTGCTCTCACCGTGTGCACCGCGTTCGGCGGGAGGATGTGTACGCTCCGCGTTATGTAAGGTGCCGCATCATGTGAATAATGGAAGTGCTCAAGGAAAGCCCTTTTGCTGAGCTATTTTTGGTACTCACTGAACAAGCTCAAACACATGAGTTTCATTGTGAAAAATAGAAATCTGAGTCTGAATGGCTTTTTCTATCTCTCTCTCTCTCTCTCTCATCTTGCTTACTTAATGGATTAAAGCGCATGTAGCTTCTGCTGTAGATAAACACCCTCAAGATACTGTGGTTACTTTTATTCCTCCAAGGCAATTGCATTAGTGCTTTAATGTAACTGTGCAGAAAAAAATCCAGTAGAAGATAAATACACCAAAATTTTCATTTAGCTTGAAGTTATAGTCCCACGTACAACGGCAGAGAATATTTAGCTGTAGTTAAACAATAGACACGATTCACTGCATCATGTTGCCATGTCACTTTGTGGCTTCGTCTGAATGTCCTTGTCTGTCTTTTTATATTGAGCATGAATAAGCTCACAATGGCCCCAGTTAATATCAGTGGAAGTATCTGTATTGTTTATAAAATGGACATACCACACATATTTTAAGCATTTAAGAAACCCCATCATCTCAAATTTGAAAATTATCTTGATATAAATCCTTAGTCTAGCTGTAGGCACAAATCTAGAGACATGAGTTCCCAAAGAAAGAGCAACCTGTAGGAAAAAAAGGCAGTGCAGCCATGGGGGTGGGATCCAAGCAATGGATCAAAAAATTCTAATAAGAGCAGTCTCACCAGATGGAGAGGCTAAGCTTATTGGAAATGTAGATTTTTCAGTGAAAAGCAAACACAGACAAAGAAACGTGAAGAGAAAAATCGGGTTTCATAGTGTCCTGTTTACAAGGGAAATTAAAAGTGAAATGGAAGCTTTTCCCTCCCTTACTGGAGGGGGGGAGGTTAAAAATACTAAACAATTAACTTTTGTGTGTTTTACTGCCTCAGACAGTAAGAAAAGATGATAGACTATGTGGGGTGGATTTTTCACCCTAAACCAAGAAACAGAAGAGAAAATGGACAGTTGCATTTCAAGGGAGAGAAGTCTGAAAACCAAACAAAAACCATTAAATATTCTCTAATAAAAGGCAGACTAATTTATGGAACATGTCATACCAGTTCCTGAGAAAGTCCCAAATATCTAAACAATAATTGAAGTGGGTAGAGTGCCAGTGCACAAGCTGGAGTAATGGAATCCAGGTACCACCAAAAAAGAAACCACAGCAAACAAGCAAACAAGCAAAAAATGAAACACACAGGAAATGAGAACACGGAAACCACAGCTAATCTAGAAAGGTGGGAACCAGAGAAGTGGATAACTGGTGGGGAGTAGGTAAGGCTGCAGAATGATGAATTTTTATACCCACTGAACTGATCAGTGGTACAAAAAGGAGTGCTCTGTGGGGCAGGGGACAGATATTGAAACCGTAGGGACCATGCATGGCACCAAAGCAGCAAGCAGGACATGATGCAGTATAATGGCTCACATTGCCCAGCTTGCAAATAATTAAACAAATTATTCCTTATGGTTAAATAGGATAGGAACAGGACATGAGCTACAGAACAGCAATATTACATTATTTCCAGTCTGGGGTGTTGAAGTGACTGTGTGCTGTACCACATGGGACAGATAGGACTGGAAAAGTCAGGAGTACTGGATAAAGTTTTTTCTTGTTTGCTCAATAGTGGAACTTTGCTTTAGAAACTCCAAGTCCTCTCTTGTACCTACCCAGCATGCAGTGGCTGAAAGGATCAGCTCTGAACTGACAAGCCTTAGAGACTGAAGTTTGCACTTCACTCGAGTGAGTTTGTCCTGGTAGTTACTCATGAACAGCAGGAGACACACCAAAAATGAACTCTGCAGTTTTCCAGCTCATGAAAGGTACTCTCCAGCTGGGTGCAAATGTCTTATTTCTTATTATACCTAGGGGAGAGTGCAAACTGAAAATAGGGCAGAGGAAGTTAGAAAGAGACAGGAAATGTTCTTATTTTTGAATCTGTAAAGCAACAAGTAGCTTTTCAAGAACCATCTGCCACAGGCACCAGATTTTTGTTTTCCAGATTTTTTTAGAAAATGATGATTCTTTCATTGGATGTGTTCTGGCCCACCTCATTTCATGAAAAAAAAAAAAAAGAAGCAGTGAAAAAATTGTAAAACATATGTTAATGATAAAAAAAATATAAGGAAAGTAGACTTCAGAAGGAGCATGTTTAAACTAACCTGCCCCTATCCAGGACTCCAGACAGAGAGTGAAAAGCCATCACAATCTCAAGATAAAGGCTTACGCAGCAGAGGAGAAAGCTTCACCCCAAATTGGTTCCTTTGTTCTTTCATTGTAGGTAGCTTATCTTGACTCTTTCCATGCCCAGAGTCAGGGCCCAGAAAGGCCTTGGTCTCAGGGTTTCTCACTGCTATCATGGCCAGGTCCTCTTTCCAATGGAGGATTGCCAAGGGTCTGTCGTGATGCTTCATATAAATTCTGAGTTCTGTCCCAAGCCTCCTTTTCAAATGCAAAAAAAAAAAAGTATTTCAGTGTTGGTAAATATAAATGAGTATTTCTACAAGAGAGTGAGGGGGTCAAGCAGTTAGAGCCAAGCATAATGCAGGCTGGGAATGCCAGCACTCTATCCATGTATTCCTACCCTCACTAGCAGCCATGCTCACCCCGTGGATCTCCAGAGCATACCACACCAGTTATATCAAATTACATGGAAACTGGTGAGATGGGCAAGTGTTCAGTAGGATCCATGAAATGCATACTTACATCTGACCCAATTAATCCCGTTCTCCACAGGGGATAGAAGCTGCTATTTGAATTTAATTAATTGTGAAGCATTCTGTAATGATGTTGTCCAAATGGCATTGTTCAAAACCAAATTGTATTAACCAGACTGCTGAAAGCTCATTCTCTCTCGAGTCTGAAAAACTTCATGGGTTCCAGCAAAATCCAGTTTTTACAGTACTTTTAAAAAAGTGGTGTTGAAATAATTTATTTCTCCATCTTTTTTTTTCCCGGGGGAACACAGCCTTGTTTATAGTCATTCCTGTTCTAGTTGACAGCTTTTTTTATGGCAAACTGATCACTCAGAGCCTGATTCTGACACGTGGCTTGATTTAATGATCAGATGTGTTTATTTCTCTTGATCCACTGGTGGAGAAAGATTCTATTTACTATAATATGATATTTTGTACTTGGGTATTTCTCTTGTGGCCTGATATTTTAATTCTTTTGTTTATTTGGATTTTTTTTTTTTTTTTTTGTGGGGGATAACANTACGCTCCATGTTACTGGGAGTAGATGGATATGTGAGGAAGGAGATTTTCTTTTCTACAACATGAAGAGGGGGCTAGGGATAGTTGTACTGGAAGGAATAAACACCTTGAAACCCTACATATTCTGAGCACTTGTTGCTGAGTCTTGCCAGAGTCTTCACAAAGACTCATTTCTAAGTTGGGAGCACCTGATAACTCCATGCCAAGCCATACCATAAGTCACTAAAAATTTCCTCACTTCCACTCTCTGTGAACTCCCAATGGTATCTCAGAGCTGTCCACCAGCTCTCCCCACACTCTACGTCTTCACTACAGCAGGATCAATGTCAAGAAGGACTTACTATTGAAAAGCTCCATTTTCCAGTGGCTGCTTGAATATATCTGGCATACTGAGCATGTCAGAGTGTTTTTAGCTCCTGGAGAAACAGATTGGAAAGGTCATAAAACACTGCTGTGTTTGCCAGTACACATGAGGTTCCAGAAGTCCAGAATCCTACCTGTGAATTTCCGCATTGATCCTGTAGCTTCTCTCTGAGCACAGACATAACTCTTAAAGTAATTTGATTTCTAACTTGTATTTGTAATTTTTCATACAGATAATGTGTGTTCATTTGTACGTACAAATAATCCACCTCCATAAGTGCAAGTTTTTTACCAAGGGTCCAAGGTTTTATTTTCTCTGCAATAACATGACAAGACTCTTAGGAGACATGACACCTTTGTCTTCATGCCTCACCTCACTCTCTTCAAGTGGTTCTCCACTCTTCATGTGTGTTCTCATATAACCCTTTCTGCTAGTCATGTGGAAGTACTCTGCCTGTGACTCATTGATTTTTCTGTTAAAGCCTGGTGGTAAAGACTTGCTTTCAGGTTTTCTGTAATCTTCATCTGTCAAAAGAATAACTACTTTAGAAAAGAGATCACAAACTCTGTTCATTAGAGATTATCTGAGTTGCACAAATGTGAGATCTCGCACACCATTTTAGTTACGAAAGTTGTACATTTCCTCTTCAGGAATCTTACAGCCATCTGCAAGTAGCAGCCTTGATACTCTCTAGCACAAACTTTCCATGAAATTTATCTATCTGTTGTCTTATCTGCTGCTAACTTATGCCAGCTTTCTTTTTGACTTCCTTAGTGGGATCAGACACCAAATCTACTCATTTGCCCCATCAGTGGAATTTTCATCTTGTAGGCTTGTTTTGTGTGCTGATCCTCATAGGCAAGAGAAATTCTAGCAAGTCTGATCAAGTATGATGCCACTACAGAACTTGTGCGACCCAGGATGCTCTCACAGCCCTTGGTGTCTTCTGTCTAGAAGTCCTTCAAGATCCTAATGCTCTTTTTTCACCATTTCATACCTAGTTAGATGAATTAAGGGATATTTCTCTGGTACAAGGGTTTCATTGTATGTCCAGAATGGATGGTGTATACACCAATGAGTGGATAACCAAGTCTTCTGAAAAATCACTGTGTGCTCTTGTTCAGTAGTTTTCCTGCCCTACTAACAGACTATATGTGTTTTACTTATAACCTTCCAGTGGCTCTTGCAGAAGACTATGGTCTTTCTTTCATGATTTGCAAGCTCTTGCCCCATCCTTTCCTGAGGAATAGAGGCAAATTATGCAGCTATTTGACTGCAGTTTCCTTGTTTGACCATAATGACAGCTAATCTTCCATCAGACAGGTCCCTCCTGAGGCACAAACAAATACCTCCAAGGCATTTATTTTGGAACACGCACAAGTATGTGTGTGTGTGTGTCCAAGACATAAAAGCAGAGGAGGCGTAACTTCTTTTATGTACTGTTCTCCCTACATTAGCTTTACACTGTATTTCCCACAGAGGTCTCTGGATTTCTTTTTGCCTGTCTACTTAGTAATTGCCAGTCTTCCCATATATTGGCACATCCTGCTGTTCCTGGGCTTCAGTTTTCCCGAGTTTATTAATTCTGGTTCTCCTTTTGAGTGTCTTACATTTGGGTATCATGCTTCTCACGCCAGGTAGCCTCACCAATATTTCTAGCTATGAATTCTCTAGAAAAATTAAAAAGGATTAGGGTTTTTAAAAATTTATCTGCTACTTTCAAAATTATTGCTCCATATAGCTTCTTTTTTAATTACTTCTCATCTGTTTCCTACCAAGCTAAGATGCTTGTCCTCATTTAAAAAGCTGGGTTTTGGTTCTTCATGCTACTCATGTAGCATTTGTTTTCAGCTTTACCTATCTAGCTAGCAGCAGTCTAATTTCTTATCATGGACCCCATAGAACTGGATTCCTATCAGAAATAAGATATATCTCTATTACAGGTTATTTTTTTAAATGCTTGTAAACAATTGTTTTAGTAATGCCTATGGAAAGGCATAACATTGAATTTAGATTCTTATTTTCAGGTTTGCATCTTAGGAAAAACAGACATCACTTTTTCAAGCTAAGCATGCAGTATTGTATCATAAAGCAAAAGGATTTGGTAGGAACATTTATTTGGGTCATTATCCAGACTTTTGAGTTAAATAGCCAGTGTAGCTCTGAAATTCATGAGGCAGTTGTTCAGCAGCTGGCCATATCTTTGTCCTGTGGGAAGCTCCATCTGGAGATCACAAACTCTAAGAAGGCTGTCCTGTGTTGGGTCAGGGCTCTGCCTTGCACAGGAGTCGCTGTGTGGCAGCAATACGTCCTTGATGCATCCTCCTGGGCTCCAGGACTTTGCAGCTCAAGGACTTTCTAAACCAGAGGTGGTATTTTTGTGATGAGCAGCCTTTGCTATTTATGGATAGAGCAGTCACTTCAATGTGATGATTCATGAATTATTAAAATACTTTTTTAAAACTTGCTATGAGTTGTTCGTATTAGGTCTGAAGCACTTGTGGGACTAGGAGTATGTATGGCCACCAAAGCCAACAGGAGTGCATGCCAGGAGGGAAAAGGGTATTGGAAGTGGAGGAAGATCTGGTGTGAGGTGAATTCAAAGACAGAAGTGACCAAAGCTGTGTATTAGATGAAAGCAAACAGGATGAGTAATGGTTTTGCAAACTGTAGTGCGTGTTTGCAGTATTTGGTGGGTATTTGTCATGAGCAAAGTAACCCTGAGTTCAGTGACTGTGCCTGCAAGCAGGGCAGTGTTGAAGAGAAAGGAGGGGAGGCAGTTGTGCTAGTTTTCTTTCCTTATCTGATGTATTTCTGTTTGCATGATTACACGAACAACAACAGGAAGAAAATCAGCACATTTAGGGATTTAGAATAATACAATTTCATTCTGCCATTTCAGGTTCCTCAGATGGTGGTTGGGGGGTGAATGGTGGTCCTTAGCCAATGCAAAGAAGAAAAAGCAGTGGGGAAAACAAGATTGGTTGCTCTCATAATTAAAAACATTCAAAAAAGGAAATCATTAAACACTAAGTCAGTGCTGCTGTTCTAAATTTTCACCTTGGCTTTAGACTTTATGTGAAAGCAATTGATTATCTAGCTGTTGCAGTTCTCTTTTAAAATGTCTTTGAGAACTGACATTTTGTTCCTTATCTTGAAGATGTCCCAGATTTGTCTGTCATGAACTCTAGTGGAGTCAGTTTTGTATTTTTTGCTAATGGGTTGAGCTTTTATTATTCTGCCCTTACTGTTACCTGGGCTGGATGTTCATGCAATGGAGACACAAAATGTACTTTTTTCTTAGGGACCAAACAGGAATGTGAAGGAAAAGTAAAAAAAAAGTAGAGAGAGGGTAGCTTTTTTCAGGCACAGAAAATGTTGTCTTGCTTCCTAAACGTAAATACTCCCTTTTTTCAAGTTTGCACAAAGGATGTTTTTCCCCAAAGACATGACAGCTCTTTTAAGATGCTGTGGTGCTGTATGCTGCTGTTCTTTGACTTCTAGATACTGGGATGCCTGTTTATGTTCCCTGTCTCTTATTTGCTTTTTGATCTTTGTTCACTTTCCCTTGCGGCTTATATCGTGTTATTTTGTTGTAAAAATAATCTATTTGAATTTTACTTTTTGATGCATAAAGACTGTTGCTTTTGTTACATTTCTCAGTACTGTTCCTGCTTTCCTCTTTGGTGAGTTCTCTTGTGAGTATTTGTGTAGTTGGGGTTGAATATTAGACTTATATCATGACAACAGATCTTTTTCATCAGATGCTGTATTTGAATCTAACATCTGCTATTTCATGAATATTTTTTAACCCCATGTGAAGCTTAGTGATGTTTTTATTGCATGTGGCATCCCAGGCAGTGTTCTCAGCACCTCACTTTTTTTTCCTGTCACTGCTATATGCAGTGACATTGCTGCCACACCTGACTCTTGCGATTCTGTCAAATATTTACCTCCTTTAGCTATGAAACAAGAACCCCATTCTCCCATGGGGAGGTCTCATTCATCTGAGGGGAGATAGAAAGGGATTTAGCCAAAAGCACCATACTCCAGGGGTACAGGGCTTCCCAAAGGGTAATCAGTATGACATGGTGGTTTTTAAATGTTGACCTTTCTTTTACCATAAGTCTTCCCTCCTTGCCTTTGATTTCAGAGGGAAGATGTCTTAGGAATTGCTACCATAAGAATCTGGGGATCTCTTCTGCTGGCAGCTTTCAAACCTTCGAAGCAAAGAGGCTTAGACTTTAGCCTCTTTGCATTTTTAAAGCATTACAATTTAGAGGAAGCTGTTTGGCCTGGGCAGTTATTGATTTCTATTCTGTTCTTCAAACTACAAACACAGAATTGTAGGATGGCAGAGAACAGGACCAGAAGAGCCCTTGAGAGCCAGCTGGCAGAGTCAGTACCAGGCAGTACACTGGACAATTTACAGTTGCTGAAAATATTAATCAGTGCTGTTAAACATTCCTCTGTAATGTGCCCAGTATATCAGGAGTGAGTTTAAAAGAGATTTGTCAGGGATTGCTCCTAAGGGAGAGTGTGAGCTGAATTATATCTTTTTGTGGATGTGCTGATCCATAGTTGAGTATTTTTGATTTACATCCTGTAATTCTTTTTGACTTGCAAGTACTTCTGGAACAAAGGTGAGTAAAAAAGTCTCTGAACAATTATTTACCATTCTGGACAGAAATAGGGATAGGCTCTTTCTGTCCTAACAGTGTTTGCTTCCGCTTCCTTCTGCAGCAACACAGATTACAGCTGCAGATATGCTCCTGAAATACAGCTACACAGGTTTGTATTTTGTAACTCATGCCAATCTTCCACTGAGATGTCTGCTTTTTTGTTTCTGGGATCTCATTCTTTCTCAGCTGCCCTTCACCCTTTAGCCCCTTTTAGAGGCTGCCCCTGACTTTAACTTCTGTCTGGACTGAGGAAGCAATTTCTCAACATGTGGATGAGGAGCCAAGATTAATCCAGTACTTATTTTGACAGAGATATATAACCTATAAATGCATTATACAGTCTAAAAACAAGCTGCCTGAGCAATTAGCTCAGTAATCAGACATTTTAAAACAGTGGCAGAAGAGCAGAGCTATGGATTATGGTGCACAATGATTTACATCATTTAATAGAAGGCATGCAGAATTTTAATTACAATCAGGAGATTTTACATTTGCTGCAAGTACTCATGTGGGTTGCTAATGTGACAACCCTGGTATGACGAGGAGGGACCACACAAGGCAAGACTTGAAAACTGGCAGATAGGAATACAGAGACTATTTCATTTCAGGCATGCAAGAGAGCACATTTCTGAAATGAATATGTGACAAGAGGGAAGTATTGGATTTCTGTTTGAGGAGCTGACAAGTCAGACAAACAGCAGCCATGTATTATCTGTGATGGTGAAAAGATCACATCACTTTTAACCTTTGAAGCAACAGGGAAACTGAGCGCAGCATCATTTTATAATGATCTAAGAGAGAACCATCTCTTTTTTTCCCCTCCCTGGTTATATATAGCTGTTAGAGAGAGCCCTGCTGAGCAGAAAATGGAGCATATGATCAAGGGCAGTCCACTGAGTCAATTTACTGACTAATACTGTAGATTATCATGTCAAATATATAGCACCAGCAGTATGAACAATAATGAAGCCTAGTTTATTTATTTCCTGTAAATTGAAATGAAGATGTGATTGGAATTGTCACACCTTGGATATATGAGCCATATTCTCTTAATCATCCAAAACAAATTGCTTTATTCTTTATAGTGACTTCTATTTTAGGATCCATTCCAAAATTGGCAAGCTGAAACCATCTATTTAAATGTGTCAAACACGCTTAAATTATCCTCTAGACCACTGTCCCCTCAGGTGATGTTTCGACAGTCTCACACTTTGAAATACCTGCTCCCTTCAGACCCAAAGAAGGGATAACTCAGCCTTTCATCCTGTGGGAAGAAATCATTCAGCACAGCACCATGCAGAGACACTCTAAATGAACTCCAGTATCATCAGTACATCATCCAGCTGTGAAGCCAACAGGGCAAAACACTTGTGGAAACCCCAGATGGCCATTGAAGGGAGCCTTTCCTTCCCTGGTTTTCTGTTTTCCTCAAAGTGTCAGTGAGCAATTATGAGGGGGTATTGCCAATATTGTGCAGTCTCCTTGGGTCAAACTGATCACTGCCTGAAGACAAATTACAGTTAAGCAACCTGCTAAAAATTCCGCTCCAAAGAGAGGGAGTTAATTTTAATTTAGCTGTACAATACCAGACTTGTCTTTTACGGGTTTCCAAGCTCCAGGTGAAAGTCTAATTGCCTTTGGGTCTTTCAAAATTCGAGTGTGAGCAAAAACTTAGGGAATTAACATTTGAATTGCAAATCACTGCCATTCCTTCGGGGTTAAGAATCATAATCAATGTTATTGATTTCTAAAGTCCTTTGTCTAAGAGATGAGTAACTGAAGAGGCATTTACTAACTGTTTGCTAACAGTAACTCACAAAATCCAAATATTGCATGTCTGTTAAGTATAATTTCCTGAAACTGGTGAGTAAACTTTTACAGAAATTAGCAGTGTTATAAATTTAGCACATATAAGGAAAAGCAGATGGTACTGCTGTGATTGGACATGTCATTGGAGTATTCCAGAGCATGCCAAGTCTTTAATCTATTACTATTTGCATATACTACCACATTACTCACTTTTCAGTAGACTAGAACAACATGTGCTATGCACAAACAACAACTCTTTTTTCCAAGGTTTAAACTTAGAATAAAAACTAAATTCCATTTTCTGGTTTTGCAGCACTCGTGATCATTTTCCAAAGCCTCCCAAAGGTTCGTGTTGCATATTCTGGGTGGCCAGAACACAGTCACAGATTGCTGCATGGGCCCACGCACTTGGTGATCTTCAGCTTTCTGTGCCAGCAATGGGACAGGCTGTCATGAGCAGTACATCAAATGAGAAGCATCACATTTCAAAATGCTTTATGGTGCCGGAAACTCTTTGAGCAATTATCAACTCTGTGGATATCCAAAAGCAGAAGGTTTTAGTACAAACGAACAAACAAACAAACAAAACAAAAAGCCACCCCCAACAAAGAAAACAAAACTAATTCCTGGCTATTCTTAAAAAATAGAGTAACACCTCTCAGTTTAGAGGTGGTCTTGTCAAGGTGGAGTTCTGCTTTTATGGCTTGCCTTTTCTTTGGAGGAAGATAATTTAGATGCAAAGAGCAGAAAGGGCCAGAGCAGATAGGACTTAAGGAAAGAAGTGAATTTTGCGAGCAGAAGGTATAGGCTACATATAAGGAAAACAGTGAGGATGAAAGCATCAAAGAGGAGGTAGGCAAAAACAGGTCTGGGAATTAATGAGGCAAAATGTGTCGGAGAAAAAAAAAAGTTAAAAAGGAGTTGAAAAGAGAAGAGACTGTTGCAGAAATATGGAGACAGGGAAGCAAAAGACCAAGAGTAGATATCAACTTGCCTGTGTTTCACATTAGGGGTTCTAAGACCCCATTCATGTTTCCAGCTCAGAGGACAACAAATCAGTTTAATGCCCACCCATTCTGACTGTACAGTGTGTGTGATATCCTACTGTGCAGTACTTAGGTTGTCACCAAACACCTCATCTTGTCTGCTGCTGCCTGGTACTCGAGGAGCTCTTGGATGTTCAGTGAAGTAGAAACCTGCACTGCCAGGTCTCCCTGTCTCTCAGGGTGCTCCTGCTTTGTTTTGTTCTTTGACTATTGACATCTTTTCTGAATACCATCCTTCCCCTGGTGTCATCCCTTCTCAAAAGTGGAACCTCAAGAGGTTGTAGGCAGTCACAGTGAGTCCTGACCTCTGCCATGTACCTCATGACAGGCTTCTCCAGAGCTCTGGCACTGCAAACACTGTTTTAGAATTACTCTAGAACATAACAGAGGAAACATACATCATGCACGTCTCAGGAAGGCTGCTGGCATAGCAACCCTTTACTTTTGTGTTATCCTTGTGTGCGGTCTTTTATGTAAATTATTTGGGCATTTATTCTCCCATTTTCCTTGATATTCTTGAACAAAACTTGAGTTCACATAAGCATCTGAGATCTTCTCCCAAAAAATACCTTTTCCAATGCTACAGCCGTGCTTCCACATTTCATCTCTCTGTACCTCTCAGTACTGACTTCTCTCATACACAGTTAAATCTCTTGTTTCAGGTTATCCTTGTATCAGTTTTGCCAAGTAATAAAAGGCCATCACCAGGAGATCTGTTGCTTAGTTACTGGCCTGGGCAGATGGTCCTCCTGGAGAAATGTCAGCACCCCACCAAAGAGCCTATTATGGGCAGAGAGGATTGGGAAGGTTTAATGACCATTGCCTGTGTGATCTGTATCCCTGCTCCTCAGAACTACTACAGGGGAAAAGCTACTGTAAAAGTTAGCATTTTGAGAAGTTATTAAAAATTAATAATTAATAAATTCTCTGGAGAGTGCCCTTAATCTTAAAATAGAATAAAAATGTTCTCACTAGGTGAACCTGGCACTAACTAATGCCTTCAGGGAATACATTAGAGGACTGGATTAAGTAGATGCCCACACCTATATGTAGCTACATATATCTCCATGGATGGCTTCATGAGTGTGTGTGTGTGTGTGTGTGTGTGTGTAATACAGTAAAAGAAAAACTATCAAAGCCATTTTAAATGAAATATTATTTAATTTCCATTGTATGAATACTTCCAATGACGTTCTGGAATGTGTGGACTTATTACTTATCAGATGAGAAAAAAACACCCCAACAATTCCATGTAGATATTGCACTGTCAAGTTGCTATAGCATTGAGTGTCATTGATTTTTACCTCATGATGAATGTTTATTTTCCTGAGAATACATAATACCAGAATTTTATAGAGCAACCCTCACAGAAGCAAATAAAAAATGAAAACACAGAAGTCTATATGTGTAGTAAATTTCTAATACATTCAAACAGTCAAGCTGTTTCTAAGATGCAACAATTTATTTTGGAAACAAGTTTGAAAGGCAGGTAACTGGCAAATATGTTTTTTTAACCCAATGATGCTTTGAGCCTATGCAAGAATAGCTAGAGAAATCTAGATTGAGATCTTGACTAAAAATGAGAAATAAATGATATGGAAATCCAGAAAGGGTAACTTGTGTAATAGAAGATAAGGAAACAAAACCAACCCCAAAACATTATTTATTGGAAGCCTGGTATTAAGAACTGATAACTGGAAAAGAAAGGCTTGTCCCCTCAGGAACAAAAACCACCCAAAACCAAAAGCAATGAAACAAACAAACAAACAAAAAAAAAAACCCACAGCCTCCCCCAACCAAATTTATAAAATTTGCATGTGAACACTTTAAGGTTATTCAAATATTCTTGACTATTTTTAGCTACAGAATTTAAATTATTAATGTAATTTGCAATATTTAATTCATTTTGTTCAGTATTTGCATGAATTAAATGCATGAATGTCTGAGAAAGCCCTGGTAAACTCTGTCTGCATTTGCTGGGGTTTGTTCTGGTATTTATTGTAGAAAATTGCTTGAAGGTGAGAATCCACCCCCAGAGAGGCAAAAAGCCTTTTCCACTTCCTTCCCTTTGCCTGTCCCCTTCCTCTGCCCCTTTCTGGCACCAAGCAGGAGACCTCAGCAAGGTGTAGGGATGCTGCAGACCCCAGCACTTCATCCCCACCCCTGGCCCAGGCAGGGAGGACAGTGCCTGCAGGGTGGGCTGCACATCAGCCCCAAGGAATGGAGGAGCTGAGACAATCAAAACCTGAGCCATAAAACATCCCAGCAATATATTGTTCTAGAGAGTAATCTGCCTGAATCCAATCTGAGGGCTGTTTATGGGCCCTCTATGGGCATTTAGTTATTTTTTAATTTTGACTGACTGACTAATGAGGTTCTCTGAGATGGCACAGCCAGGGCACAGGAGTGGTCTAGCAAAGTCTCCTAGAATAATTACAGTTTAGGAAGAGGGCATTGAGAATGTACAATGGTATAATAAAAATCATCTTCCCCAAAGTGTTTAAATCTGCTTTGAGGAAAGGACCAGAGAACCTGATGGGAAAAATCCTGTGTAGAGGGTAGCTCAGATATTTGTGACTGGGGTATTTGGGCAGGGATGCCCCACATGTTGCTGTGGCAGTTCCCCTATGCCTGTCACCCCCCTGGGGACACTGTGTGCCCTTGTCCTGTGATATTGACCCTTCAGCAGGTTTCAGGGAGGGAGAGAACTGAAGTCTGAGGCTCAGGCTTGAACACTGCTGAAAGGTGGAAGGTGAGAGTCTGCTCATCTCTCCTGACATAGGCATCTTGCAGAAAGCAAAAGAAAATGGAGTAAGTAAATTTTAGGTATATTTCCATTGGTGTTTCAGGTTTTTGATCTTCTAAAATTTTAGCTAATTTAGTCTTGCTTTACATTGTTTAGTTGGATGTGCCCATTAACAGCTATTTCATGTTCTAGTTGAAATAGTCACTTATTTAAACACCAGCTTTGCATTTTACTCAGCCTTGCATGCAGACAGAATGAGCAGAAGTCAGTTGCCCTTTATCCAACAGATTTCTGGTCAGAGCAGATTATCCTTCAAATCTAGGTCACCAACATGTATTTGTTTGATGTAAAACAGAATCATGTGCCATTCCCACTGATAAAGTGGCCAACCTCTTCTTTCTTTGGAGAGAGACTGGCAGAAGTTACCCAAGAGCAGTCAAGTCTCCAGACTTTACTGTCCTGAGACAATTTAATATCCAGTCATATTATACTTATAAGACTCACAGACCACTGTATATTTTAAGGATTATACTTATAAGACTCACAGACCACTTTCATTTAAAATGAAGGAAAACAAGCAACCAAGACTGTGTCAGGAATCAATCTGCTGTTTTTTTTAGGAGGAATGGCTCTCTATCATAGCATTTATGGTGCTTTGCAAAACAATAGTTCATATGGTTCTCCCTCCCCTAAAATGACAACATTCATTATACTACATATAAAACTTGAAATGCAATAGGATATTTTCATTAATTGTGTTTGCAAAATTTAGAGACAGAAGCCTTTCTTTACTAAAGAAAATCTTTTTGGTTGTTTTTTCCTAGCAAACCACTCACCCTTACCGACTGTATAATCTTTAATATTAAAGTAATTTTTGAAAAATTTTGATTCTACTTAGAGATATTTCAAGGCAGGAAAATATTTTTGCTCACAACATGTTTAAATTATGTTACTCTTTCAGTTGGATAATGTTCAATTCCTACTTGAAAAGGGCGAAGCTGCATTAACTACCATTTCATTATTGCATTAACAACAGTTCACTTGCTGTTCTTACAGACTGCGTAAGTAAATCACTCATGCTTCAGAGACTTTTTTGCTGTTTACTGGAGACATAGCATACTACTAAACACAGGTTTCCAAAACAAACCTAAATTTGTCCATTGGAAACCCTCACCAAAGACAACAATGACCAATTTCTCTTTCATTAATTAAAATGTCTATTTATAATACAAGGTCTGTTTTACTTAGATTCCATAAGGCATGAGGGTTCAAATGAGAGTAAAAGCAAACCTCAGTGAGCAGGAAAATTGCTGTTAAGAGAGGCAGGAACAGGGTGAGTGCCACTGTCACATGCAGAATGATGGGTCCTGATGGAGTGTCATCTTGCAGCAGGATTAGTCAGAGCCTGTTTATGTTTTTGATGAAACATCTTGGTGAATATTTAGGAAAAACTATATTTAAACCAAATTCTGGGAAGTATTTGGTCTATACTTTGGGCAGGATTGAGGTGATAAGGTGACAATTTTACATCACCTTCTACTCTTTGGAGGTCTGGATTAAGAAGGAGTGAGAATGACATCTGGCAAAGCTGAGATCCAGAGCTTTTCAGGCTGTAAGAAATCAGAGAAGTTTGTTAGCATCCTGTGATATCACCTTCCAAACACAGCTTTTCTAAGATGAGGAGATCTCATCTGTTTTCTTCTTCCTTTTGCAAAATGAAAGGCCTTTATCATCCTTGCTTCTCCTCCTTGTATTTTATCTACTTCTGCTCTGTCTTCACTAGGCTTGAGTGACCAGAAATTCCTCATGTGTCCAAAAACTGATCGCTCTGTGAGTAGATAAAATGGCAGAATGGCATTTTTTGTTTTGTTTGCCCAATTCCTCACTGCTGTTTAGCAGAGGACTAATGTCAGAATCATATGTGTATTAATTTCCCAAACTCACAAACAAGAAAAAAAAAACAACAACAAATTTTGAGCCCACTACCATCTATGTGTAATTAGATATATCTTCTGCAATGCTTTACCTTGCACTTATTAACCCTGTATTTCATTTACTCCTATTTTGTTACTTAATCACTCATCTTTTAGAATCCTTCTGGAAAGCCTGGCTTAGCTTTGTCTGCTTTGAATATCCTGTTTCACCTGTGTACATTCCCTTGGGAACCTTTGTCACAGCTTATTTATAACTCAGTTCCTTCTGAGTGGTTCTCACATGGATTCTTAGAGATCCCCTCCAGCAAATCCCCAAGTTATGAAATTGATCATTTACTCCTAAACTCCATTACTGCCTTTTAAACAGTTAATCTGTGAAAGGACCTTCCTGCTCATCTCCTCACAATTGAACTGAATTGAATTGAACTGAATTTTGTAAGAGGTTTCTGTGAGGAACCAAAGGGGATTTGAAAGTCCAAATGTGCTTTCAGCTGAGCTTTGTCCACATATTCAGTGACTCCTGAGAACTGAAACCATGTAAGTATGACTGTCTGAAAATCCACACCATGAATTATGTAAAGTACTGAGAGATGGGAGGTGTCTCAAAGTTGTAAAGATGATTTAAGAATGAAATCTCCAAAGATATTTTAGTGTCCACTCCCTAATGATTCCATTTTGCATTCAAGTCTGAATTGAATCTGGGTTTCTAACTTTGTGCTTATGAATACCAAAAGGAAAATTTCTCTGATGTTCTCTATCCTATACCTAAAATTAATCATCTGTGTCCTTGAAATTTAATTAAACCAGATAGTCTTTTAAATAGTTTTTCCACCATATGTTGGAAAAAGAGTAGCAAAATTAAAAGAATAAATCACATCAGAGAGTAAATTAAATACACTGTTTGAAGCCAGCTTCTCTCTCATTTTCCTCATTGTTAAAACTTAGTCAATGCTGACAATAAGCATTTAAAAGTGGTGAGGACAAAGCACTTCAAAATGCATTGTACAGAAAGCTGAGCATGGAAGGCATTGAATGGGCTAGATTTTGTGAAATGTTTTTCCTATTTCTGATTGCTTTGGTGTGAAACTGGTAGTATGAAATACATTCTAGCTCTGATGGAGTAGAAATAAAAGCTTTACAAAAATGAAAAATGAAAAATGAAAAATGAAAAATGAAAAATGAAAAATGAAAAATGAAAAATGAAAAAAGAAAATTATTTCAGAAGTATTACCCCCATTTATATGTTGCTTACTGTAAAGCTAAGTCAAGAGAATTTAATGCCATCAATTTGTAAAGCACAAAAAATGAGTAAGTTCATAAAGGGTAATTAAAAATGAGAAAAATATGCAAGTCTTGTTTAATGAAAATTGTTTAAATCCAATACCTAAGCCTGTTCATTATGACATCATAAGACAATAATAATAAATTTACATTGTTGAAAAGCATGTATAGAAATTATTTGCCCAAAACTCAGGAAATATAATTAGTTTTTAATGGATAATTCTTCTAAAATACTCTGGGTGTGAACATCTGAAAGAAAAGTATCAGAAGAACACTTTCCTCTTGCTTTTAATTTCTTTTCTGTTTCTCATCCTAGTTTATGACCCTTTTCCCTATGCCTTAATGCAGGACAGACGGAGTTGTGATTCTGTTTTATGTAACACCTAACTTCACATCCCTTTAGAAAGATAAAGTTAAAGGCAGTGGATTCTCCCACTCCAGCTGATGTCCAGTGGCTTCCAGCTGCTCTTTGAATTTGGCTTTAAAATCTGTAAACACATAAATAGTCTGGGATTTATGCAAGTGAGAGCCTGTCCAGTTTAAAATTAATATGTTTTAGGTGTAGTCTGATTAAAATAATGGTAGAGACATTTGAAAAGTCATTTGGACTACTTTAGCAGTGTCTAAGCTCGTGAACAGGTTGAAGACTGTCAGTGGATGAGTGTCCATGGTAGATATGTCAGAGGGTATGAACTGAGTAAACCTTGGGGATGAAGAGTGACTCTGCAGCCCCAGCAGAGGGTACCCAAGGTAAGTTGTGCAGTAGTTCACCAACCCTCTAGGTCAAAGGAAGACATGTCCACTACTTAAGGGAAAGCACTTAAGGTCAGTTCTTCATCTAGCATTTTGAATTATTTAAAAAAATATTTGAATAATAATTATTTTTTAATAATTGAAATATTATTTGAATAATTTTAAAAAGGTTCTTTATCAAAGTGTATAAATTTGTTTTTCTTTCTCTGTGACTATTCCCCCAAGTCCTTTATATGTAACAGGATGTTGGAGATGTCAAATTGTAGTTTTGTCATAAGATGATGGTGGTTTAGAGACAGATTTTTTTAACTACATCCATACTGTTGAAGTAAATCAGATGGAGGATTTTATTGTTCCTGAGGCCAGATATCACCACACAGCTCATGATGGCAGTGTGTGGCCTCAGTCCCCAGTGGAGCAGATTTGTCTGGGAGAAAGCTTTTTGGTATGATCCACCCTAGAGTGAGCTAACCCACAAGCAGCATGGACAATGAACTTCCAGCACTTGGGCTGATTCCCCAGCTCCCCTCAGCAGCGTGGAGGAAGCCTTTCTGTCCCCTCTGCTTCATCTTGGGTGGAAGCAGTTTAGGGGCTCAGAGGGCCAAAAGGACACAAGCACACTTCTGCAGTCTCATGGCAAAAGTATCCTCTTAGCACAGACATGTGGGTCTTCATATCTCCAGGGTTTCTTTGCTCTCTTTCAACACTATTGGCCCCTTTCATTGGAAAAGGCAGAGTTCTCACCCCCCTGAGGTCTTTCAGGTGATGTCTGGTCAGGTAGGAGAGCACTGATGGGGTCAGGTCACTTGCCAGTGAGTCCTGGCAGTGCTCAGAGTGCAGGAACACCCCAGGCTGCAAAGCTCCTTTGGCTCCTGGGGGATTTTACTGTTAAAAATCCCACGGTGGTTATGGAGCTGTGTCATCTCCAGGGCTGGAGGTGGGGCTGTAAGGGCTCTGGCTTTCCTTGCTTCTGTTGGCACCTAAATGATCCTAACAGCTACAGCTTGGGTGTCTCTAGTGCTATGTTTGTGTAAATGCATAATATTAGGCATAGTAACAAGTGGGTATAGCAAGACAATGCTGTTCTCTAATAGATTATTTCATATTTGAAAAAGGTTTTTCTGATAAAGGTTATAAAAACCACACCTTTTTTTTGCAACCAGCAAACAGCTCCATGTTGGGAAAACAGTAATAAACCAATCCAGAGGTTCAAATCTATTCAAACACAGAGGAAAACTGACCATGTATCACTCATACCCCAGGTGAATGCTGTACCTCCTGTACCCAGGGTAAATCCCATCTGCTGCAGTCCTAAATAAAAAACTAACATGGGGACTGGACATGCTTCCCTCTGGCTTGTGTGAGAAAGAAGTGGCACAGACAACTGTCTGGGTTGGAAAAGCAGGACTCTAAATCACATTGGAACATAAGTGGCTCCTTATAGTTAAGGGTTGGGTGCTGAATACCTAAAAGAATTTGATTTAAACATCCCTGTCCCTAATGTCAGATGGCTTTCCCACTCAAGTTGTTACAGCGTAAGCTCAAAGGAAGGCTTTGACATTGAAGATGAATTGCTCAGCCCCATGTGACAAAGCTGTGATCCACCAGGGCACAGTGGAAGTCAGGACTCTCCAAGCTGGCGTTGAGCTCAGTACTTTTTTTCCTTCCCAGAGATCTCTCAGGAGCAACAGAAATTAAATTTTTTAAAAATGAATGAAGTACATATGGCAACACAGCTGCTGAAAATCTGTTACCCTTTTTAATCACCTCTCATGTCCTGAGCATGCATTTTATCCTTCAAACTCAGTAAAATGAAAAACACTGAGAGGAAGGCATCTCCCTGTATTATTGGGGAATTTGGTAGTGTTATTAAGTCATTAACTCATGCCAGAGAAGCCTTGCCTAATAAGGTTATCCAGAACTTACGTCTCAGTCGGTTCATCTTTAAAATACTTTACATACTTGTAATCACTAGGACAAGCAGAGTTTTCACAGAGGTACTGCAAACTGCAAATAAATAAAATTGAAAAAGGAGAGGACCATTCTTTTTCTTAATGATGGTGAACTTTTGAAATGAAAAGGTTGTAAGCCCTGGATAAGTGCTCAAACAGCCTTGCAATGACACAATTTTCCACCTGCTTATGGATACACTGTAGAATAGACCTTCATGCTGGAGTGACAGGGTCTCCAAAGCACAGTTTACTGCCTACCCTCTTGCCATAAGCATTCAATGCCATAAGCAGTCAGTGACTATTTCTCATTTGGTAGCCTTGAATCACACTACTGATTATTCACCTTCGCGTGTCAGCTCCAAGGTAAGGACAGCAAGTTGGGTGATATATTCAATTCCAGTCCTGGAGCTGGGGAGAGAGAAAAATGCTACTATTGAAAGAGGTTCTTCTGTGAAGGAGCAGTGATTTACATCCTGAATAGGTGCAAATTATCCTCCCTTTCCACCCCCAAGTTCAGCCAATATACTGGTTATTCAATATCTTACTGCTGTGATGCTTTTTTTTCTTGCAGTTTTTGATTTTCTGTTAAGTTCAGAAGGCTGTGGTTTGGTAAGAGATATGAGGATATTAAATATCCTCGTGAGGGATTGGGCTCCTTATCAGACCAAGAAGTGGTTATTTTCAGTCAACAGTGAAGCATCTGTCAGTCAAAGAAAAGGTCTTTAACTAGAACAAGCTCCTGAACTTACAATTCATCCCTGCTGGAATGAAAAAGAATAGAGCTGCTTTGTCTGTTGGTTTTGAATCCTTCATGGAGAGCTGCCAGCAACTGTTAACTTGTGTATTATTGTTCTATCAGACAGGAGAAACATCAGGGAGAATTTACCAGCACAGTCACAAGCCTTTCATCACACAGTTATTATAGTGATAAAGTTCAGTGGTAGTTACTCACCTCTCCAAAAACAAATATCACCCACTCAGACAAGAGAGGATGGGTTTCTGCAGGATGATGCTACATTAGCTTGTGCTACTGCACCTGACTCCCAGCTACCACTAAATCCAAGTGCCCAGTGCACTCTGAAGTACTGATGGTCAGAGCACTCCTGTGAGCAAGGAGGGGCTACCATCTCCCCTTGTTTCATAGGTTTGAGGTGGAGCTGTAAGGCTGCTGTGAGGCTGAGCAATGGAAACCCACTGACATGAACTTGGGCCCCTGTACCTCTGGGTCATTCAATTCAGCCTGGCTGGAGCAGACACCCTGCTACCAACATGACCATGTTTCCTCCCCACAGAAGGCTCAAGGAGAGCAATATAAACCTATGGAGTCAAATCTCTTCCCTATAGGGCTGGGATGTATCTTGCTGCTCAGGGCATTTGATTTAGACATAGAAAAACTAAAGCTCAGATTCACAAACACTGGAAGTCACCTGATTTCCATGTATTTTTAATGTGGGTTTTAACTTCCTGTTTTTCTTTAAAACCTGGACTCTGTATCATTGCATAACCAGATAATTTGCTGAGGTGCTTTGGAGGGATGCACCTCAACTACTCAACTACATGGCATGCTCAATAGACAGGTGATTGTGTGTCTTATTTGTCCTCTTTATCCTCCAGGAAGACGAAGTTGCTCGTGACAGCCGATTCAATTTCAGTGGCTATGGCATGGGCCACTGCCTGCAAGTCAAAGATGGCACAGCAGTTAAGGCAACGCCACCCAACCCAACCCCAGCACCACCAAAGGATTCAGATTCCATCAAAAAGAAGTTTGTTGACCGTGCAAAAAGGATTGATACAATATCCCGTGCTGCGTTCCCGCTCGCCTTCCTCATTTTCAACATCTTTTACTGGATTACATACAAAATTATACGGCATGAGGACATTCACAAGAAATAGGCAACTCTGGTTTGCCAGGACTTCTCAGCCAAAGTGATCCACATGTAAATAAACAGCGAAATGTCATTCTGTCATATGGACTAAGGATTTCTTCCCCACTCCCCCAGAACACTGGAGAAAAAATTAGCAAAGAGGAAGTGTAGAAGGAAAAGTGATTCCATGACAAAATATGCCGTGAGACCAGTCAAGAGGCTCCCCCTATGTACTCCTAGTGTGTTCTTCCAGATTCAGCATCGATCAGACATCTATAATTGGGGCCAAATTATACCCAGCTTTATCACCAAGATATTACCTTTCAGAACAAAAGAGAATCAGAAAACAAACAATTCTCCTAAAACATCTATCAAGAGACTGTGGTGGCTACAGTACAGTGAGTTATAAGAGGACCAAAATTTTTCAGGATAATGTTGCCTTTCTATTTGAAACAAGTCTACTGAGCTACATTCCATGACCATGTCTGTAGGTAGTGGTTTCACCAAGGAGTCCTTTTGTGGGTTGTAAATTATTTCTACTGATAGGGGAGAGGGAAAAAAAAAGGAAAAAAAAATTTATACTTTACTATCCTTGTGGGTGTGCATTTTAATATTATCTTGCTTTACTAGAATTGTAATTTTGGGGTTGAACTTGTGTGTCATGTGATTTATTTGATAGTTGACACTCCAAAACCAGTGAAACTGCCCGGTTTATTTCTGTTGGGAGACAGTGCACTTACTTCATTTTATTTCTGCTGATTTTACATGCAACTTGAGGTGCCAAACTGTATTTTACCTATTGTGCTACCCTGTACCACACTACTTAGTAAGAACTTGTTTCCTCAAAGGTGTAGCTCAGTTTAGCATTGAGTTTCTATTATCGCTCTCATTGTAGCTGCAGTCAATAGCTCTATAGGTAAACACAACTTGTTTACAGACCTCTAATTTATATCTTTACTCAAAGTGGCTATCATTTTAAATATCATTAATCAACCTAAGAATTTTAAAACTGTACTGTGATTTTCAGAACCTGTTACCTTTTGGTGCCGGATCTGCGTTATTCAAATCCTTGCTACATGTTTTAAAGTAGAAAATTTAAAAAAAAATTTAAAAAAAGAGGAAAAAAAGATGGTATTTTTGCTTACATGGAAGAAGACAACCTGTAACATAAGATGAGTAAAACATTAAAATTTTACACTTGCTGTAAAAGGGTTTATTAAAAAAAGGTATTTGTTCAATTTCAATAAAGCTAAATGTGATACTAACATTTCTTCACTCTTTTCTTCATTTGCAACAGCAGCAGCAGCAGCAGGGCTGTTTGTGCCACAGCCCAGCTCTTCCACTGCTCTGTCAGCAGAAAGAGGGTGAAAAGCAGCCTTCTGCTGACATGCCTTAGCACGCCAGATTTTTCTATCTATCCTGCAGCAAAGGGACTATTGCAGCCCCTGGGAATATGTCAAGGACTGTCAGAAGTGTGTCTGGGATATGATGGGAGCATCGTAGAACATTTGTATGTGCTGAGCCAGGCCTGGGGAGGAGGGACACTGCTCCCTTCTCACACTAACCCTGCAGAGCAAGAAGTACAGCCCAGCTTCACACATGTTGTCTCTGGCTTGGGGGTGTCCTGAACTTTCTTTTGGCTTTCTTACAGCTTCACCACTCTGGTGAGCTGAAGGACATGCTGAGATGGCCTGTGCCAGGTGCCTCTTGTGGACATGGGAATGACCAATAGTTTAAAAGCAAATTAAAAACTGCATTTAGTTTTCTGCCCTTCCCTTGTGAGGCCCAAATACACACACTGTAGCTGCCCAGTACAGGCATTTTTTCTCACTCCCCTAATGAGATGTGGCACTAAGACATATTGAACCTTCAGCACCTCTCACTCTGCTTTTGCTCCTGGACCAGCTTCTGCCGAGAGAATACAAGTTCCACAGCCTGTCTGAGCCTGTATTTGTGTCTTTATGTGTCTGTGGCTGTGCTCCCATCTCTCTCCACATGGCTGTCTGTAGCTACCAGGCTTTGTTCCTCCGCAGAACAGGGGAGGGAATCTGGAGGTCGTGACAACTCTGATTCCTGAACAATAAATCAGTGACAAAAAGCCAGTCGTGCATTTTATCTTCCCATACCCTCCTCAGCTTTGTGGACTCTTCAGTTGATTACACCTCTGATGGAACTGGCAACATCACCTCCACCTCATTGAGACAGCGGATCCAGATGTGACTGAAAGCCCCAGAAAGGGTAACAAGTGAGAACTCAAAACAACTGTCCAAACTCTTCTGCTCTGAAAAACAAGCTTTTGATGCAAATTCAAATATCATAATATATACAATTTTTATGGCATCAGATTTGCTTTTATTAATTTTTAAAGTGGAATAGTATTTGATTACAGATAATGTAGTAAAGGAAAACCCCAGCACAATCCCAGTACCACGAACTGTGGCAGGGTGAAAATACCCAGCTGTAAACCATGTTTGTATGGGAAGTTAGGAGCCTTCACTGGTATGTAGATATTCAGACCTCATTTACTATCCCCTTGTTGCAAACCCACTTTTCAAATGAAGGTGTAATGCCAGCATTAATAAGGATTAATCCTCCATGCCCAGATGTGTTGCAGAGATTCTCATTCTCATGAATGTCAGACAGAGCCTGCTGCTCACAGCTGCCACAAAAGCTGCAGACCACTGCAATAGGAATGCAAACCTACTCTCAGCTGATGGATGTCTTTATGTCCCTTCCTGTGGTGAAGCTCATGTGCCTCCAGCATCCACACAACAAATTCAACTGCACTCTTTGCAATTCTTGGCTATTAGCATTTATCAAATAGTTCACTAAAATATCTTGCTGATCAGAACTGAGGTTTGCTGACAGTGTCCGTGGGAAGATTGCTCTGCTGTTGCCTTCTGTATAAAATTTGGTCCAGCCATGAGAATAATCTGTGCACAACATCTGAATAGGTCTGTCTCTCTCTTTTGAAGACAGAATTTAGGGACACATGACAACTAGTCAATTAGTCATGGATATTGAAATTACCTAACTAAATTTTGGAAACAATGTGTGCAAATGGACCAGGCCCAGCAAGCACCACAAAGAGGAGTGACCACATGATACAGAAAAGTTGCCACATGCTGGCTAGTGGCCTGTGAACCCTCTGATGGTTTGATACTGGCCATCTATTAAAGAACCTTCTCTCAAAAAATATGACTGGTGCCGGAAACTGGTTGAGAAACAGCCTGCAGATAAAACATCAATTAAAAAGGATAGCAGGACACAACTTTCCTAAACAAATTCTCAGTAGGGTTAACAGAGAAAAAAAGACTCAAAAAATGATCACCTAGCACTCAGGGAAGCAGAAGAATTAAATAGTTACGCAATTTTATTCAAAGACACCATTGCAAGAGGAAAAAAATGGCTTAGAAAATAACTCTGAGACAAATAACCTTTGTGAAACAGGAGACACATCAGGTTGGAAGGAAAGAGACACAAGATTAATTCTGAAGAGATTCCACACACATTAGAAAGTTTGCAAGCTACAATTCTAGCTGGAAAAATAAAATTAAGCCCTTGGGCATTTAAACTACTTGCATTTAGTTATAAGACAATTATGATGACTTCTACTTTACCAAAAAAAGCTTAAAAAATCTTTAAGCATGTCTTTAAAGGATGGAACATCAGGTCAGGTCATTGGCATTCTGTTGTTACAGGCTGGGCTTGAGTGATTCAGTAGTCAAGGGGAAATGTTTAGCCATCTCTCACCAGATAGATGCTGTCAAGTGCTGTGATAAAGCCTAACTGATAAAGGAGATCTTTTAAAAAAATCCTACTACATTAGGAGGAGAGTGAAAAATAAAAAAAAAATAGTGCAATATGAAATGAGAGATCTCTCTTGTTACTCTTTCCTGTTTTTTTTCTCTCCATATTTCTTTAGGTGGCAGAGACATCACTTGTGATGTACTGAATCAAATGTGGTGTAGCAGTAGAGGTTTTTGAAGTAACCAATATGAGATATCAGCAATTCATAACTACTGGAGGACAACTCCAGGATATGCAATGACTCTGGGGTCAGATTTTTTTCATGTGCTGTAGAGGTGAGGAGTAAGAGTGAACCTCATCCACAGACATTGAGATATTCTCGCTTTGATTCCATTTTTCCCAGCATGAGATGTTGAAAGCAATAGGAAAGAGCTGATGAGAAAATAATGTTTGTGTCCTGCAGGCTTGTCACTGTAGGACACAGCACAAATGACGTGGCAGCATTTCTGTTCAAGGCAAATGAAAAAAACTCTTTATTAAAAAATCTGACTCCATATTTACATCTTTCTAAAATGCCAGTGTCATTGGAGGGTTACAGTGTCACCTCCTCAATGTCACTGGGCAACCAAACAGTCCATCAAGTTGCTCATCCCCCATAAAAAATGAAAACAAGAAGTTATTTACATAAAGTCTGTGAGAAAATTATATATAAAAATACAAACTTTAAAAAACAATAAAAACTTAAAAAATTCAAGACAACACAGGCTGAACTGCTACAGCTCTTCATCTTTATACAAACCTGCCTGACCTGGGTGGCACAGGAGCTACTGCCCAAAGGTGAGGCACCAGCCCAAACTTACAGCCTTTTGTAGCTGATACTACTGAAAATATTGTGGAAGAATCTGAACTAGCCTTTGAGATTACAGACAAGGGCATTTCCTGGGAAGGGCTTTCACTGGGGTGGTGTCTTTGCCTCAGCAACAGGATTCTGCATCTGCACCTGCAAGTCACATATTATTAATTTATTCAAAAGATCTGACTCTGTCCAATAGTGGCATTTCTGTATTTAGAAATATATTTACAAATACATGAAGAAATATATTTAATGTGTGGTTATAAAAAGTATATGCACAGCTTTCTTATTCATTTAAAATTAGAACACAGCAACGAACAAAGAAACAAAATCTTTGTAAAAAGATCAGCTTTGTATTACACAAAGTAGTATGAAAATAATTTTCTTTACTATATTAATTTTCATTATCTATAATGTGGTATCTGTGGAAAATTATCTTCTGCCAGACTTTGAAAATAATTTATTCTGATGATTTTTGGCTTAGAAGTTTGTGTCTTAAAATGCTTTGGAAAACTAAAAACCAAAACCAAGGCTGACTAGAGAAACTTCTGCCTGGGAAAATACTCTAAGCAGGAACATATTTTCTCCATAAATACTCCTCACAGATTTTACATTAAAAATCAATCTTTTCTAGTTTAATAGGAATCTAAAAAGATTTTTGTCATTTGAAGATACCTTTCCTAATTTTGCAAGGCAATTGTGAAATATCATCAAATTTAGGACTTAGCTTCAGAACAAGAGAAGCTTCACCAGTTCCAGACAAGCTCATCTATCCAATTTACTTCCAAATCCAATGCAGTGCTTACTGATAGCAGAAGGAAGAAAAATTCTTCAATAGCTTCCAGATCAGTTTCTTATAAAGGATTGGTTTCCAACACTAAGCACTAGAAATAATTTGAGAGGGAAAATATTCAGAGTGGATTAGCTCTCTTCCTCTCAGGAGGAATAGAAAATTGAGTCAAAATAAGCATCTCAGATAATAATTAGGAAAACTGACTCTGTGAAATACATACACTCAGTTCTTTAAGTTGCCACTGAAATGAACATGGTAAATAATCATCTTCACTATGGAGAAATGCTGTGAGGCAATATTAGGAAAAAAAGTAGTGAATATCAGGGATCCTGATCCCATTTTTCTTGTGTTAAAAATGGGATTTTACTTGGACAAATTATATAGTATTCTCTCTAGCCATCTGAACAGCTGTACAACTGATTCAAAACCAGCTCCTTCAGATTATCACAAGGCTTGAATCTGATGTCCAGCAGAGTGGGCTCCTGTTGTGGGGATGGTGGACAGTGTGTGCCATGCCAGGAAGATGGCAGCTGGATGCATCCCTCCTTTTTCACAGGAAAAACAGCAAGATCTTTGAGAGTGCACACGGGAAGTTTATTCCATAGCAGTGCTTAATGAAACTGCTTTAAACAGAGCAGTTGAAGGACTCACAGGTTTCCACCTTACCTTTGCTTTGGCATGAATCCATTTTCCCTGAGGTGATGAAGAGTGCAACCCTTGAAATCCCAGGGTCAGGCCTGTGGCTGGACACATTTGGAAATCACATTTTTATTGCCTGGCTTCTGGAGAATACCTTCCCTGTTTTCCCTTTAATACAAAAAGAGAAAAGAGCTATGCCCCTGTATGAAACACTGTGGAACCAGAGAGTCCTTAGCAGGGTTTTCCAGTGGGAAAATGAGTGCCCTAATGACTTAATTCACACTGGAGACACTACCTCCTCCTCCTCCTCTCTCTGCATTGTCAGGCAGAGAGGTTATGAAAAGGCAGGAGAGTCTGGCAATGAAGAAGCTGCCAACGCACAGGTAAAGTTTTCCTCTTGGCCATTGCTTGGAGTTCAAAGGGGTCACATGTGTGGCTGCATTAGGGGGAGACCAAGGAGAGCAGCATGAACAAATGTCTATGATGAGCTAATTAACCTTTGGAAAGGAGAGTGAGCGCATTTTTCCTGTAATAGGCTAATGAACTCTATCCTCCGGGAGAGATGTGGGACATAATCCATGAGGCTCCTAACAGGGGTCTGCCAAAGCTGCTCTTCAGAGGAGGGGTGAAGAGCAGGGCTGTTACTGAGCCATTAGCTTAAAAAACAAGAGCTGAAAGAGCTGCCTGCTGCAGGAAAATTGGGCTCCCCTTCCATGTGTATTACATTACATGTAATAGGGCTTTGAAAGCGTGTTTTCTGCTTGGAAGAATATCACAATTTTCCACTAATCCATGCAAGAAGCAAAGCTGAAAAATGAGAAAGTATCTTTTTCTTGGCAATTTTTTTCCTTATAGTAGCTCAAGTCAAAACCAAGAGAAACTTTTATGCTGACCTCAGATGTAAGTCAAGCTGTTACAGGTTGATGGTGAAAGTTTCAATATGGGCAGGGTCTCAGCCTACATCTTAGCGGTTATGGCACATTTGCTATAACATAACATAACATAACATAATACCACACTTTGGAGCCCAATGACTTTGTTTTCTTGAATTACCACGATGAGAGGTTCCACCACTGACCCTTCTGGTGTTGCAAGTGCAGTAAGTGAGGTCATAACTGAAGAATTTGCTAAAGAACATTTAGAATTTCAATTAAATTTTCCTCTCATCAGAATCTATGTGTATAATAGTCTTTCAAAGGCCTTTTCAAAAGGACACTGGCAGAGGCTAAAGAGCATTTTAATGTTTCCTTTGATTTATTAACGCTAGCTCAGTTTTTAATTTGCAGAAAAGAAGTGCTCCATTAATACCCACAGTAACATTTCACATTAAACATCCTAAATGTGACCTAATCTATTTTTAAAGGAACTAATTCCCATGCACTGGTTGACTTATTCCAGGCATCACCAAGGCTGAAAATGTGAAGCCTGTTCCTGACATGCAGCAAGGTTTCCTTGAACAGCTGCACTGTTATTCTCTCTGTAGTTTTCTGCAATAATATCAGAGGGCAGGACTTGTTTTATGGCACCAAGGAAACAAAGGAGGATATTTTATCATAAAGAAAATTTTCATTTTTGCTGCTATAATAGCAGAGAGAATTTCACTGGAAATTGATAGCTTCTGCAAATTGCAAAGCTTGTATTGCATTTGTGCACACACACACACATTCCTTTCACTTTGCTACCCTTAGTTTTATAGCAGTATTTCTTTGACTGATGTCCCTGAAAATTTCATCTGCTACACAGTGCTAGTGTGGTAGCACAGATAAATATCTACCTTCTTTTTCTCTGACCTAGATGTGGAAAAGGTCCAAAAGTTATCTTTAGCCTGATTAATAAGTCTGATCTGCTAATATGCTGCCGTGGATTAAATATATATATGTCATCTGAAATAGCTGAGGCACAGCTCACACATCCTGTAAATGGCAGTGTTGGGATGTACCTGCAGTGGGTTTTGCTAAGCAGGCACTCTGCCCACTGCTTTCTGATGAGGTTTCTGGGTCACATCTGAAGACTTCAGCAGCAAATGTGATTGTGGTTACTACTGATGGAAATCTTTCCTGCAACTTAAAATTCGAGCTGATCTTAATAAATCACAAGGGAAATATGTACTAAAAAGGGAGGATTCTTTAACCTCTGTGTGGTGCTGGCACAAGAGCCACAACAATGCAGAAGGACACCAGAAGCCCCTTTTGCAGCTGGGGAGAGTCTGAATGGCATTGGTGCCTGGGGAAGCAATCCCAACCTCCCAGATATCCCACAGGGCACAGAGGAGCTGCCTTGCAGCAACAGACAGGTCAGGGGACAGCCAGGCTACACTATCAGCAATGTTCACCCTTGGAGCAGCCAAGAAGAGGCCACTTTACTACTTTATTCTCCTCACCATGGCTTGATCAAATTGTCTTTCCAAGGTTGCCCAAGCCCTAATGTTCACTCTTCTGTTTTCAATCTGTGGTTAGGTGACCACATGGTTACACACGGGCGCCTTTTGCAACTGCCTCACGCACATCTCACCCCTGGCCACTCCCTGGGGTGTTCTGGCTGCCCTCCCTTGTCACTAGCTATTCTCCCTTCAGGCTGGGTAGAAGAAGTGAGCCAAATCCTCTGTAAAATTAGAAGGATGGAGAAAGAAACCTACCCACCAACTCCAAACCACCCAGAGAGCTGCTCCCCAGCTCAGCCACACAGGCGTGGGAGGTTCCCTGTGAGCTGATGAAAGGGCAAGAGGGTGCAGCTGTGTGTGCGAAAAAAAAAAATTAAAAAAATTGTAACTGGAAAGCAAAGAGGAGCAGGTTTTGGAGGCACCTCAAAAAAGTTCAGAGACTTCAAGAAAGTCCCAACAGCAAAAGGAGAACTGAAAACAGAGAGAAAGGATCCTCTTGTTCATTTCAATGGTGATACGAGTAAGACAAGCAGATCTCCACCTCTCCAAGGATATTGTCACCAATTGCTGTTTTTAATGAAAATTGCCTGGCAGATTCCCAGTATCAGCTACTCACTCAGAGGGGCTTTTCTATTATTAGGACAGTCAGCTGGGAGAATGGCCAAGGTTTATATTATCTCCATTACCAGCTAGCTTTAATGGTACTGGAGAGCATCTTTGATTTTTGGAATTATAACTGCACCCTTTGGACACTATTCCAAAGTTCCTCTGTTTCAAGAAGGTCAGCACTGGCCCCTCAAAGGAAAAATTAAAATTCTAGGCTGAAGTAATGAAAAATCAAGGTGTGAATGACCTTAAGAGACTGCAAGATCTACTTTGGCCTCAAGGGGACTGTCTGAAGATGGAGTAATGGCTGTGTGTCCCCTGGAACCTCCTCTTAGTTATGCTCTGTCTCAAAGCAAATTTTTTGTCATGCACTGCATTTTCTCATTTATATATCCCCATGAGAAAAAAAATCAGTGTCTCCCCACAAAAACTTGCATCATCTTTACTAATTTTTCCTATCTCATGGGGGTTTACAAAAGCAATTGTTAAATTTTGAAAAAACAAAGTCATTCAGCAAAGAAACAGTTTGCAACAGAAAGCACCATTCAGCTTTTTGGTCTTGAACATACAAGTGTTTATCCAAGCTATAGAGCTTAGTTGGTTGAAGAGTTCCTGAAACCCCATTGTTCCTGCTAATTCCTGCAGAATTGTTATTTTCTAAACTACTGCATCTCTGTTCCAGAGGAGTGGCTTACTGGGAGATTTTTTTTCTCTTTTTTAATTATATGTTTCAAATTATGATCACCGGGCTTCAAGGACAAAGGATTTTTTTATTATTATGCTTTTCATGCATCATTGGAGCACCTAAAGAGTTTCCAACAGATTCAGAAAATCAGGCTGCCTGTAGTGAATGAATTCTTCAAAAACAGTGATATTATTAGCTCTTCTGTGTCATTGAACAGACAACCTAAATGCTAAAACCAGAAATTTCATTAAAGATTAAAGAAATATCATTTCATGTTTCACCTGCTCCATTAATATAAAATATGAATTCTACCTTTCATGACACAACTGAAGTGCAGTGTAAGATTTCAGATATACCATTATTTAATCTCTTTCAGAGAAAGAGAAAAATAATGTTCAAAATCCTTGAAGAGCTGTGTCTGAGCATGACAATATGCTTTGTCTGACCATTTTAAGTCACTAAAGAATATCTTGGCCTTGAGATTTTTCAATACCTCCTGTTCTTCATGCACCCCTTGAAGTATGTTAATGGAGACATAACTTTCAGGAAATGCCAAGCACTTATTCTTGGAGTCTGAGGCCTCCAAAGACTTCTCTGCTGGAATACCCAAGAAGTGAGGCACTCAAAATCACTAAGTGCTATTTGGAAATCTCAGTCTTGAATATTATGATCAAACTACTTTTACCTGGAGTTTTTCCTGGTCACTTACTTGCAGCTCCATCTTTTTCCTTCTTCTCACAAGGAATGGTTTCTGAGCAGATTCCTGGTCTTTTCACCAGAGGCCAAAACCCCTGTGGACATGGTGAATTGTATTTTATATCTCTGCAGTAAGAAGAGGACTGTAGAAATTTTCTTAACAGGAAAAACTGGAAAAGATGCCTGTCAGACATTTTTCTAAGAGCAGCATCCTAGCAAAAAGGCAAGTTCAGAAGGTCATTCCACCATGTTAACATTCCCTATGTACCTTACAGCAGAAGATTAAAAAAGGACACCAAAATCTTCCCGGAAAACACAACCCCATTGTTTCTGAATAATTTTCAGCAGAGGCTTTCAGAAGACTATCAATATTCAAAAGATTAACTCTCCTACAAGTGGAGTGTAGGTCTCTGTTTTGTCCCCTTCCTGGAACTATGTACACATATATTTGTCACACCAGTCCCATTGTCCTCTGGCAGGAGCCATGGGGTGCTCTACCACAATTCTCCAAGTCACCAGTTTTTGCACTTTCCCTGTGCTTTAGGACCCTGCTTTTTCCAGTGGCACATACTGGTGTCAGCACAGGGCAGGCCATGGAGCTTTGCACAGCAGAGAGGATGAGCCTCCCCTGGGGAAAAAGGAAACCTCCTGACAGACCCATCATGCTTTTGAAATGATTGAGGTTTCCACAGCACCCCTCTGGAAACAGCACAGCCAGGGTTCCTCAGCCAGCCTTTCCCTGCAGAAATCCTTGTCCTGGCTATGGCAGAACTCTACAGCTTTCCAGTCCTCGTGGCCTGTGCAAGACGTTGAGCCTCTATTTTAAGTAAAGAACAGCACTAATAAATAAAGTGGAAAAAAGGGTAAAAGCATGCATGTTGTATTGTGTTTTATATGCTTTTTTATAATTGTTCTGTACCTTGGTTTATCCCAGTTCTCCCCTATGCCAGTGGTTCTGCCATCCTGCCTCCTCCCTCAACCCCTCCCTGGTGTCCTGTCCCTCACTCAGCAGCCCATCCCTTCCCCTAGAAACTTCTGTTAAGGGCGTCGAGTGACTGGATCAGGAACCGGGGTTCCTCCCACAGGTTACCCCCATTGGTCTCCCCAGAGACCCATCTTCCCAATGTCCATACCCCCATGTTTCCCCATTGGCTCCCTATCTTTGTTCCCTCCTCCCTTTATAAGAGACCTGATAGCCCAGAGCTTGGTCTTGGAAGTGAGGCCGTGCTGGGCTCAAGGTCTCTAATAAACCTGGACCGATCCCTGCATTTGAAGTCCACTCCTTTCTTCCCCCGCAGTCTATTCCTGCCTCACCCGCCAAGGCGAGAGCCTGAGCCGCCCTCCTGCCCCTCGGAGATCGGGAGAGGTTCCCCCGCAGCTTACTACAAATGCATTTTTATAAAGCCACAGCCCCAGGGCAGCTTTACAGAGACTGAGTCTCTGGACTGCCAGGAGTGGCTTTTAGTCTCCCCTGTGCTTTGGGAAGTGGTTGCCAACCCGTGGCTATGCAGGACCTGACAGGTCTATTCCTGCTCCTCCTCACTATCCTGGCCTATGAGCTCGTGTCAGATACCACCAACATTCCCCTCTTTTGCTCCAGCCTTCCCTGGGCTGGGTTAGAGCTGAGCCCATGGGGGCTACCCCTTATTTCAGTTCTGACTTTCCCTCACAAGGTGGGTGCAGGGACAGCTTGGCCACAGGCCATGCACCCTGCCCCCCTCCCCGAGCCCTGCAGCCCCCCGGGCAGGGCCAGCTGTCCCTAAGTGCTCCCAGCTGCCTCCGACACATGGCTCGCAGTTGCCGGGGCAGTTCAGGCAGCACTGCCAAACCCGCAGTGACAGGTTATTGGGCTCCTACAAACCTTAATGTGATGTTTACTGCTCACACTGAAGTGCCACATGGGCTGCAAGCTGTTTCCTCTTGGCTGAGAGCTCGGAGGGAGCCAATCCCAGCTGCCTGGTGAGCGGGGACTTCTTCCCCGGCTGCCGACCAAGCAGGGCAAGTGCACGTTTGCTTTTTGTTTGTAGAAAACTCCTGGCAGGGATGCATCAACTTTATTTCAGCTTCTCACAGAAATCTCTTTCCTCTAGGTAGTACATGAGGAAAAGGTCTACAGATGAAAACGCTCTCAAATGTCCAGCCTTGAAAAAAACCCAAGCAGATCTCAGCTCCCTGATGTTGCAAGGAGCACAGGTATTTTCCCATGATCGATTTTCCCAGTTGATCCTGAACAGCTGCAAGCATTCCTGTAGCAGCAAATGACCTCCACAACATTTTCCCCCAGCTGAATTCTCCTGCCTGACCTTCAAATCCTTTAACAAAGATTCCTGATATTCTCACTGCCCTGCCAGAAAGATTGCTGGGATCGGCAAAGGTCTGGTGAGCTGAGCAGACAGAGGAGGGCAAGTGCAGCTGAGTTCCTCGATGGTCCCAACTTACTTCTCAGCCCACTAATTGCTCAGCAGTGCAAACAAGTGGAAAACAAACAGCTCTTATTGGAAGAGAGCTGTGAGCAAACCTAAATTATTTGGGAAAGAGAATCCCTTCAGAGCCCCTTGTTTTCCTGACAGAAAGCAAGCTGAAGAATTGTAATGGAAGGAAAGCTTCCTACTGTGGTTTCTACACTGAGGCTGCCATCATTCAAAACCACAAATTTGGAGTTATCCAGAAATTGTTTCACAATCCCTCAAATAATCTTTTAAATCCTCCTACAAACTCAATATTATCCTTCAAGAATGTATCAGAAAAAAAATATTTTATAAGCATTGAAATCTTTTAGGACTAATAAATTCAACCTTCGGTAGTACTATGGGAGTCATGAAGATATCTGGATTCATATTTTGGTACTCTGAAAAGGTTACACTTAAAATTTTGGTTTAAAACTTTTTAACCTGCTGGTTTGGCAAGATTAAGTCATAGGAAACATTATGGGTAGGAGCAACCTGGTCAAAATATCTCTCCAAGCAGGCTTAACCTCCCTAATTCAATAATAGTGGCAAGTTCAAACAATTCAATACTGATACAAGCTCAATCACAATAACAACAATGCAGATATATCATATTAATTATATTATGTTATGTTATATTATATTATATTACTATATGCAATGGCAGCAATAACCTCTCTGTGCTGCTCTCCAGGCAGCCAGGTCTCAGATGACTCTGACAGCTTGGAGTTACCAGAGCACGGGTTTCAGTGCATTGTTATCATGACTCCCTGATTGATTCCCAGGTGTATTAAGCATCAGGGGGTTGTCCCCTTCTTGGGCAACATGCAGGATCCATTTGAATAATCCCAATCTAAACTGCAATCCTTATTTAGGGCCTTCTCTTATGTCAGGGCCTGGAACTCTCCTTCTGTGCTTCAAAGGTTTGAGGATGGCAGAGATGCCTCCAGTAGTGTCTCTTTCCCTCCTGAGAAGCCTCCCTTATTCTGCTGTAGAAATTAATATTTGGGTATAGAGGAAAAGTAAAACAGCCTCTGAGGGTAATAAATATGTAGTCAGGAAGGTATAATTTATGTATAGGGAATTCATGCATTCATTTCAGGTCAATACCTAACTGACCCCCTTTTAATTCAAAAAGCATCACCCTTGTTGGTATTTCAGTGAGATACCATGTTGGAGAGAACCCGGAAACTCCTTGATGCTTGCTGTCCTTTGGAGAATGGCTAGAAGGACAAAAAGGTGCTCTGAAATGCTGCTGGATGACTTCTTGGGAGCCACTGTCAAAGGACACATTTTCATAATTGATCTAGGAGACTGAATTCTTTCCATTACCACTTGAATAACCCTCTGTAGATCTGGCCAAATTCAACTTTTGTAATTACATTTTCCAAAGCAGAGTAAGCTTAAATCAATAATTAAACAAAAATTAGTTAGCACTTTTGATTTACTTTACATTTTTAATGTAGACTTACTGAAAGCTGACATAATTTATGGACATCTCCTTCAAGCATGTACAGTCTAAACTATAATTTAAATGAACTGGAAAAAAAGATTACTTCTGTAAGTTGAATCAATATGTCATGAATTGGCATACAGCATTAAGCAGGGCAAGTAAAATTGGATAGAGCAGTTATACATCCTGGAGTACAAGGTGGTGGCTGTGTTGTCCAAACCTCAACATTTGCACCTTCATGAATGCTGAAGAGTGGAACAGGTCTGGGTAACTCAGTGGTCTGCCTTTATCTTCTGAAAAGAAAAAAACATCCTTACTTTATCCTGTGGTCTAAGTCTGGGTAACTCTGAGGGGCTTTATTTAAAAATCTAATACATGTTTTCTCCCCAGAGAAATATTGCATTTTCATGGGTTAGGATGCTTTTCTGTTCACAAATTAGTATTTTTCTCTTTTTTTTCTCCTTCATATTCAGAGCAAGTTGCTTCATAGTGGTTGGCTCTAATGAGGCTGATAAAGCAATGGTATAGACTACTCAAATTTTTCACACAGTCGTATCTTACTGAAAATGAGCACCTAGCCACGCCTGAAGGAACTAAATCATAACTTATCAAAGTGATTATCAGTATTTACATTTGTTTTGCTATAAGCATAGTCAGGGACAGTTAAATGATATATGACCCTCTTAAATTAGGCTACTTCTTACACCTGTGATAAAATCCAAGGTATTTGCTGTAGTGCACATAGGAGCCAGCTTTGATGTAGTGGACAGGAATGATAACAATGCACTGAAAGCTGTGCTCTGGTAACTCCAAGCTGTCAGAGTCATCTGAGACCTGGCTGCCTGGAGAGCAGCACGAGAGGTTATTGCTGCTATATCTGCATTGTTGTTATTGTGATTGAGCTTGTATCAGTATTGAATTGTTTGAACTTGCCACTATTATTGAATTAGGGAGGTTAAGCCTGCTTGGAGAGATATGCCAACATAGAGAACAATCACAGCTGTGGCTGCAGTTTAGACATAAACTTTGTGGGTTCAGGGGTAGTAATCTGTGATGATTTTTCCTCTGAATGATTTGAAAATTGATGCCTTCTTGGTCTGGTGGTGCCTGCCTTCTAGACTCAACACTGTGGGCCAGTCCAGGTCCCAGGCTCTGCACACCAAGAGATTTCCATTCTACATTTCTGGCCTTTTACCAGGCAGCAACCAAATTTCACAAAATCGCAGTGTTAAATGATGACTGTGAAGTCCACCTGCCACAGAGAGTGCCTGTGGATGTAAAGACAGGAAGGAGAAATCCTGATGAGTGTCCACTGAACAGAAATCTGCAGGTAGGAGCAATTTCTGTGAAGAGGCTGTTTGGCTCAGTATCCCCCTGTCCTGCAGAAGAAGAGTAATGTTAAATGAGAGAACAGAACCAGAGTATGATAAAAGAAGTGGCTGGAGATATCTGAAAGCTGTCAGGGGTGTGAACTGAGGGGTATGAAGAAATCCTCACTAGCATGTACACCTAGGATGAGCTAGGATAGCAGCCACAGGGAAGACTTCAGCCCACATCCTGGAGCAGCCTCCAAGTCCTGCTCTTGCATTTAGATTTCAGTTTAGAAGGTGATTTTTAAAATATATTTAAAAGAAAGTAATTGGAGACTGTTGTATAACATGCATTCGGGATTGCAGAGATAACCTAAATGCTGATATTTTCTAACTTCAGGGTGATTGAATTACCACTCTTAAAACACTCTCTTAATACAGTTAGTGAATGTAATTAGATCACAGCAGCTGGCTTAAAACATCACAACTGCATCACAAGTGGAGATGTTCAGCATAATAACCCCTCATTTCAGATCTTTCTGTGCATCAGCTCGGCATGCTTTAATTCAGATTCCCCCCATAATACCCACTGTTGATCCAATCACTTTTCTGAGAGGTAGCTCTGACATTCTGACAGCAAAAGTAGCAATGTTAATATCTTATCATTGTCAACAACAGGGAAGTGTCACAAGAAAGAGATGAAGGGTGCAATACAAAATGCAGTCGGGGGAAGAGGAAAGGTAAGAAACAAGATTCTTTTTGCTCCCACTCATTGTGTGCTTGGCTAAGAAGGTGGGACAGGGAAAAAAAAAATCAAGCCTTGAGTCAAAATATCTGTAAGACAGGAGTGGAATGAAAACCACAAGTGAGAACTAGTTTCTCCCACCGGATCACATTTGATCTTGACATGCATGAAGCGATGGAGGCCAAGGTGGGCCAGTTCCCATGGCTGATTGGCTCTATTGCTACATCTGCTAAAGATGAGGTGAATATTTTTGGCAAGCACTACCTGTGATGAAGACACTTGTCCCTAGCAGCTGGATGCATTAGATGTAGGACATGGAATAACCAGGGCCTGAGCAGGTACCAACCCAAGTACTAGCAGACTCCCATTCACTTCCATGCCAAGAGAGTACTAGTTCCTGTATAGAGGATGCTTTGATAAATCAATAAATTAACTAGTTCCTATATATAAGATGCTTACATGTTATCGCACACCTCTGCAACCTGTATATGAGCAAGTAGATAAGTGATTTTACAAGATGTGAGTCACACCAGAAGGAACTTCCCTAGTTCATCTACTGGATCCTTTTTATGCAGTAGCTTGGTGTCCTAAGAAAACAATGCCTAAGAATCACAGCTTTTGAGCTCCCTGGCTAACTGCAATCAAATATGGTGGTAAGGTCCACTTTTAAAATACTGTAAAAGATATGTGAAAACTGAGATCTCATGGGAAAAAATCAATCTCTTCATCTCCCTGATGAAGACTTAGGCAGATTTCAGGTATAACACATACTTGTACCAATTGCTTGCTGTGCGCCTGGCAGGTATCTTGCCCCCAGACTGTGCTGTCACAAGGGACAGATAAGGAAACTGAAATTACTGTAAAGCAGGGAAGGTATACAAGTATAAGGCTTTATTTCTCCTCACCAGTAGAGTAACTGATTTTTCCTTTCACAGACTACTGAAGGGCCCTGCCAATGGCACCACTTGAAGACGAAATAATGAAAAAAGAGTCCATCTCAATGCCTGTCCAGCAAAGAGGCAAGGCTTTACTCTAAGTAAGCCTGTGTTGTTCTCCCTAAGGCTTTGACCACCTTCAGTGCCAGGTAAAGAGGCAGTTGGTGCTGATATGCTCTTGGATTTAGGACTTTGACAGAAAATTAAAGGGTTCCTGGAGAGGGCTGTCAATAGCTCACTAGTGCAGGCAGAAGCCCTACTGCATAAACAAGGACATGTGATATCCCAAATCAGCTTTTCTCTGGAACCAGCAAGAGAGCTGCTTTTAAACAGATTTAAATCCAATGCCTTAGACATTCACAAGTCTTCCTCTTCCCAGATGAACTAGACCAAGATGGAGAAAACAAAAAGGAGTAAATTGAAGAAGAGTAACACGAGGAATAGTAACATTACATGGAGATGTTGCATTACCTTCAATCCATGCATTATTTACCCAAAGTGTTTATAGTTAATGTTTTATTTCAAAGAAAGGGAAACAATTTCAGGAATGAGAATACTCAGCTGGTGCGGGTAAATAGCCTTAAGTCTACCCTGCAGTGACACCTTGAGGGGAAAACATTAAAAGTAAATAACCAGAATGTGCATTTCAAGTCAATGCTAAAGAAACAGGAAGCACAAGACTACCTGGATGAACAGCTGCCTGGTCTCCTGGAGCAGCTCATGACAATGTGGGGCTTTATAGCACCACTCCTGACAAACAGCTTTCTGTTAAACTGTACTATCTCACAACTTCTCTTGTACACATCCCACATTTCTAGTCTCACTTGCCTTTCCTTTTTCCTCTTCTCCAGAGGAGATACAATTATGTAATGATTTTCAGAAATGGCTTAACATTTGGTTTTGACATTACTTCTGTGACTAAAAATGATCATACACAAAAAATTGGGGGTTTTATCAGAAGAGGCCCTTTCTTATTCCTTGTGTCATAGAATTAATTGCTTAGCCTCCTGGAGAGCAATGGAAGGCCCCAGGATGACCTGGAGGTGGCTTCCCTGTGGGAGCCTGGTCTGGCCTGGCGTATTTGGTTGTGAGGTCAGCCTGGTGGTTGCACCCATAGCAGGGCTGATTTGTTCTGGCTCCTCTCCTACTCACCAGCCTTTTCTTTTTGTTGCACGCTCAAGACTAGTTGTAAATACAAGCCCTTACAGAAGCTTTCTGTAGACGTGACCCAGGAATGGCATCAGAGGGGCTCCTGGAAATGGCCCCCACTTAGAGCTGTGTGTCTCACCTCTGCTGAGTGCAGAGGCAAAAGTTCGGGGAAATGTCCCCTGTTTTAGCAAACTACAGTGACCAGTGATCTCAGGTGTCTGAGGGATTGTTTCTTATGCAGAAGACCAGCTGCAAATGATCACTGCTCTTTCCAAAGGGCATTCATATGGAAATGAATATGTCTTCCATATGTGGGAGCTGCACCTCTGTGCTGTGTGGTCAGCACTCAAAATAATACCTCCAGAGGGGCTTTGGTCCAGTGAAATTCAACAGGGGCAAATGCAGGGTTCTGCACCTGAGGAGGAATAACCCCAGGCACCAGCACAGGCTGGGGGCCAACCTGCTGGAAAGCAGCTCTGCAGGGAAGGACCTGGGAGTCTTGGTGGACAATAAGCTGTCCATGAGCCAGCAGTGTGGACAAGAAAGCCAATGGAATCCTGGGGTGCATCAGGAAGAGCTTTTGCAGCAGGTCGTAGGAGCTGACCCTGCCCCTCTGCTCAGCCCTGCTGAGAATCACCTGGAGAGCTGTGTCCAGTTCTGGGCTCCTCAGTACAGACACTGAGCTCCTGGAGTGGGTTCAGTGGAGGACAACAGAGATAATTAAGGGACTGGAGCATCTCTCTTTCAAGGATAGATTGAGGTAGCTGAGCCTGCTCAGACTCTGTAAGAGATGTCTGAGAGGGGACTTTGGTGGTGTTGAGCAATAGGACAAGAGGCAATGGGCAGAGACCAACACACAGGAAGCTCCACCAGAGCATGAGCAAGAACTTTTTAATGTGCAGGTGACTGAGCACTGGAACAGGTTGCCTGGAGCTGTTGTGGAGTCTCCCTCATGGAGATATTTGAGAACCTTTGGGATGAAATCCTCTGCCACGTGCTCTGGGATGACCCTGCTTGAGCAGGGAGGAGCTGCTGTGGTCCCTTCCAACCTGACCCATTCTGTGATTCTGTCTCAGAGACCTAATGACATGGCAGGGTTTGTGTGGCTAGCAGGCTTCATGTTTTCTGAGTAAACATAGTTGGTTTGAGTTCAGCTGGGGGGAATGGGGAGAGGGAGTGCTTTCGTAATTCTGCTGCCATGTACAAAGCAAGAGATAACACTGTGTGCTTTTGCTAGGGACATAAAGGGCACAGGCACAAAAAATTTGTACATTGGTTGTTATGTGCTCTGGCATACTAATATGAATTAATTTTAATTTCTAATCAGTATGTTTAATTTGTAAAGCCTTAGAAAATACAATTGATGTCATTTGGGAAGGGCACATACAAAGAAAATGAGAGGTTTTGAGTGAAAAATTCATTTTAACCCTGCCTGTGGAGCTGGTCCTAACCTTCACAATTAAACTATCTCAAATGTCAAAAAAAATCTTAAAATACATTTAAACTGAAGGTTTGTGAGTTCAGTCAAATAACATAGTCAGTACACTGTTTACTGCTGCACGTATGAAATCCTACAAATTAAATTATATTCAAGACAGATGGTGTCACCACAGCAGTCATGTGTCCTGTATGTGCTGGCACTGGGGAAATGGGAAATATTTTCTCTAGTCATTGCAAGATTAGTCTCAATTACCTTGAAATGAAGCTACCAACAATATCATCAACAACAAAAATGTCAATCTCTTCTTTGTTTCCCCTTACAAGCTGCAGCAAGTGGGTCTGTAAGGAGTTAATCAATAATCATAGACCATTATGGGATTCAGCAGGTCAACATGTTGCTGACAGCCCTCTCTAGGAAATCCCACAGGTGTGGAACATGAACATTAGGTACTGTTCCTGCCTTTTCATGCCAGTATCCTTCACTGCTCAGGAAATCGTGCCCCAGAGAAAATGAAAGTTGGGTATTTGATCATCCCAAAATACCCATCCCTTGGCACCGGTGATGCACAAGCTCCAGCAGAGGCATCTCATGTACAGCCATGTTTATCAGGTGTGAACATGACTATATTGTTTCTAAGAGTGCCTTGGGAAACAGATATACCATTCCAGGTGAGACACCTGGACCAAGCTTACCAAACCCAAGCTCACCACACGCAGAGCCAGACATGGGCTGCTTTTTCAGAAGAGGCCCTGGTCCCTACAGCTGAGCACATGGTTGTAGGCACATGGTCCCTACAACTGGGCAAAGCAGTTGTATCCCATATCCAGCCTGCCTGGGAGGCAGCAGGTTTATTAAACCTGGGCAGATGTGTATACTTGGATGGAAACCAGTGGTACAAAACTTGGTGTAGGATACAATGGAAGGGGAGGTGAAATTTATTTACAAACATCTGCAAGAAAATCGATGTTACCTGTTCACAGCCATCCCCTTAAACACTTTATTAACCCATTCCCTCATTCCACATATGTACAAGCAACAAAATGTCTGGCTTGGACCACTTGTGTACGACACTAAGGACGAAGAAAACAAGCTGCCAAGTCCTCCATATGGCCTTGAAGTTCTTCTTGAGGACCACACAAAATCTCATTTTGGACAGATCTCATATCTGTTAGGAACTATCATCTCTTATGGGGCAGTCTCTAATATGAGCATTGTTAATTTCAGGTCTTTAATCTTTTTAGGCCAGATTGCTGCTCTTTGTGTCTTTTTTCGTCTTTGGAAAATTCTCCTTGTGGGCTAAGGGGGAAAAGCACATATGCAATGTTATATGGGATCTGTTGCCATGTCGATGCCACTCTCCTGTTGTTAGAATGCAGAGTCTGCTGGGGAGTCAGCTGGCCTGAGGTCTTTCAGCAAGCAGGTCTTCTGGGCTTGGTACAACTGCCCTTGTTTCCATTTTACTGCTGGAAAATGTGTTTTTTGAGGGGAAAGTGTGTTTTTTTTAATCCTTTGTTCTGCCAGTTCTTCTGGTGCCTGATCATATTCTGTTCCTGCCATTCTTTATGTTTCTATTACAAATGACCCCACCCTTTGGGCTCTCCTGGGCTCCAGGCAGACTCCCTGCTGAGACGAGGTGAGGCTCAGTGCAAGCACAGGCTCAGCTGTATGCCTGGCTCACATTTTGCCTAAATGACCCAGAAAAAACTATCTGCTGGCAATGGCAGCAGGTGATCTGCCCTGGCCCGTGCCAGATTTTTGACAGCTGATGTGGAGAAGCACTTTGTATTGAAATAAATTTGAAAGTGCTCAGAGGTACTTGGAGCTATGCTGAGCCTCAGTAATGGGGGTCTCTGCAGAGCAGCCCCCTTGTTCCCTCTGAGTGGTGCAGCCCCCATGGCTGAGCAGAGACAGCTGGGCTGTTTGCCAAGCAGATCCCTCACCTCTGGAAGCAGCTGGCCCTGGCAGCCTCCCATCTACACCTGATCCTGCCAACCCACGGGGCCAAATGCACGTGGCCATGGTGGGCCCTTCCCGTTCATTTGTATGGCTTGCCTGGGGTCAGCTCTCTGTGACTCACTTGGGCTAAGTGCTAGTGAAACCCTTCACCTTGAGAAAGAGGGTTGAATGATAGCCAGAACACACTTTGGTTTAGTTTGGTTTGAAGAAAGGAAAATATGCTTCTGTATCACCCTGTATTTCTGTCCAATTGGCTTTTATGCACTGCATGGTACCCTATAAGCCCCATAAAGCTTTAATATCTGTGGTGCCTTCACCACTGCAACACAGCCTTACAAACTGAAAATTGTCATTGTACAACACAGATCTGTATTATTGTGTGAATGGAGCTCCAGCCTTCAGAAACTATCATTTACAGTTTTCTTTTGAATAAAGACTACTGGGTAGGCCTTTTAAAAAAGGGTGAAAATAGCTTTGAATTGAACAAATTGCAACAAATAGTGGGTAGTTGTATGTATGCCAGTCTGTGCCACAGGGAAGGTAGATATTACAAATGCTCTGGGATTCCACTTCATCCTTTTATAGTAGCTTTTTCCCCACCACTGCATCCTCTCCAGTAATGGTGTTAAATAATGCATATGTAATTTTGGTGTTTTATGCTGTGTTTTGCTTCTAACACTGGACTGAGACTGTGTTTCCCTCCCTACCCTGAAATTCAGTTGCGGATATAGAAATTCTATCATTTGTTGCTGCAGCATGTGAAGAAGTAGAAAACATTGTTTGGAGTGCACATCACTTTTTCTTTGGCCTCTCTTGACTCAATCAGATGGTCAGACACTGTCATGCCATCTGTAGTAAGCCCTGCAGGTGGATGTGCCACACCAGGAGATTCTGTTTGACAGCCTTTATTCATCAGATGGTTTTGCAGGCAGCTCATTACAGAGTGATGAACCTGCCTGTTTCTGGTTAATTATCAGCTTCACAGTCCATTGGGTGAGATCAGCTCTCTTATAAGTAACTACTGATTCCTGTAAAAATGATTTTTTTTCTCTTTTTACTGCACCATTTAAAAGTAAACCAGCGTTTCAGAAGCTTTAATCACAATTGCCTTTTAGTCTTCTATAGAGACAACTCCACTAAAAAGAAAAATTGCAGATCAATACATGTACAGTGTACTGGTCATCTTTGATAAATCCTTTGTTTCTGCTCTTTAGCACATGCACAATATCAAGATAAAAGGCCAAATGCTCTCTTCTTGTAACTTCATAAACATCAGACAAGTTGAACAGAGAAGAGTTTGGCCAGAATGATCGATAAATATTTTTTTCTCTCTTTTCTATGTGATTAATGGTAAAAATATAACAATGAGTTTGAAGGAATCATGTATGTCTCCTTTAAAGTTTGTGCTGTTTATTTGACAAATTTGCACCTTTTCTCCTGTTGCTGGAGAGCATCTCCTGCATTCTGGTTACTAGTTTATTTTGAGATGTTTTTGGGTTTGTTTACAAGCCATATCATTCAGAACTCAAATATATACAAAGGTGGATGAATAATTCCTTTCTTAACATCTTCCTGTGGGTCAGTGCAAGAGAAATGAGTCCAGAGCAACAGGAAATTGCATCAGGAAGAGTGGGGCATTGAGAGAGACCAAGCAAAGAGTCAAATGCCATCAGGTACAGTTCTCAAAAGCACTTCTCATACCAAGAGAGGATCAGGGATGGTGTTTTACACCTGGAGAAGTACTGGATTTGTTGGCATCACAGCAGCCACTCTATACATTCATTAAATTTGTATTCCAGACTGGGTAAGGGCAAGCTATCAGGTTGTGACTAGTAAAGCATCACGGAAAGCTGTGCAAGGGAGGAAAAATTGCATCACTGGTTTCCCTCTTTGCACAAGGCTTGATGAAATGGGGTGCCTCATGCTGCCCTCTC
>WBNO01010909.1:0-30431 GCA_013400575.1 Peucedramus taeniatus
CATCCTAACTTAAAAAGACCCAAGAGAGTAGTATTTTTCAAACTACTTCTGATGTTGATTCATTAGTATTTCTTTTATCAGTTTTTCAGAGTTGGACCACTACTTGCAGTTAGGTAATTTATGAGTAATTGCGCCTATGAATGTTGGTAACAGAGAAACCACTTCCATAGCTTACAAATTTTAGAAACCACAGATGATTTCTACTATTTTCAGATGATCTGACAATTAAAATGGTGAAGGCTGGGAAAACTTTTTAGCACTGTTTCTCATACTCTATTTTTTTTTTTGCCTTTTCCCTGCCCAATCTGTTTTTAAGCAGGGACAACCAGTTTACTACTGGTCTATGTGCCCTCTCAGCATAAAATGTTTATTCAATCCCACAGTCTATTTCCCAAAGGAGTAAAATTTGCAGCAAGTCTCATGTGGAATAAGGCAGAAAAAATCAAGCATCTAGGATAGTGACCTTTTCCAAGGTCCAGGAAAACACCACATTTTGACATGTAGGAGAATCTCTGCTCAAAACCCAGTCCCGTGATCTTTGCAAGCATGTGTAAGAACTTGAGAATTTAAACTTCGACTTGTAATTTTTCACTTGCACAATATTAACCAAAACCCAAAAATATCTGAGATTGAAAAACTGGACAGAGGGAAAGTCTGGCACTATACACTGTAGCAATGGCACGTGGCTTTGCTCTCTGGTTGCTCCCTCTAGTATTTGTCAATTAAGATGAAGAGAAAGAGGGGGATCCACCAATGGGTGCTGGTAGTGGAAAACAACAAACAATTTGCCACTTAGCAGAGAGAAATCAGAACTAAAATACAGTCTTCAGGCATTAAATGTACATCTTAAGTTTGCCCACATAGGTGGAAGGGATTACTCTTCCCTCCTGATCTTTAGTTTAGAACTGTTCTTTTGCCAAAAAAGATGCTGATGTTGAAGCAGTCCAGAGGAGTCTCAAGTTCTATCAAAGTTCCAGGAGGATAAACAAATTTTTGTCATTCCACAGATATTATCTTCTTAAAAGCCATAGAAGATCCATTGAGTGTAAACTTGCCAACATGCAGTCTGCGTATCCTTATTATTCAGGTTTACGCGACAGTTCCACATTCATCCTATTTCCATTAATTTGAGCACTCTCCAGCTGTCTCCATTCTCTCTTCACCCCCTAATTTCTTAGCACCTTTTTGCATTTAACAGGGAGAGATCAAAAATATGAGAAAAGACCATAATGATGGGAGAGTTCTAAAATCATATAATGAAATTGGGTACTGCAAAGGGCAAGTATTGAGTGTCCTACTTAAAGCATATTATTCCTGGGACACCTATAGCAAAGATTTTATGAATCCCAAGAATTTGTGCTTTTCACAGTCCACTATAATGTTGGAACTTGTGATCCTAGGATACTAACAACACATGTCACTAGACAAGCAATCAATTCAGTAAATGAAAAATCAACACCTTCAAAATAGCTCGCTATGATTCCTGCAAAATAACCATGTAAAAAATAAAATTTACAGGTAATAACATATGTGGATTTACAAGCCAAAATTTATACCACACTTTCCACAAAAAAACCCAAACCAAAACAACAAAAAACAAACCAAAAAAAAAAAAAAAAAAAAAAAAAAAAAAAAAAAAAAAAACCACTAACAACAAAACACCACCAAAAAAAACCCAAACCCAACCAACAAAACCCCCCACCAAAATTAATTAGTGACCAAGTATTAGAATCTGGTAAAACAAAACAGTTTAACTTTTAATCCTTTCAAAACTTATCCTCTTTGAATTTCACCTCAGTTGTATAGCATTTGGGATGCTACCCCAATCTACTCCTTCAATACATGTTAAGTGTGGAAATAAGTGAACAGCCTGGTTTTTATGCCTAGTTTCATATTCTGAAAGGTTTACTGTTTTTTCTTAATCCTTTAAGTTGCATATTCATTGCTATATTTTTGTCTAACTGCCGTCACTTATACTGTCATGTAGAAGGGCAAATCAGGGTCAGTTTATATAAGCAGCATCAATCTGAAAAANTGAAAAATCTTCATCAGTCTTTATTTCAAGGCATTATGCAAAGAAAGTTTGACATTAAGAGAGCCTTAACTGACAGCAAGCGAAATCAATCAGCAAATCACTAAGCCATAATAAACTCACTCAAGTTGTAGATAACCCTTCCTCTTCCAGGTCTTTAACTACAAAGCCCACCAAAATGCAGTATCTGGGCAGAAATGTCTCCCGTGATTCCATTACAAAATTCTTGTACTAATATAGTGCAATATTTAATAATTTTTTCTTACTTTGTAAGCAATTGATAAGAATAACAAGGAGACATATGTTTTATAATAATGGACTACTTAAGCAATTAAGCAAAAAAAAAAAAAGAGACTAAAAGTTTCAGCATTTCAGCAAGAAGGGCTTTTTTTAAATATAAGAATAGAAAACAGTCTGATTCTGATTCTGTTACTTAAACATTTGTGTAATATAGTCTACTGCCTTATTAACTTCTGTTGCTTAGGCTCACTTGCTCAGAATTTTAGTTCTTGAAATTAAAAGACCCAGTACAAAAAATGTAAGATTCCAGACAATTCCAATCATTCACGGTTTTCACTTAATGAATTTAATTTGTAACCCACATGATTACCAACAATTAAATATCTATGCTTCTTAATGGACTTGTCTGTGTTACAGTGGTACACACTGCACACTCTCTAAAATAAAAGTCACAAATTTACACTGTTGCTATCTGTGAAATCTACTCCTTTTCTAAAGATAAACCAATGCAGTTCTGAAAGACAGGATTCCTGAAATAAAAATATCTGCCTAACAAAGTGTTGTGAGAACGATATTTGATATCTTCTGTGATTAAATGATGCTTTGTTTTTCAATTACAGCTATTAGGAGTCTGCTCTTATTGACTGAGGCAGCTTTGGATACATAGTGAGATCATCATGACTCTAGAGTAATTTTTCTCATGAAAGGATAGCGAATAGCAAACAGGAAAGATGCTTCCTGCTACAACATGCAGCAACCTGGTAATCAGGTGAAAAAAAAAAACAACCCAGAATTACAAGCAGGAGCAAAACTAACTAAATAAATTTAGTTAATTAAGATAATATTTTACACAGTTCTTAAAAAGCTTTCTTGCATATTAGCACAGATAATTCCTAAGACATCACCCACACGCAACAGATATAAATACATGAAAAAGTCTAAGTGGACAATGACATGATTGCTTGATAGGGCCAAAAAAGTAGACTTTCCATTGAGAAAGGTTACTGAAAGGTTAAATTATTATATACTAACTTTGGCATTCAAGATAATCAAGATAATCATCATCTTAGCCCCAAAGTTTTTACAAAACTGATAGTGCTTACAAAAGGGTTAGCAGTGCTAACAAGAGTTAGCAGTGTCAGAGGCACAAAGTTTTCAGTAACTGATTAATTGGTGATTACAGACACTAACTTTGATATTTATGGTTCATAAAGCCAAGACTTAGAATGGCTGGAGTGCAAGAGTGTTCCAGTTAACTACAACACCCTCTGAGAAGGTTCTTCATAAAATCTCTCCTAATTTAGTAGGATGAAGAAAGGCAGTGGAAGAAATAAAGTGCAAGCGTGGCTGAAAAAGTGAGGGAAAGAGGCTAATGAGCAGAGAAATAAAGAAAGGACAGAGAGCCCATATGGGAGAGGGAAAAAAAGACTGCTAACAGAAATGATGTGAAAAGGAAAGGAAGTTGAGCAGTTAAGTGGCAGAAAGGAGAAACAGTGTGAAATTCAAATTATAAAAGGCAAATTTCCACCATCACTGGCATTTAGAAGATGTCTTGTTTTCTAACTATTTAAACAGTATTTTCCTAATATATATTAATCTTGTGTTTTAAAGCAATTATACAGAATTGCGCTAAAATGGCCTCTAAATATTTACTAGCATGATACAACATATCTGGAGACATGACTCCAGACACCAGCTGAACTCGATTTCAAGAAGATTAGAGTTCTCCACTTTACATCTCTTCAGTCTGGTTGTTCAGACTTTACTTAGCTGTCAATCATTGCTTAAATCCTACACCAACTTTATATTTGATAGATTGAAGTTTGCAAAAGGTCAGGTTTGCAAGAGGTGTTGCCCCACTCTAATGCTTTCGAAACATTTATTTATTTATGAGTATTTCAACTCAAAATGCAAGTGTAACGTAGCAGTAAAGTAATAAAAGAATCGTTTTTCTCTTTAAACAGTATATTTTAGACAGGCTTGTGTCAGTCCAGAAGCACCACATTTTGACACTAGGTATGAAAATAGCCCTTTTGGAGAGCAGAAGAAGAAATTAGTCCTTTTGGAGGTGGGAGGGCAGCCCAGCTGCTGTTGATAGCAGCTGCTTAACTCCCGGACAGTGAAGACCCAGTTTTACCTGACAAGAAACAGCAATCTGATACCAGAGGAGGCAGCAATCTGGCTTCTATAATTCAATTGACAGTTCCTTCTCTGGTGAAAAAGTGTAAAAATAAAAGTAATAAATATAAGTTAAAAAAAAACACACTACAAGAGTGTGCATGATGCATCTTTAAGACTCTAAAAACGATTTCTTACCATTTCTTCTTTCTGAAGTATTAAGCAATTTTTTTTTTAACAGCCATGTTAATAAAAGAAAAAAAGCTTTAAAACAGAAGTACAAGATTTAAAATACTGGTAATAGAGTTTTTAAGGACCTGCTCTACGATTAATTCATCTCATTAAGTCCTCTTACCAGAACTGATTTATGTTTAAAAGACGAGCCCTATGCACCGGATGAGATCTGATGACAGAATTATAATGTTACCTTTGAAATCACTTGCTTCCTCAATTTGGTAAGAACTTTTTTATTGACAAGTGAACACAGAAATGAGAAATTGTTTATTATTTTGAGGAAAATTATCAGCAGAATTATGCATATCTTTCACTATCTAATCTATCAAGCATAAATCTAAAATAAATAAACAAGTGAAAATAAATACAAATTAGGAAGCTCCTAAAACTACATTTATGTTTGTCCAATTAATTAGAAAAAGTGGACCTACAGTACAATTAGATAATGCATGACTAAATCATGCATGAATACATAAATGGTAAGAATCCACTTCTTCGTAAATTTATAATGATTATATGCTAACACTGAAGATAAGTCAGTACTTGACTATATTACTACTAAAACTGTAAGCCTTCGTTTTATTACTGCACTTTTCATTTTAAATTACGTCAAAACACCTAAGAATGGCAAAGAAGTACATATAAATCCCATGTGGACTTCCTAAAGCTGCATGAACAGATGGATACATGCTGAAGATAGAGGGAACAAGATGGGGCAGGTGGAAGGGAGAGGCAGAGGGACAGCAGGGACAGAAAGACTGACTCAGAACAAACAGGACAGAGTGGGAAAGAGGCACAATAAGCAGAAGAGAGAATGAGACTCAGGCAGGGTAGCACCCAGAGACTGACTGAAGGAAAGCTCAAGAGTCCGCAACGCAGAGAGAGCAGGGAGAGGGAAAGCAAAAGCACCAGAGAGTGGGTGCATGTGGTCAGTGTGCGCACGGCAGCAAGTGCACGGCCAGGAGGGCACGCGTGCAGTGGGGATGTGCGCAGAGGACACATGGCAGGCAGCAGAGCATGAGAGCGTGTGGCAGAGACAGGCAAGACAAAGTGAAAACCATCACAAACCCACCTGGAGGAGAGAATCACAGAATCATTACTGCTGAAAAGGACCTCCAAGATCATCAGCCTTTGACTGAACACCACCACACCAACAAACCATAGCACGAAGCATCACATCCAGCTATTCCTTGAACACTTCCAAGGATGGTGAGTTCACCATATTCCCGGGTAAGCCCATTCCAATGCCTTACTACCTTTCTGATGTCCAACATGAAACTCCTCAGGCACAGTTTGAGCCTACATCCTCTTGTCCTGTTGCTAATTGCCTGGGAGAAGAGACTGACTACAACCTGACTACAACCTCCTTTCAGGTAGCTGTGGAGAGCAATGAGATGTTGGAGGTTAGGATTTTTTGGGGTTTTTTATTTCTCTCAGGAAGTTTTCTCCCATTTGTTGGGAGGAGATAATAGGTAAGAGATAAAGGATGTGGCTGGGAGGAGGAGGAGAGGGAAGAGTGCAGTTTGCTGCTGTCTCTTGGTTGAGGGGCTTTCATTTGGGAAGTGCAGAAATACCGTGAGATTATGGCTGGGAGTGAGGGGCTGGGCCCTGCCTCACTCCCGCTCTCTCTCCCGGGATCTGAGCAGACAGGAGTGGTTTTGGTGCCGGACTGTTGAGGCCAGAGGATTTGCTGCCATTGTAGAGCTTTTGTCTTTCGCTGCATCTCCTTATCATGGGTGAGTGTCTGCTCGCAAGAGCAGCTGTTGAGCTGGGACCTTTCCAACACCCGACCTCACTGGGAAGGGGATCCCGACACCCGATCCTTTCCTGGAGGGAGCCTCTCCTGGCGGCTTGCGGCAGCTGCCTGCAGCAACCAGCCTGCTACTGCCCAGCCCTGCTATTTTCTGCCGCTGCTTCGGGTTTTTGCTACACTTTAACCTGAGACCCCGTGTTCACCATGACCCCCGTGGCTTCTGCCATGGCTCTGGAGTCTTTGCTACCCTTTGGTGGCCACCCTGAGTGGGGCTGCCTCTGCTGTTCCAGCCGGTGCTCCGAGGGCCCTGCTGCAGTCCCTTTCGCCACCTGTAGGAGCACTGGGCTCGGCTGCCACTGGGGGTTTGTAATCAAAGCCCCTTTCCCATCCCTTCCGCCATTACCCACCTGAGGGAAGCGGCCGCACTCGCCCCACAGCGCCCCCTGCAGCCGCGGGGAATCACCGCACCTGCTCTGCCCGCCGGGAGCCACCAGCGCCCCTGCTGGCTGCGACCGGAACTGCAGCCACGGGAAGGCGCGTGCGGCCGAGAGAGGGCCGGGGCTGGGCCCGGGCTCTGTTTGGAGTCAGTGCCGCAGCTGCTCTTGCTCTTTGTCTCGTTATACATATACATATATAGCAATAAAGAACGGTTATTCCTTTTCCCATATCTTTGCCTGAAAGCCCCATAATTACAAAGCTGTAATAATTTGGAGGGAAGGGGGTTACATTTTCCATTCCAAGGGAGGTTCCCACCTTCCTGGGCAGACACATGTCCTTTAAACCAGGACAGGCGTCCCCTGAGCTTCCTTTTCCCCAAGCTAAACATCACTGGCTCCTTCAGCTGCTCCTCAGAGGACCTGTGCTCCAGAGCCTTCCCCAGCTCTGCTGCCCTTCTCTGGACATAGCACTTGAGGTGTGGCCTCCACCAGTGCTGAATACAGGGGGACAATCACTGCTCTGGTCCTGCTGGCCACACTACTGCTGACACAGGCCAGGATGTCATTGGCCCTCTTGGCCAGCTGGGCACAGCTGGCTCATGTGAAGCCACTGTCAAACAGCACTCCCAGATCCTCTTCCGGCTTCTTTTCTGTGTTCAACTAGTATCTGGAGTCATGTCTTCAGATAGGTTGGATCATGCTGATAAACATGTAGAAGTCATTTTAGCACAAATCAACTATAATTCCTTTAAAACATAATATTAACATATGTGTTTGAAGTACCTAAATTTGCTTCAAGAAGTTTCTTTCATACCAGTTTCTACCCTTCTCTGTCTACCTCTCCAAAGAGAAGAATCCTAAACTGATAATAATACCAGTGCTTAATTATTTATACATAAACATTTAAATCTCATTGGATTTATTTGGGGGCTTTATGAATTGTCTTCAGGTAAAAATGCTTGGCATTAATATCAACTACATATTTGATGTAAAAGTACTTGAGACAATTCAGAATTCGTTTTCTCAATGCCCACTTTTTCTGTGAGCAAAAAAAGAAGAGTGTTAAGATTATTAAGTAATGTTATCCTCGTTCTAAAGATGTAACACAACTGAACTTTGTATTTTATAAAGAGCTGATAACCTTTAATTTAAATAGTCATCTGCCAAGCAAGACTACTAGAATTGGCAATACCATGTCATTTTACTTGCCTATTGAACCCTATACCCTGTATTCATAGGAGGCTTCACTTATGGTTCCACTTTTTGTCTCCAGTAGGAACGTTAGGGCATGGCCAGAACAGCACACCTTAAATGATATGTTCACTGTGTTCCAGGTGCTTGAAAACAATACTATAATTTTCCACATTCAAATTTAAATAACAAATAGCACAATTTTGTGACATAACATTCTTCACAGTAATTAAATATCGGGTGAGACTTTTTCAAAGCTATGGCAATCATATTTTAATCTTAGAGATATTGCACCATTTTCATTTTTTATCCAACTGAAGTGACATTTTCAAATTACTACAGTAATTCTCCTGCAGTCCTGAAAAATTTAACAAATGCCCACAAATTAAGTCATACTTTCACTACTTGCATGGGGCTTTAGAAGAAGCTTAGTGCAAGGATATGCTCGTTGAATAACTTAACATTTCAACCTACTACATAACTTTGCAATTTAGGAGCCATTTCATAAAGTGCAGGCTTTGGAGAAGATACACAGAATGGTGTCTCCAAATATTTTGTTTTATTACCTCAAGGTTGAAACTAGAGGGTACAATTCTTTAAAAGATGCATGCCACTACCATATGATGAAGAAGTGATACACTCAGACCAATGGATATATAATTAATTACTGATCTCAGCCACCTACTACAAACTGGATGCATGAATAATAAAAAAAAATCAGTGTCATCTTCTGTCAATGCTCAACAGTTCTGATAGCCAGTGCTTCATCCCTATCACACTGTATAATTTAAGATCCTAATTTTTCATGCAATTTTTAAAAATATACCATCAAATACCAATAAATTTAAACTTGGGAAAAAACTCCTGATGTCTAACACTTGCAGATAATAAGACCTTTAACTGAGTCGTACTTATCACAGACTAACTATTGCAGTTCTAGAGAACATGCAGGCAAACAATTCCACTGGTTAATAGAGAGGAGTCCATAAAGTGATTACTCACAGATTACCTCATTCAAAATTACAGGATTGCTCTTAATGTAGTTTTGCATAGAATTAACATCAATTAGCTGACTCCCACTTATAAAAGGAAAATTTCACAAGAAAATCTTTACAGTGTGCTTAGATAGTTATCAAAAAAGCACTATGTAACTAGAGATAGGGAAAGAAGAGGAAGGAAGAGAAGAGAAAGTGAAAAGGAGAAAGGGAAGGAGGAAAGGAACCTCACAGTGATACAAACTGAACGACTGGAGCTGTTTGTGTATGCACAGAGTAACCAAGTGTAACTGAAGCTGTCAGGTAAACAAAAAGTAGGTTTACATCACGGCACTACCAGTGCAGCACATGCATTACTATGGGTTAGCTATAGCACAAGTAAGTACTCTGTTCAAATGTGAAATGCAACTTTTCATACTTCTGTTTCTGTTCTTAGAAATAATGACAGAACAGACTATCTTGGAAATGCTTCTGCAATCATTGGAAGGTCAAAAAATTATGGAAGTTGGGATGAGACAAAAAAACAGAAGCAGATATCACCAAACAGGCTTCTGAATTAGAAGAGTAGCATTTAAAAGCTGATGATTTCTATGACAGCTTCTTAGAATAAAGATGCACCTGTGGAGCTTTTTGTGCAGCTTTAAAAGTGATCATCACCGTATGGGGAAGCATTTGCAACCTACCCTCTGCCAGAGAAGTACAGCTGTGCTTTCCAACGTGCACAGGAATCTTACAGTGTTACATATTACTACTTTATTATGGAAACATGATAATACACAAATAATTTAAATATTTTTCATATTGAAAGACATGTATGCGAAAGGACAACAGTGACAAATTTCCAGTTTAGAATCTGCCCTTCTTGAATGCTTGGTTTTGTGACGCTGTTCCTGCAATTATATACTGCGTTTAGAACTGAAAACCTACAACAAATTTAAAAAGGTTACGACAGAAGAGTATACACATTATGCAATATTTGCATTTCCTAATATCCTTGCACTTTACTTGACTACCTTTACTCTCTCTGATTCAGATAGAAGAACACAATGAAAGAAATGTACTCACTCTGCCTTTTGTTCTCTCACTGGAAAAACGAAATATTCTTTTAACAATAATGTATTCTGCACAGCTATAAAGACTAAGGCAGAGTTTTCATAGAAGACATAACAAACTTAGAAACAATAAGGAGATATTGCACAGAATCTATTTTCACAGTTGAACATATGTATATTTTCAGTTAATTTCTTTTCTTTTCCCCAATTTCCTCCTAATAAAATTAGTATTTTGAAACATAAATATTTAAACCTACATAAACAAAACAGCTCCTCTACTAGAGCATGCCAAATAGCAGTTTCTTCTAAATTATGAGTGCTAAAGAGCACTGTTAAAGTCTAAAACTGAAATAAGAAAAAATCTGATGCTGACCAAGTAGCAGCATAAAAATCTTGTCTTTCCCTGCCCCCGCCCCCCCTGTTTTTAATTTCTACTTATCTTGCCTAAATTAAGCAGAGGAAAGGGGGGTGGGATGGAATGATATTAATTTTCAAATATAGAATTTATGTTTTTCCACGGTCATATCCCTGTCAGTTATTTAACATTATACCTGCAAAATTAAAAGTTCACATCATCTTTGAAATACCAACAGTATATATGAAAATTATTTCTCTTTCAACTGTTGTCAACATTAGTTTTGAAGCATTTTCTTCTCCACACATTCAGAGCAGTCTAGCTTCTTGTTCTCAGTTGCAAAAAATGAAAACAAGAAACAGGATTATTTTAGACTCTAACCTGAAATGCTGCAGCCTCTGGCCTGCCCTTCAGCCCTTCCTCTGAAAAGGTCTCCAGGTGCAGTTTGGGTAGCTCCAGGGTGAAGTCATTCGTGGCTGCTGCAGTACACAGCAGCAAGGCCTGATCTCTGACCTAAAGGGAAAAAAACAGCATCAATGGTAATTCCCCTTCAGACACATTAACTGGGATGAACTGGGTCCCCTTGAGACCACTGAGTGGACTTGCATTGATCGCTGGACCTGAAATCCATGAATAAATTTAGGACTAATTGATTTTTCGTTGCAAATAAATCTCTAATTCAGAGTGCTGGGAGAGAATGTTAAGAAGAAAAAGCATCTTCCCCTGGTCTGAAATGAGAAGAAAAGACACTCACTATGGGCTCTGTAGCCCAGCTGATGTATACATTTCACAGATCTGCCGCCTGTAAAAACCCCGTAAGAAAAGAAACAGTAATTGTACTTCTAACCGAAGCAAACATGAGCTGTGAAATTAAAAAGTTCATGTGATCACATCAATGAGAAGCTGACGTGTGAGTTCTGTCTACTCTGATATCAGTCCTCCAGAATAAGGTTCGTTTAGAAACAACTCAGTCAAAAGTCAGAATAAAACGTATAATCCACAAATAAAGCAAAACGAACTAACCTGTAGCTTTCCAGTTAATAAGGGGGGAAGAATGGGAGGAAGAAGGAAATGCTTGCTTTTTTGCGGACTCGGTGCAGGACACAAGGCACTAAGTGGCACGGATGGACTTTGGCGCAGTTTCCGAGGAGGGGGCAGGCCCGGACAGGCGATGGTGTCCGGGCGGTGTCCGGGCTGTGTCGGGGCAGCCGCACGCGCTTGGCCCGAGCCGCCCGGCGACCCNGCCTGTCGCCACAGGCCGCGCGTCCGCCCGCCAGCGCCGACAGGCCGTCCTGCGGGTTAACGCGCACCGTCCACAGCCACTCCGCTTATGTCCACCCGCCCGATGATGCCACACACCCATTTTTCTTTCTATTTAATGCAAAATTTACAATGTCCGCCTCCAGGAGATCCCAGTAGTCAGATTATATTCTAATACAGATGGATAGACGCACATATAAATATATGTAAGTACAAATGAATAGATTAAATCAGTTCGTTTGGCATATACACTGCATCTCTTGAGTAGCAATAGTGAGTAATGCAAAAATGAAGGAGTACTGTTCTAATGACCTAATACACAATCTAAAACTAAAACATATACTGAATATATACTAAAATATATACTGGGTATATTCTAAATACATGTAAATCAATAGCTATACTATTTACTAATTACTATTTTAATAAATTTCAGGGCTTTTTAGAGGCTGCCTTGCCCACAAGAATGCACTGAACATGAATTAAAACATAAATCTATTCATTTTAAATCCCAGATTACTTTTCTGTAACCACTTACAAAATTAGATTCTTGTAAAATGTTGATTATGAGTGAACAGATTTCAAATAATAGCAGAGCCTTTGAAATCTGCTCTGATTGAAAGAAGCATGTGCAAATCTACTGATACAAAGAAGAGATTCTATTTTATTCGTTCCTCTGTTCTGTGGGAATAGGGAGCCCTACATTTCCCAAGTTGACCTAAAGAATTCCTGTCAATACCTGTGGCTGCCAAACATATGCACTATGATGCAATTTTTATAACAGGAAAGGTCCTCTACACATTTTTTGCACACATAGTGCACTAGGTTCAGGATATACAGTCCTATGGAACAAACATACTCTCTAGAGTGTTCTGTCAGCATGTGTAATTCTGGTCAGATGTTAACCTTGCTGAATATAACAAAATACATTGCTTTAAATACACGCGCATGCATGCACGCACACACACACGCACACACTTGATTTACATTTTTATAGCTTATATATACAGCAACTTTTCGGTGTCTTTGCTGCCAGTATGCACACAGATAAAAGAAAACATTAATGTGGATTAAGGTACTAAGAATTTATCAACATCAAACCACCAGTGTTTTGCCTTCTACCCTTCTGAACCGTAGTCAATAGATCTAAATATTTTACTGCACCCTGGCCAATTCATTGTTTGATGTTTAAAAACTCAAACAGAATCAAAGAAAATTTATTAAATTTCAGCCCCCAAATGAGATACTATTAGCTTTGAAAGTCAAGTTTAACTGCGATATTGATGATTCTCTTTTTTCTGTGACAAAATTCACCAGGGAAATCCCTATGTCAAAGTACAAAAGCAGATTGCTAATACTAGGGGGAAAAAAACAATGTATAAGCAATGTAGGTATAATATATACACAATACAGACAGTAGAAGTCCTTTTAACCCTATTAGTTTCAAACTCTCTATTTCAGTATTGGGGTCTGACATTCATTGAACAATAAAATATAAACCCCATTTTTAAAATGGCTGCATTGTGGTATAGAAATGCAGTAATACCACCACATCAGAAAAGTATATATTAGCTTCTTAAAGAGTATAATTTTTGATATGACTCACAATTGAAAAAACAATTTTTTTTTGTTTTGTTTTTGTAAATACTTAGATTGTAGAGAGTACATCTCATTATCAGTATGCATACTGAGAAACTGAAAATTAAGACAGACTTTTCCTTTTGAAAAATACTCATGAGGGTTCAGGGAAAATTGTAAGAACAAAAGACTGGGTGTATGCTCTACAAATATCACTATATTGTTTCACTAGAAGTGAAAACATTCTAAGCTGCCTACCTATTCAAGGACTGGAAAGCTATAATGGTCATGCCTGCATGGAACCATTTTGGAAAGACTAGATCTCTATGAAATCTTATTCTGTCTATTGGCTTTCTGAGATCCAGAAACAAAACAACAGGAATTGGAAAACAGTATTCATTTCCTCATTCTCTAGTGCAGTAAAAATAATACACACATACAAACATACATTACAGAACCATGAGGCAAAGATAAAATGGGTAATTTCATTTCTTTTTTAAAAGAGAGTATTTTTGGAGGCTCAACAGGCAGAAGAACCATCCTATGCAGCTAAGCTTTAAAATGCAATTTTCAGAGCTTTTTTTGTATTTAATGACATTTTTTTTTCTTCTATATGAAATCTAAAGCCAGACCATTATGTCTGAAAGATCTCCTGCAGCTAGAAAGCTTTATGTTAAAATCTAAAACATCTAATCAGCTAATCAGGCTTATTGCAATGATTACAGATGTCTAAAACCAGTTTCACTTCCCTATATTCTAAAATTAATATGAGAAAAATTATATCAATTTTTATTTATCCACTGTTAGTGAAGGTTTTGGTCATTTCTGATTTTGGTAAATATAATTTCAGCTGCAACTGTGAAAAGTTCAAGAGTGATTTTATACAGAGTATAGTTGAGTATCGTGACAGCATGCTTCTAAATATGATCATTACATTTTTCAGTTTAGACATATAGAAATACTATCTGAAACTGGCAAAATCACAAATCCACACTCTACTACAATACTCATAGCATTTTAAAATAAAGGAGAAGAGTGACTTATGACAGTGTTTAACTTTTTAATTAATTAGGAGAGCAACAAAGAAGACAACACTATAGCCACTCAATTTAAAATCAATGAAGTACTCATTAATTCAGATCAAAGCTGAAACTGAATAATAAACTGAAGTTACATTATTGACCGAACCAAGGTGTAGAATTTGATGGGCTAATTCTACATGTCCAGAAATGAACTTTAAAAATTTCTGCTGCTCAAGATAATAATAGTTTTGTCTACAGTCCACTCTGGTGCTTACTTTGGTTTTTCTATGCACAGTTTGATGTGGTACATCCAGTTATGCCAACAGAGACATGGTACTAAATGCTAGCAAGTTGTAAATGGTATTAGAATGTGCTCAGCCCTTCCTAATATTTTTCCCAGTTGTTATCTGACTGGTACAACAAACCTGAGATTTTAGTTTTTATTTTGTTCCTAATTCAACACCTTCTTATGGTGAAGAGAAAATAAAATTATTTACGGATATAACCTTCACAATGTAAGCTATATATGAGAACATTTTGCAAGTTCAAAGTTCACCAACTCTACATTAAAAATATTTATTTTTGGGCTTATTTTTCTTTAATTTCCTACTTCTTCTTAAATAGCATATCATCTGCAATTTAAAGAGCAGAACTAGATCTACACTGATTTGGTGGTAAGCAAATGGAAAGCAGTGATTTAATTTGTTTGTCTGAGATCACCATATTGCTGATGCAACAGAAGATGCGAATACAGAAATCATTCTAAAAAAGTACAGGCAAAATGGTTTCTACCACACTGCTATGTGCTCTGCATGTGACATACAACAGACAAAAATGAGTTTAGAACTTTTTAAAGTAGAATAAAGCAGTTTGAATGCAAATCTTAGTCTTAACCACAGTCTTGCAAGTATGTGGCTGATTTAGCTGCATAGTGTCCGTACCTCCACCGCAGGGTGTAGAGTGGGGGCCACATTACACGGGTTTAAAACATGCACACCTGCCGGACACAGTCCTTTGCCATGGAAAGCATTTTAACAGAAATAAGTTACATAGTAACTGCTTTGAATGGGCAAGTCTTTGTTATAGTGTTATACAAATGATCTTAGAACTAAGAAGAATAGTACTATATACATTGTTGGATAGAATTAAGCCTTCATGAACACTTCTTGTTTTTTTCACATTTAGTATGAATTGCTAAAGTTTTTTTACTCTATATTAAAAATACAAATGAATATACAGGAAGGAAGTTGCACCACCAATAATACTGAACAATTTTGATAACAGTAGTTCTTCAAGTAAGTTGCTGATATAGATTATTTTCCTCGTGATACATTCATATACTTTGGGCTCTCTAGAAAACAATGACCAATCTAAGTGTTATCTATTTAAGGGAGTACAGACCCCAAATTATTTGCTGCAGGATTTAGCACAAGTAATATCCAAAGAAGTACCTCCCTGTCAGATCAGAGTCAATCTGTTAATATTGGTTGCTCTTAATACCAGTCTGAGTCTGCTCTAAAAGTAAGGAAATACTACAAAATGTGTATATTCATCTTATTGAATGAAGGCCTATATAATTTCAGATACAATATTTTCCATGAGGATGTTTCAGCAACCAGGGATCACTCCAGAAGTCAAAAGACTGCATGTGACAAGACTCTGTATCTTAAACTGAAGGCACTTTAAATCAAGCACCTGAAAACTGGAAAATTATAGTCACAATTAGAGAGACAATGAGGTGGGTAATGGTATTTGGAACCAAATTAGTCAATTGAACTGCAAAAACACCCCATCAAATCTTTCTTTTTTATCCCCCCGAGAGAGATAGAAACCAAACTATACCAAATCACAATGTATTTTGCTTAGACAAGAGTGTCTTATAGGACAGAAAGGCTGAATGGAGATTTGTTACATGGCCATCACAGTTAGGTTTGAGTCATCATTAAAAGCCATCCGATCATTGCATGTTCATTCATCAAAAGAAGAAATACATCCTGAAATCCAAGGGTCTGACTTCTGTTGATAGTAGAGGTTTAAAGATATGAGACATATCTCCTTACACAGTGTTTGTGTAAGGAGATATATGTCATAAAACTGATGATTTGGGTGTGCTTGGCTTTTTTTTTTTTTTTTCCCCCTTCAAGACTAGTCAAGATTATGGAAATCAATTTTCAGAGCAGAGTACCATCCCAGACTTACCTATAACATTAATTCAAGCTTTTTCATATTACTACATACACATACTACATGGTCTGTTGAATAAGATATTAATTTGATCCAGAGTTGGTTTTTTGAAAATGTTGACCACGGCACCTAAACTTCTCTATAGCTGCAAGATGTGCACTAAAATACATCCCCTATGGAAAGATTTCAGTGACCTTGGGTGGAAATGAACCTAGGTCTGGAGAAAATAACAGTTAATGTATTCAGTAATTCCACAATTCTCCAAACAAGGATTTCTCCTTACTGAAGGCAAACTATACACAAGTATTCAGCCTTTAAAAAAAAACCTAAAAACCAGAAAACAAAAACCCCACCTCAACCAACTGAAACAAACAAACAAACAAGCCCCCCCCCCCCAAAAAAAACAAAACCAAAAAACCACACCCTAAAACCAACAAAGAAAACCAAAAGATAAAGACAAATGCATCCTGAAATTAGTTACTTAGATATGCCCAAACTGAAAACAGTTACGCACATGGATATGACATTCGGCAATGTCTTTACTTTGTGAAGGTTTTTAAATCCCTCTTGAGCTGGAGTACCATTTTTAGCTTGGCTAGGTCAGAATGACACTGAACAATATGAGTGATGACACACTAGACAGCTATATGGACAGAGTTGTCATCAGCAAGCCAGCTGTGCTAACACCTGTATGTCCTGCACAACTGATCTTTAGGAACACGGATCAAGAAAGTCAGATTGCTAGGAGGGGAAACAAAAGTCATTCATCAAACACTGAAATTAAAAAGCACTCATTTGAGATGGAGGAGGAGAAAAAGTAATATTTTTACTGCTTTTTCTTCTTACCACAGAGAAATAATAGCTTGTTCTGTAAACTTCTTACAGAAGTTATTTAGAATTTTAACAATCTGATTGGGTTTTCTTTGTGATTTTTTTGCATGCACACATATTCACTGTTTCAATAGGCTTGTGATAGGGCCAGTTCAGAACAATCCAGGATCACGGTGGTGGACAGACTTTGAGCACACACACCAAAGCAGGCTTCACACTTAATACTAATGTGTCTAACACACAGAAAAACTGTCTTGGGAAAAAAAATTGAGATCTCTAAAACGAGGGCTTTTAAATCATTATTGAGATAACTAAATATTATGATGGACTATAGATCCCAGTTAATTGAGAGAAATGTGGCTGATCAGTATACCTGAACGTGTCAGGTCATATTTACAGGAGTCAGGCTGAGAGAGCTAACTTAAGTCTCATAACTGTTCTCTTCTTCCAGGACCTGATCAATTTGTGGTCTCATTGCTGCAACTAACAATTATTGCCACTTACACTGAGTGTTTTTTCCGATGTAGTCACTTGTATATGGACTTAAACCTATTGTAAATTAATTCCTTGCAGGCCATAAAACTGTCGTCATAAGGAAATGCATTTGATTGCTATGGTCCACATCAGAAATAACAATCTACTGCTACAACCTTACTAATTCTCAAGTATTCAATGGCCCCACCCCATCTCCAAGTATTATAAAACTGTGTTATATGTGCTGTCTTATAAAAACCCAAACCGTTAAATTAGATTAAGAAAGATAATTCTATCTTTGTATTTTTTACAACTAGATTATGGGATGGATGATACAGTGTTCATATTTTTTTTCAACTGATAGAATCATGGGACCCAGATCTCGTAAACAGTTTAGGGACATTTCAGAGGAGACAACAAGGGTGGCAGCAAGGCAATGAAAGGCAACAGTGGAAGGATTTCAAGGCACGACTGCTGACAGGTCTGTATGGAAGTTGTTCTGCTAGCTAGTATATGAATCTTTCAATCAGCAGAAATGAAGTGCATTACAGAAGCAGACGAAAAATAATTCTTCTGACCAAGTGCCAGAAGGAAAGGAGCACACTGGATAGCTGCTTTGATCCCTGGCATGTCCCAGAGTGTCAGAATAAGTAGGTTGCTAACTGGTATTGGGAAAAACAGTGAGCGCGTTGTATTTTATTAACCTGCTAAAGCAGCCAAATCCTAAGCAGCCAGGACAGGCTGAAAACCATGATAGACTAAGCTTGTCAAGATTTTGATAGTTAAGAGCACACGGAGAAACAAAAAATTTCCTGTCACTGTGAAGGCTGGCTCACTAGAATGACTTCCCATGGTGGTATGTAGCACAGGCTAAATGTAGAGAACAGGGATTTAGGCATGCTGAAAAGGAGGCAGCTATAGCAGTGTACCAGGTGCAGCCTCTGTGAGGACAGATGAGTGCAGGACAAAATTAGTTCCAGACACCTCTGTTTCCAGACCGACCACAGGTCACAGCTAAGCCCCACAGCCCTGCTGGCAGCCCCTCTGTGAAAATGAATTTAAGAATAAGAAAAACACACCACACAGGGAGAGAAGGAGGGAAGAAAAAGAATGAATATCAAAGTCAGAGAAGAAGTGGGGCAGAAATGCTTAAGGCACTGGACTAGGTTATTTCCTCATAGCACAGATAGAGGACTATGCTGGGGCATATCCACACCATATTCCATGAAGGATCCCATTCCAGAGCAGGTCCAGGAAATCCTTCAGGATAGTTCCTGAAGGAATTAAAGTCCATGGAGAGTCCATGCTGAAGCAGTTATTATTGAAAGATGGCAGCTCAATGGAGAGCCCATAGGGATGCAGGGAAACAGCATGAGGATGTAGGAGCAGCAGAGAGGAGTTGGTGTGGGCTGACTGCACACCCCTGTGCCTCACAGCATGAGCAGAGCAGTCACAAGTGAAGCTGAGATTAAAAGGCAGGGTAATGCTAATTTTCAAATTGTTTCTACCTCTCCAAATCTACTTCAAAAAAGAAATTAAAATAATTTCCCCAAGTTAGCTGTTTTACCTGTGATGACAACTACTATGCAATGTCTCTATCTATATCTCAACACATGAGCTTTCTCATCCTGTTTTTTCCCCTGTCCTGTTGAGGAGGAATGAGAGAGCATCTGGGTGGGCATCTGGCTGACCAAGCCTAACCCAGAAAAAGCACTCAAACTGAGAAGCAATACAAGGGGAAGGCTGAAGATTTTAGCAGAGATAGTGTAAAATTATTTCTTCCTCTGAGGGGATTACAGAATCACAGAATATTCTGAGCTGGAAGGGACCCACGAAGATCATGAAGTCCGCTCTTAAATGACTGGCCCATACAGGGATTGAGCCCACAAACTTGGCATTATTACCATAACTAATAGATGATTAACTACACATGTTCAAGAATCTAGTAATATAAATGAATAGATTTAATGTGTCTTACACTGTTTATACAATCAGAACATTAAGAAATAAAGAAGAAATTAATAATGGAATACAGTTTATCAGCAAGCATAACAAGGGTTTATTTTATACCAAAAAGAACCTCAACTTTTTGAGGGGGAAGTGTTTCAAGAAATAACTTATTTTTCATACATAAAAAAAGGACTGCCCATGGGTTTCAAAATAAGACATATTCTTAAATGATTTTTCTTTTTATTAGAAGACATTTTAAGAAAACTCTTTATGTTTGAACTTCAAGTAGATGGAATTTCCTTTTGTCACTCTTGCAGTAAAGTTCTACTTGTTTCTGTTATAATTTTGCTATTACCTTTTGGTAATATGGATTCAGTATTTTGAGAATAAAACTGAACCAAACCATAATCCTCTTGGGGTCTCTGTTTGTCCTTAGTGATATTCTGTTTTGATTTTTTAAATTTGTTAAAACATCCACTTTGCATATAGGCATTTATCCATAATATTTAGATGGCATAAGATGAAGAAAGATCTCTTATTTTATCAGGAACTTTTGTGGAAATAATTCAGCTCCAGGAGTAGGATAAAGACAGTTAATGTGACAAGATCCAGGGTAAGACAAAAAATGACTTTCTAAAGAACATCTTGTAATTTATGAAGGACATGAAACTAGTTGCTAAAAATATTTTCTCTCTTAGCATATCCAGTGCTCAAGTTCTTCAACAGTTATGCTTCATAAATATTCATGAAGATTAAAAAAGTAACTCCGCAATGGTCTTGAAAGAATCATTCTGGGCACAAGCATGCCCAAGCACTCTTTGGCAAAGTCAAATGTATGATACTAGATGTTCCATCCAGTCACAGTGCGGCAGAAAGGGCTGTAAATGATCCCTGGTCTAGTGCTGTGTTAGAAGCATGCACAGAAATCGTTTCCCTCGGCTCTGGTTTCTCTTACTTTTGTTTGCTGAATGTTACACCCCAGTATATCCAAAGGCAGATGATCTAGTACCTACACTGCTGACTTCTGGAATTCTTGTAGGGATAGAATATGGAGAGGAATGAGGCCACTTTAATGGATCAGAGTATACTGTCTTATCCTGAGTCTAACTAAGATTACTAAGGATGTCTCTAAAGTCCCTCTGAGATCTATAGGTAAAAATTTAGCATTATGCATTAATAATACAGATCCTGAAGTGATACAGTGGAATTTTATGGATATTTGCTCATGAATACATCAACACAGAAATATCAAAACCTTCAGTTTCAATCTCCTGTAAGTAAAGCTGCAGTTAATAGTAGTACTTGTCCAACTTCAGTTGATTCTGAACTTCACCCATTTTCTTTTAATTTCTTTTCTTAAAATAAAAGTAATTCACAGAATTTCTAGTGGAGAAAGAAAGGCTTAGGGTTCCTTTACAAGTATGTAATCCATTTCTTCATGTTCTGATTTTTTACTGTGTAAGAAACCCTTTAAGAAGAGTTTAAAGAGTGTAAACTTTATAGTTTACACATAAGCCATGTTCACTAATACTAGGTAATTAGTTACCATTATGATGTATGGTTTACATTTTAGATACTTCCCAAACAAAATCAATAATTTCCCTTTGTTCTTCTAGGAGAAATAGTATGTTAAATTTTGAATTATTTATAATCAATTTTTTTAGTTCCTGCTCAAAGGAGCATCCTGACATTTCTAATTCTTATGTTTTCTTCATTCTTTAGATTGACCAACCAGAAAGGATAAATTACTTTGCTACTCACTAATGTGCTATGTGGGCCTAACAACTATGCACATCAAGAATTAAGAAGCAATATGGTAACTAAAATTTTCAGAAAAAAGATGGCTGTTTCTCAATCAGTTCACTGCATCAGGTTAATCAGTGCTAAGCATGTGGCTTTCTCTATAGCCTTTCCCCAAACACTTCAATCCTTATGCACATAATGGCATTGCTTTCAAAACCAAAATGTAACCTTGCATTCCAGGACAATAAATTTTGAATGCCAAGGACATGTATCTCTTACTACAAAACACAACACTTTCCTCATGACATGCATTTTTAAGCTTAAAAGAAGCCAGTATGAAAAAGGTGGGGGCAAAAAGCAAGACAGTCTCTACCAGCACAGTTTGCTGCAGCTAAAACACGGTTTTAGGTTCTGTCACTTTCTTGAACATTAAAGGAAAGAAAGACTTGATAAAAGTATCTGAAAATTAAATTAGTTTTGGTGAACACAGAAACTAAAATGAAGAATAGATTCCCATGTTGCTCTGAATTCAAGATGTGATAAGGGAAATTAACACTCCAAGGTAATAAAAGCACTTATTTTGCTCTGTGTTGCTCTAGACTAAAAACAGTTATAAAACAATCAACAACTAGAGCTACAGTTAAAAACAGTCCTTTTGCCTAAATGATTAATACACAAGCTTTGTTGGAATTTTAAATAATGCTTTACCAGGGCAAAACTGTGCAAGTCAAAGAGAATACTTAAGATGATTACTCCATTTAAAAGATGTCCTAAAAATATCATTAAAGTTTCTGACTACAGGTTACAACTTACTGTCTTTTCCTTATGTTTTATCACGTATCAAAGACTAAAGTAGCATGCACAAAGCAATATGTTTTATGGTCACCATGCATGTGACATCACCAAATGACCTCTGGCATACATGGCACAGACTTAACTCCATAGAAATTGTCAGCTGTTTGGATGTCCAATTGTCTTCACTTGGTAACCAGAAATAGTGCTGTCAGTGATTAAGGGAAGAAAAGTAGATTTTGTAGTAAGAAATAAGAAGTTTGTGTACTATAAAATTGTATTTTATTTCACTAAAAATGAACAGTTTTTTAGGATAAAAAAAGTTGAAGGTGGAAATAAACTCTAAGAAAAGGAAGCCACCTTACAACTTCTACTCCTCTCCTTCCTGAGCAAAAGCAGTGGCAAAATTTTGATATGTTTAGAAATACAAATCAGAGGAATCATTTTAAATTCCTACCTTATGAAGAGTGTCTTCCACAGCTTTCATATGATTAATGATTAATTCTCTGTTTCTATTACAAGACAAAAAAAAAAAAGAGGTAGATCATAGAACTGAAACTCACCTGATTTAGAAATACATTTTCTGCTATTTTTTAACTATCATGTTATTTGAAATAATTGTTGATAAGTCAAAGTATTATGTTTTTGTCTCTCTTTTTATATCCCCAATGCAAACCTTAAAAAATAGTTCATGTACCACTATTTGGAACATTTCCACATGAAATTTAATTCTGTTTTGGACTATCAATTAAACTAGCTGTAATTATGGACATATCAATGAACAAGTATAGTTTTCTTGGAGAGTTTTAGATGTAAAAGGCATGTTGAATGGAGTCTTCTAGCAGGAAGAGAATACTTCCTCTTACATTTCCAGAAGTCCAGCCAAATATCCTATTCTTACAATAGAGAGGCTTGGAGAATGAAACAATTCTCTAATGCCCTTTTGTAGATTAGGGCTTCAGTAAGAAAGACAGCTCTCAACAGCCATGCTGTCATGAAAAACCTTGGCCTCAACTCATGATTGACAGAAATAGGACTGAAGTTGCATAATACCATATGACTAAGAAGAAAAGAGAGCATGACCAACAAAACACCATAGGAAGTCAAATAGAATCCATGCCAGAAAAGCTAATACACCTCAATATTCTATGACTGTCTCTTATTTTGACATGTGTATATTTTGTTTGAGCTTTTACAATATCAGAATTCATAGAATCAGTATGATTTAGGTTGGAAAAGACCCTTAAGATCACTGAGTCCAACCAATATCCCACCACTGCCCAGCCTACCACTAAACCATGTCTCCAAGGGCCACATCTTTTAAATACCTCCAGACTCTACAACTCCCTGGGCAGCCTGTTCCAATGCTTGACAATCCTTTCCGGAGAGAATCTTTTCCTAATATCCAATACAAACCTCTCTTGGCACAACCTGAGGCCATTTCCTCTTGTCCTATCACTTGTTACTTGTTGGGAGAACAGCCCAAGACCCACGTCACTAAAACCTCCTTTCAGGTAGCTATGGAGAGCAATAAGGTCTTCCCTCAGCCTATTTTTCTGCAGTCAGAATCATGGCATTCTTCCCCATGGAATGATGGCTGCTTTCTCATTTCTTGATTCATACTATCTCAGCAGAAAATACAGGAAGGTGGCCAGAAGAGTAAAATTGGCTTTTATATTCCTAATAAAGCTACATAGACTTTGCTATTTGCAGGATGCCACCTTTCTTTGGATTAGATTGACAGAGTACTTGGCTCCTGGCTGGGGTTAAACCACAACACAGAGAAATTACCAAAAGACTACTGTGTTTTTGTAAAGTTCACTGTTTCAGACACTTTTATTAATATTGCTTCTTACACAGGAGGGAAGTGGAAATAACTGCTAGCCACCACTAAAAGAAAATCTAGACAGCCATTCTCAGAACAAGCTAGACACCTTGCTGTCTTTTACAGCACTACAAAAATTTAGGAAAGAAATTGAAAGACACCCATGCATTGCCTACAATCACTTAGGTTATGGAATTGATATTAAAATAAGAGTTTCCAGATAAGACCAAAGTATATTCACCTACTTTGCTTACACATTCCAAAGTAAGAAAAAAACACTTGCACTTGTTATGAAGAGTTGCTGGAACAATGACTGGTTTGGGAGTTTTCACATTAGAAAACCCTTTTCTGAATATAAGAACAGCCATAGGGAATGATCCTTACTGGAGTGCATAAAATAGATTGGGGCAGGGTGAAAAGGAGAAGGCTTTTAAGAACAAATCCTTCTTTGGGTCATAATCTGCTTTGATACACTTATACTAAATAATATTTGTCATTTTAATTAGCTTGTTAAACGTATCACTGATAACTATATTAATTACATTATTTTGCTGGTGCATAAGCCCCTTAAAGCTTCTAAGCTATTGTTCTTCAGAGGTCAAATCTACCCCACGTATAATGAGAAATTTTAATTTTAAATTGAACTTCTTAAAAATCTTGGCCATGGACCAATAATATTCAAAGTGCATACTACTGTAACAGAAATAGATAACAAAGTATGAAAGGATTTATAATTTTATCTGACTATATAACTCTAAGAAGTTATTAATAATCTCATTCAAGTCAATGGAACAGCTTTTGACTACCAATACTTTCAAAAATGGTCCCTGAACATTTCCTTCCACTCTTCACGTTATAGTAATAAAAGGCATGGGGCTTACATCTAAATCCAAAACTCTGTGAAATCAGAAGAAATACCTGTACCTGTTCCACAGATAAGCCTAGGTCTAAAATGGGTTTCAGCCCCTTTAGAACAATCATTCCTTAAACAAACAGAATGTGAAGGATCTACCAAAGAGGTGTTGTCAAATCAGTAAGGTAATTAATCAGTAAGGCAGACAAAATGCTCATGCAATTTCAGACCAAGAATTTGTAGCACTATTATGGGATAACCACAGAAAACGTAACATGTAGTATCTTCAACTAACGGTTTTCTTTTTCGAAGTCTATCACTGAATTTCAAAGAGAGGCAGACGTACTTTTGTTTTCTAGCATTACATTAGCTAAGGCTAAAACCCTGTGCATGAAAGTAAGAATTGATCTTTTGTCCGTTTTAAGTGATCTCCCCCAGGTCCCAGTGCTCACTTTGCTGCCGTGCAGAGGGCACTCTCTGCATCACGGATGCTCTCGCTCAGCCGACGCTTGTCCTGCTCCAGCTGGGTAAGAAGTCTATTCTGCTGACGCAGAAATCGATCTCTTCTTCTCAGCTCCATCGTTGCCTCGGAGAGACTCTGCAAGCAGACAGAAAACAGAGTTACTTGTCAGCCCAAATAATTAACTTCAGTTTATGCCATAGGCTATTAAACAAAGTGGAAAACAGACTGACTGTGTAGTGGATTTGGACCATTGCATACTAAGGTTTAATGAATTCTCCACCAAAACATTACCAACTCAGAACCCCCCCAGTTTTTAGTATACTGACTGTGTACAAATATATTTATAAAATAAAATGATTTTTTGATCAAGCAGGGACATACACTATGCTACAAATACTATATTTACAAATACCAGATCTAGACGCGAAATAATCAAGAGTACAGCTTTAAAGAACACAAAATATTCACAAAACTTAATTTAAAATGAGCATTAAAGAAAGGAATTCACAGTGAAACGGAATAAACACAGAAGCATTTATTTAAATATTCCACACTGTTCAGAAATTTCAGTAGAATAGATAATCTCATAGTCTCTGTTAGTGCATCAAGTATAATCTATTTTATGGTGCTTTTACTATTATAACATTAGTTTCCCAATATGCAAAATAGTATGTGTATTTTTTAAACATTTCTCTCTGGCTTAGAATTAACACAACATGCTTTAATCAATTCAGATTAATCCAACAGATGAAAAATAGCACACAAGACTAATTAATACAGAACCTGGCTGGTTGTTACTTCTTTCTGCTGGGATAAATCAATACATTTATAGACTGGAGTATTAATAATTTGATTTCATAATTTTTTACATGTTACATTTTACTTACAGTTGTTAATTGCCTTTTTAGAAAGAAATTATAATAGTGGTTATAAACATTCTTTTACACATAGCATATTTCCTGATAGATTCCAAAATACAGAAGAGAAGGCTGTGTAGTTGCAAGACTGAGTTCTTACACACCTTTTTTTCAAACTTTATGGGTATATTTTCTGCTTGAATTCTAAGAATGCTCTGCATAATTTGTACTCAGTACTCGTCCTGGACTGTGGAACATGGAGATGTACTATGCTGTGGACGAGTATGAAGAACAGTATATACAAAATGCTGATAAAAATTTGTAGGGCGCTGAAAACTCAACTAATCTGAAGAAGTTTCAGACCTCTTTAAGGATCAGAGGCACTTCAAAAAGCATTATGATAGATAAAATTTCTATAAAATAGCAATCTACAACAAAGGACTGCATAGTCCTGTAAAATAAACTGTAATCTGGGGACTGGCATAAATCTTCTTCTTACATTCCTAAAGAGAAAAGACAACCAGTTACTTCAGTGGTGGTATATTTGAAGGTAGAGCACCATTACTTGAAGTCTTGCTCAGGAATTTACAAAATCTAAGCTGAAATTAATCACAACTGTAAGAAAAAAACCCGGAGTTTATTTAAGAAACTCTAAACCCAGAAATGTTAATATTATTCTTGTTCAAATGACTGCAGACTGTTTTGACTCTTATGTCCTTATTTTCAATAAACAACTGACATATTTCCCCTAAGGAAAGATAAACACACAGATAGCATTCATCCACTGCACAAGGACATTCAAAACCAGAAGTCTTGCTTTCAGAAATTCTACCCTTAAGCCACTGGCAGCTATCAAAGCCCTATCTAAACAGATGACTTAGTGAATTATCAGATTTTCAGAAATTTTATTTCCAAGAACTGAATTGTGGATTAGCATGGTTAAAAGGATTCATCTCTAATTCAAAAACAAAGAGCATTATCTTCTTCCAGTTATTGTGTTTATTGTTTGCTTTCAACATTGAGGAAAGAGTTCTGAAAACCAAGTCAAGTAACCCCCTGCCAATATTCCCACCTTTGACAAATGGACTATATTTGAACACAGAACAAGGTCTCTGTTACCAATGTTTGGTCCAACCCAGTTTCCCACCTGACTGAAAAATCTGATTTTAAGTAGTTTCTACTAGTATTTTGGTGCAAGAAATTTATGATGCAGATGCTGTTGAATGGATTTTGGCCCCAAGATCCTAGCAGTTTAAAAGAGTAGAGAAAGACAGGATAATAGGAACATTATGCATATTTATTTTATTTTTATTATAGCTATCCATCTGCAGGGGTTGAAGAGTTGTCAGCTCCCATATAAATCTTTCATTACTGACCATGAACAGTGAAAAGACCCACTAGTCAAAATCTTCTGTGAGCTGCTAACTAATCTAGGTTACTTATTGCAAGAACATGCATATTAATGAGGCAATAGCAGGGCCTAACTTTTTTAAGGGGCATGGTCAGCAATTCATGCTAGCTGGTGATGAAGCAACATAGAAATGGTTAAATCAAGTATCTCACTGAAGAGCTGCTCTATTATATTCAAAGAGAGCCCCATTATTTACAGAAATCTCCAAAGGATTCAGACTTTATCTACTAGTAACATTGCAATATCTAAGCAAAATGGAAACTGATTTTAGCACTCCAAAAGCAGTTTCAGCAATTACTTGAAGCTTCTTGCTATTGTGGGTTAAAGTCCAGCCTCGGAAATGTTCAAATACAGCATGGTGTATTACAAAATAATGGCTGGTAAGCCTCTTTTTTTGCTTCTTCAGATTGATCTAATTAAAACCCTTGATAAACTTTATGGACTCTAATATTTCCAGCTGAGTGACTGAAACCAAGAGGGTGTGCCTCAAGGCAGCAAGGCAACAATGATAAGCAGCAGGTTAGCCACTAATTTCTCAGCTAGGGTAGATTGTGAAAGTGTGATGTTCTGATATCCAAGAAAGTGTTCAGGAGAGAATAGGATAAATCAAGTTTAATAACTCTGCTCCTAATTGTTCCCTCAATGCTCCACTCTAATTACTTGGAGAACTCTCCTGACTGTCACCTGATATTAAGTTGTTGGAGGCTGAGTGTGGAGCAGTGAGATAATCAGAATGAAGATCCCGTTAAGCAGTGGGAACCTGCAGCACCCAAAGCCCTTCTGCTCATGAGAAAACCTATGGGAGAGCCATAGTGATTGCAAAGCAATAATCCAAAGCACTGGTTTTAGGCTTTGAGGCCTTTAGGCAGCAGTACATTTGAGAAAAAAAGGTTAACACGGTCATCCTAATTACAGCCCATTTTCACATTCTTCATATATAAGCAAAGACAAGCCAATTAGGTAGAAAGGAAGATAAGGGAAGTTTTATTTGTATACTAATTAAACCCCTGATGAAATTAAAGGAAAAACATACAGCTCTGTAATTGTGTCTGAGAAAGGTCACTTCAGGTTCAGTTATCAGAAAAGCACAGCCTTGAGATATTTCACTTAATCCACAATATAGCCCTTATTTTGCCCCCCAGGTCTTAGTATTTACAAAAATAAGAAAATTTCAAAACCTGATAATGCATTTATCTTGAAATGTTTTCTGTGGACAATTACAACTGTTAGAAAGTTGAGGCTAACTATGATAAGAAGAATGAAGGTTTTAAAAACCTAGTATGTTTGCACATAGTTCTGTGAAGATGCTGAGCTTTCACTTTCAAGTACAAGTGATTCTGAACCAACTTAGAAGCTAAACTCCAATTTATTAGCATTCTGTAAAATGCCAGTTATCTGTCTTTCTCAGGTTTTTAGGCATTAGGGTGCTCATTCAGACATCACTGCGCTCCTTCCTCTCCAGTCTGCCAAAATCTCATAGATCAGTTGAGTTTTCATCAGAATCTTTAGAAGGAGTTTCCTTTAGAGACATTTAGATTTTTGACCTTTTTTACCGTCACAAATTAAGCATGAAAAAAACATTTGTTGGAGAGAACAGCAAGCAACTGATAGCACTGAAGAAAAATCTTATTGGCTGTCTGTTGGTTTGGTCTTTCCACAAGCCTCCTTTAACAAGTTTAGGTTTTGCACTGAGGAAACTTTTTATTCAAAGCCCATTACAAAAAGAAATCAAAGTTTAATATTGTAATTCTTTACACATAAAAAGGACTCTATTCAAAAGATAACAGATGGAAAATCACTCCAGATGAACAATGACAGTCATACAGTTTAAATTCATGCAAAGCATGTGTGACACATTTATACTGAGACTGTATTTTCCAAGATCAACTAAAGCTAGATCAAACTGCTTAGTAAATTAGATTTAAATCACACAGACACAACACAGCAGTACAAAATATGCAAATACACTGCACTATGTGTATAATGAACTAATTTGTGAAATTGAAGATTTTCTCTTTCAGATGAAGTTTTATATGTATATTCTCTATTAGATGCAAAATATTACTTTTAAAAATGTATTCTGAAAGCTGTCCTACACCCACAACTAATAAAATTTCACACTGAAAAAAGTATAGAAAGTTTAGACAGCATCCAGTCCTTCACCAGTTTAAACACACTTCCCATTATCATTGTTGGCAAATATAACGATTTCTGAGTGCTCCCCAGAAGTCCACATGTAACCTAGAGAAGTCTGCAGTTTCAAATGGTCCAAATCCAAGAAATACAACAAGCTACATTAATATTTAATGCTTACAGTGTTTTTAGTGCGCACCACCGCAACACAAGCCAAATACATCAGCTCAAACTATACAGATGAAATTACACAGGATGTTTTTTGAAAATAATCTCTATGTATCAAGAAGAAATAGAAATGATGCTTCTTCTATCAAAAGAGTGGATTAAAAACATAGGAAGAAAAAGTTCTGTGACAAAACAAAAAATTCATAACTGAGACTTCGCATCGATACTTTAAAAAAAATCAAACACATCTAAGAAGTACATTAAGACCTATGTCAAGGAATAAGATGGATTTACACTTCCCAAAGAGAAACTGCCAAGATACTATATCTAGATTCACTGTGTGTTTCACAGTGTCTGCAGTAGTGTCTTAAACCAGTTTGAAATGAACTCCATGTGGCTGATCTGCTCTTGCAAAGAACTGAGGCTGACCACCTATGATATCCCTTCAAAAACAAAGGCTTTCCTATGCCCTTTAAATTT
>WBNO01010910.1:3127-16055 GCA_013400575.1 Peucedramus taeniatus
GCCCCAGCCCCGACTCGGGAGCTGGAGCCGACTCCGGCCCCGACGTGGTGCCAGGGGTATGGCGTACGCTACGGCGACATGGATGTCCCCACTCTGCTCCGGTTAGTGCTGGCGGGACGGAACGGGGAGCAGCCTGGGGTGGGATGAAGGGATGCGTAGCAGCCTCTGACCATTGTCACTTTACTCTCGCCGCAGCCTGAGGGACGAAATGAAGGAGCAGCTCATGGAGCACAACGCAGCTATGCTTGGCGGTAAGTATAGCCCTCCTCGCAGTGGGATGTTGCATTAACAAAGAATGCGATGTGCCACACGTGTGTGTGTGTGTGTGTGTGTATATATATGCATACATAGGTTTTGAATCTTTTCTTTAATTATTTATCAAAAGTGCTGCTTATGATAATGATGGGTTTTTTTCCCTGGCTGTACATTTTAACATATATTCTAGGCAGCTTTTTGAGACGTATTTGAATGTTTACAAAGATGCCATATAGCTGCTGCCCACCATCCTTTCCTTCCTTTTCTGGGTTTGAACTTTAGGCTTCTCGGACATGTAGTGATGGTTTTCAGAAATCTGATCACTGGGGCTGAAGTCTTGCCAAAACTCTGGCAAAGTGTTTGGCAGCAATACTGATTTAAGGTGTTTCCATTACCTGTAGAGTCACAAGATGATTTGTGTTGGAAGGGACTTTAAACACATCGTTCCAAACCCCCCCACCATGCACAGTGACACCTTCCACTAGACCATCTTGCTCAGAGCCCTATCCAGCCTGACAACCTGATTTTGAACACTCACAGGGATGAGGCATCCACAGCTTCTCTGGGCAATCTCTCTACCAGTGCCTCATCATCCCACAGAATATCTAATCTAAACCTACCCTCTTTCAAGTACAAACCATCCCCCTTTGTCCTATCACTACATATCCTAGTAAAAAGTTCTCCAACTCTCTTGTAAGCTCCATTCAGGAACTGGAAGACCTGAACAACCACTCTCTCAGCCTTTTCCTCATAGGAGAGGTGCTCCAGCCCTCTGATCATCCTCACTGGCCTTGTCTGGACCTTCTCTAACAGATCCATGTCCTTTTTATGTTGAGAATGAGGTCTGGATGCAGCACACCAGGTGGGGTCTGCCAAGAGCTGAGAAGAGGGACAGAATCACCTCCTTTGACCAGCTGGCCACATTTCTGATACAGCCCAGAGTACAGTTGGGTACATGCTCTTCCACTGAACTATCCAGTGGCATATATAGAGCAATGTAATGAACCAGCTCTAGCTCATCTAAAAAACGCTAAATTAAAATATTTTAAAGCCTAATTATTTCTCTGATACAGCTGATAGCGTAGTCTCATTAACACTGAAAGATAATAAAGCTTGGAGGTATAAGTAAGAAATAACTTGTTCATGAAATAACATGAATGAATTTTTTGAATAACAAAATGAATGAAGTTTTTGAATAACAAAAAATGCTAATCCTTTATGCTCTATAGATTGTATTTAAAAGTCTCTGTTGTGCTTGTTTTGGCGACATTCTCTTTTGCAGGGCAAGAAAATTTCCTTGATCATAGAATTGAAGAAAATTCTATCCAGAGGTATGTCACTGGATAACTTCAAAATTCTCTTTTAGTTATTCCTTCTTAGTGAGTTGCTGGATTAACAATCAGTACTTCAGAGAAGACTTCTGAAAATAATGGAAACTAAAAGGAAACATGGGGAAGAAATGCTTTATTCATTCTCCCAATGTACTTCTGTATCTGATGTGGCTTTTAAATTTGCAGTCCTTTGCATGATGGCTAGAATTCACTAATATAGTTCCACGTGCTAATTTACTCCTGGCCCTAATGATTTGTGGCTCACATGAAAAATTCTTACATTAGATATGTAGAAAGCAAGTTAAAATATGACACTGCTTTTAAACTCTGTTATCTTCACACTCAGGTCATCTGTCTTACTGCTTTTTGTCTTTCAGTGTCACGCGAGATTTGGAAAGAGATCTAGAGGAAGCAAAAGTCTCTTTCCAGAACAAGACATTGGCCTTGCAAAGGTAGAATTTTCTTCACCCTTTATTTGGAGCTTTCCTCTGTGTGTGTGCATACATAGATGCATATATAAATAGGTCTGATTAAAACAGGATTTTAAAGTGATATGGGAGATTGGGGAGATTTTAACTACCATTGAACAATAGGAATGCAGATGGATATGCTGTAGAAAACAAAACGAAAAAAAGCCCACCAAAACTAAAAACTTAGAGGTTGAAATGTGTACACCCAAAAGTTCCTTTATAGTTGGCAAAGAGTAACTGTACAGATCAGTAAGCATATTTCTTGGCAGTATTTTCTAAATGCCTATGAAAAGATGGAAGTTGATAATGTTAGACATCTCATGTGTTTCATGGCTGTTTATTTGAATTCACACATTTGCCCAGCTTCCTTTTTGCAGACTGTGGGATTAGGGGTCTCTAAATATGTTGGTCAAGAGAAAAAGGAGTTGTCATTCTCACGAATAATCATTTATACTTCTTTCCTTTATACTCTTCCTGAGAGTTAAGCCCCATTATTTAAGAAGTGTGGTACTTAAAAGGTACTGAGTATTTTGTTTATATAATTCCAATGTGAAAGTGGACAAAAGTGGGATCCTGGAAATTTTGTTCTTATATTACTTATTTGAATCTGCTCGTCTCTGTTTCCTGCTTCTCTCACTTTGTTATGAGTTCTCATCAGCCATATGCTATTTCTTACAATATGCAGGATCCAAATTATGGATGCCCTGAGAAACAAATTGAAACAAGATGATGAGGAGTCGCGGTAAGGTGTTCTTGGGAGTCAGACAGCTAGAAAGAAGTGGACTTTGCACAGTTTATTGTGACACATTTCTAGATTATTTAACTTTACCCCTTGTGAAAGCAAGCTTCCTTTTTCTAGATTTGACAGAATGATATACTGTCTGCCTTCTGGCTAGAATCAGCATGATCAGACCTCATAGAACCATGATAGATTTGCAGTTGGGCTCTGAATTTATCCACCTTTGATTACAGAGATCGTAACTCTTGATTTACTTGTGAGAACTGCTCGTAGCCAAGAGAGCTTTTTGTCTTTGATGCCTGAATTACCTGCATTTATAATAGCTGAGCACATATTACAGGCTTGTAATAGGGCCTTGCCTCTGCTTTGCTGCCTTTATTAATTAAGTATGTAGGAGCAAAATGTCTTTGAAAAATAACTGAAAGCTTAAACATATTTAAAAGTAGCTTTTCATTTCCTACCCATTATTAGCAGGTGGATGCACATGAAATGTAATATGAGAAATTTAATTTCTGTCAGAAATACAGCTAAGATTGCATCTCCATGTTTAGGAGCTTTAATTCATAGCCATTTCCAGATGGGTAGGCTTTTTTGATGCCTTCCAAACTCTGTGATATAAAATGTTGGACAGACTTAAATGAAATCTTAGGGAAATCGAGAGGGACATAACAGAACTCTTTGGCCTCTACAATGATACTGAATATATTAACTGTAAAAAGAAGTGATATTGTAGGTGTAAGTGCAAAAAGAAGTTACAAGTAATTTCCTAATTTGCTATTAGAAAAAAATAGAAATTCTTTATTTAAACTAAATAAAGTACATTAAAACATTTATGATATTGGCTTCTATTTGTGGTCTTAAGGTATGCAACTGTTTCCTTCCTTAGTCTGATCCTGGAAACAATGAAGCGCATAGCATTGCTCAGCCGGACAATAATTGACTATCAGCAGGTAAGTGGCACTTGTAGCTTCTGTTACTGTTGTGCGGGTCAAGCAGCCTCAGCATGGGCAGGAGTGCACCTGGAAAGCAACAGGACTGCACAAGTCATTCAAAGCTAAATACGTAGTGACATGAATGCAGCTCCTACTGCTGTCAAAAGTAAGGATTACTNNNAAGTCTGTTTTAGAGTTGCCCTTAGCTGTTTTTGTGGCTTGAATTAGCATCTTTCAATACTTTTGAAGACAAGAGTCTGGGAAATACTTTTTTTTTCCTTTCAGCAAGTGCATCAGAAGGAACAGCAGCTGATTGACATTAAAAGGGAAAGACTCTGTAAGTGTGTTATCTGCATTGACTTTGGTTTGTATTTTAATGTGAAGTTCATATAGTTTATATTTTAAAGTTGTTCTTGTAGCAATATTAATTTATGTGGGAAGTAATAAAACTCAACACAGTTATAAAACTTGTTAAGAGTAGAAAGTACTGTAGAGATGCGCTGGTGGGTTCCCTACTTGAACATGAGACTGACATGTTAGAATGAGAGATGCAAGACTCTCAAAAACAATGTGGCAGCATTTTATTATTTCATGTAAGCTCCTCAGAATGTTACGCATTATTTAGTCATTTTAATCACCCCTATAGGTCTTAAAAGATACATTTTTGTCATTCTGCATATTTATGAGGTGTCTGCAGAATAGAGAGGGAATTTACTTAAAAAGAAATGTATATATATTGGTGTTCAGTAGCCTTTTTAGAGTGGGTCAAACTTAGATGTGACATCAATATTCAGGACTTCATATGGTAAATGTGTTCTTTGAATGCTCTTTCTTTCATGACCAGGTTTGCCACCAATTTTAACAGCTACTGTTTGATTCGCGTGTAGGGAGTTATGTATTTGTTGACAGTAATAAACAAACACAGTGAAATAACTGTTAAATTAACATACTGATATCTTTGCAAACAAAGGAAGGAATGCTCTGCCACCATTCTCTCAACGTATGAAACTGCCCCTAAACACTTTTAATCAGTCTAGTTTTTAAACTGGTTTCCTATAAAAATAGTAATATTCACTGGTCATGTCCATATGCTCCTTGTATGACTTTGGAATTTGGTTTCAGTGAAATCTGATAAAGGAGTAAGTATCTTTAAGAGGTATTAAAAAGACCTGTAAAAGTTGTGGCACTCGAAAACAGGGTATAGGACAGAGGTGCAAATTAGTCCCTGTGTGAGGGAAATGCAGGCAGCATACAATGTGCTTTCTGTTTTGCTGCTGGCCAGGGAGCCAATTGATGTAGTTTGGTATGAAATAGCCACAGCATGTGTTGCTTCTTTCATAAAAGAAATATATTGAGGTATATTGGAGGGAAGGAGTAGAGTGTGAAATAAGGGTTATGCAGTGGAAGCTCTTTAGGTGGCTGTGAGGAAGAGTATCTTCAGTTCTACTGTTCACCTAACTACTTAATGCTTAATTTTCCTAATAATGTAACAGCACTAAAAAAACATGGAGAACAGAAACTACAGCAAACAGATACCATGAAGAAAAGGCCAAAGAAGAAAGAATCTAATGTGCATGTTGCTGAAACAGAGAAGATGCTTTATAAATTAGAAAAAGAAAGAGAGATGACTACAGTAATTCAGAGTGTGTTCCAGGTAAAGTTGTGTGGCTTTTAGAACCAAGTTTACAATTTTTCATTGCACTCAAGATAATATACTGTATGGCTGTTTTCTAAAACCTTTAAATTTAACAGCAGTAGTGGAAGAACTGTATATAGAAGGAAGACTTCTATTGCTTTAAAGGCTTAGAGAATGAAATTTTCACAGGCATCTTTGCAATCATTTTTGCAGTGTTTAGAGATGGTCTATCAATCTATCTTTGTTTCCTTAAAAATACAAAAATAATACATCTTTCTTGAAGAATGTCTGTCACTTCCTTCCAGTAATGGCTGTACTTCCTTCTACTGTGAGTCACCTCTGCATCCTACCAAATCAGTTTCCCCATCTCATGGTTAGAAAAAATAAATAGGTGTTAATCCCATGTTACATGGGAGCCTTCATCTGCCCCTTCTGGCCTTCACTGTTTGTGTCAGCCCCTACAGTCCTGTGAAAGCCTTGGTATGCAACCATGGCCAGTCTCCAAATTGTTTCAGCAGTGTAGACTTTGCCCTTTTGGTTATCCATGTGTCAGGGGCTGCTAACTAGTCTGTATACATGCAGCAACTGGCAGGTCACCTGCAATGTGGATTCATGCAAAGTGAGGAAAAAACCTCATGGTTTGGGTTAGGGTGGAAGGGTCTCAAGCTGCATAGGAATGTCAAGGATGAAAGGATTGTCATGGCTGCTACTATTTTGCATTGATAATGTCATTACATCTCAAATTGAGAATGAGAAATTTAACGTTGTACTGAGATTTAGAGTCTAAAACTATCTCCTTGTTTTGTATTCCTGAAATTTTCTGAGCCCTAAGTAGAGCAAATCCTCTTTGGTTAAATTTAAATTCCCATTTTCAATCCAGAACAGCAGGGTGAGAATGTTATCTGTGTTATTTTGTGTTTGAGTCAAACTTTATTTCATATTGTTTAAAACATTCTCTACATTTCTGTGTTTAAAATAGAGGTAGTATGCAAGGCCATCTAAGAAATAAAAAAGCATGGATTTGGGGTTTTTTTGCCTATGTATCAGCAATAGGATCTAAACCAATACTTCCCTTTCTCCTATTTCCCCTCATCCTGCTTCAAACATTTGTGAATTTCAAGGGCTTTCAAATTAAAAATTAATTATAAAGCAGACTTTCTTTGAAATATTTTACTAGGAGTTGTTCTTTACAAGGGCTTGTTTTAACCTGTAAATCTTTCTCATTTATAGAACATCATAATTGGAAGCAAAGTTAACTGGGCAGAAGATCCATCTTTAAAGGCAATCGTTCTACAGCTTGAAAAAAATATCTAGCTTCAGTGAGTCAGGACATATGGTGTTCATTTTATACAGTGTGTGCATTTTCACTAAACTTGATAGATTATATGTATCTCAAAAACACACTTCAAGAATTTTAAAATTTGACCTTTCTGAAAGATTTTATTCTCTCTAGAGAATTAGAATGTGTTCAAGAAATTCTTTGAAATGAAATTTATCTTCTGGTAGACAACAAACTTTTATATGGGTAGTAGAGCTGATAAAATGAAACTACCTGAAGACTCACTTCTCAAGCTGTCCTGTCTCAAGCATTTATTTTCCTCTGAAAGGCAGCAATAACACAAGAAAGGTTTCAAGGTTTCATGTAGAAGTGGACTTAAACTGAGGCTTTGCTGTACCCCTTTCCTGGTGACCAGCAGACCGTAGAGCTCAAGCAGGATGCATGATCCTGCTGTGTCCCAGTCGAAGGCTTAAACAGGAGAATTTATTAGCAGGTCTGGAATTGGGATTATTTTTGGTTTTAACACATTATGTATAATTTTAAACACCAGAAATTTTATGTTCTTGTTAGCAGTGACTCTTGTCTGCAGAGGTTACTTCATACTGTTGACTGTGCAGCTAAGCAGTGTTTTAATTATATATCTGCACTACCATTTGTGCTTCTATTTTGGTGTTGTCTGATGTTTGAAGCAAATTGGGTGTAGCACACTTTGGGAGTGTGTAGTGCCCCTTGTTATCTTGGTTTATAACTTCAGTTTTAACGTGGTGACTGATCACCAGCAATTTTTTAAAGTGTATTCCTTGATCCAGTAATAAAAATAAAATGTTTCACTTGGTTTGGAGGTTTTTTTTACTCACGGTAAAGCGGTTGGTTTGGCAGGCCAGGCCACCGCTCCGGGCCTGCCCACAGAGAGGCCCCGCCCACAGCTGGCGTTCGTTGCTGTGGGCGGGGCCCAGAGCTGCCCCTCACGCTCCTCACCATGGGCAGCAAGATGGCGGCCGCTACCCGGGTGGTGCAGGTAAGGGCGGCCCCGGGACGGCGGTGTCTGAGACAGCCAGAGCCCTGGCTCGGCCGGCGGGGCTCGCTTCTGCTGCTGCCGCCGAGCAGCAGGTCTGAGGCTGCCGCGGCTTAAGGACACGCCGCCGGGGCGGCCGATGTCCTTGGGGAGAGCTGTGCAGTCGTGCGCACGCGGTGTCGCGGGTGCCTGGTGCTGTGATAGCAGCGGGTGCAGAGCTGGCTGGCAGCTCCTTCCTAAGATGGGCCTCTCCAAGGTGAAAGTGCTTTGTACAGGCAGAGATTCCGTGTGCTAAAGCCGTGGAACCACGGTATGGTTTGGATCGGAAGGGACCTTAAAGGTCACCTAGTTACAGCACCCCCCGCCGTGGGCAGGGACACCTTCATTAGACCAAGTTGCTCAAAGCCCCGTCCAGCCTGGTCTTAGACACTTCCAGGGATGGGACAGCCACAGATGCTCTGAGCAACCTGTGCCAGTGCTTCACCACCCTCAAAATAAAGAATTTTTTCCTAATCTTAATCTTTTAATCCAAACCTGCCCTCTTTGGGTGGGTCTCCCCAGAGCATTCTTCAGGCAGAACAACCCCAGCTCTCTCAGCCTGTCCTCACAGGAGAGGTGCTTCAGCCCTCTGATCGTCGTAATGGCCCTGCTCTGGACGCACTCATGAACGTCCATGGGTTTTTGTTTTTGCTTTGGGGACCCCAGAGCTGAACACAGCACTCTGGGTGCATTCTCACCAGAGCAGATTGCATTGTGATTGCATTTGTGCAATGGCAGTGGCTGTTTCTGCACACACACACACACTGATGAGAAAAGGAAGACAAAGCCTGTACCTGCTCTGGAGCTTAGGGTGCAGGACTACTTTTTAATGTAAACTTCTTCCTGGGGTAGACTTAGAACTTCAAGAAGCAGTAAGTGTATCAGAGTAGTGGTGCGGAGAGCAGCTGCTTAGAGTGGTTGTTTGATACATTGTGCATTCCATTTTATTATTCACAGTAACCGGTGTCTGTTTCTCCCGCTACCTGGTCTCCTTCTAGGTAGTCAAGCCACATACTCCATTAATAAAGTTCCCAGACAGAAAAAGTGGTCCCAGACCTAAAAGTAAGTATTTTGGGCATGGATACAGCTTGTGCCACATTTCTTTACATGGACTGTTATATTTAAGAACCAGGACCCAATTTCTCTCTTTCAGCTATACAGCTGAACTGAGTTGGAGTGAGGTTTTTGACACATGCTTGGTTTAATTTGAAGGCAACTCTTGAACTTTCTTCACAACTTCTTTTCTGTTCAACTCTGTGGAGACACATAATGCATGCACATCTTTATTTTTTTCTCAAGAAAGATTCACAAGGATTTCCAGTGTTTGTTTTCTGCTTTATATAACGTCACATTTTCCCAAATACTAATATTTACTGAAATGACTGTGCCCAATTCTAGTTATTCAGTAATATTTGCATAAATGAAGTTGCATTTTCCTCATTTTTTCTTATTTGAAGTGTGTGATGTATTTTCTGCTGTATTTTCAAAACATGATTATAGCTGGGAGATCCAGCCCTCTGTACATTTTAAGAAGTATTTTCTTATGTTACTAATTAATGCTGAGGAAAAAAAATTATTTCATTGCAATCTTTGCAATTAACTTTTATACCTATGTTGATATTTATGGTATTCCCAATACTATTATATCTAAACAACAGATGTAGAAGTCCTTTTGTGTCCAAAAGCATCTGAAAGAAAAGTAGGAGTTATCTTTAAAAGCTCTCTTACGTTATTCTCACTTCTTTTGGTATTATACTGTGCCTAGTTATTTGTCACAGGATTAGCAAGCACACAGTTTAGCTTTAAGTTTAGTTTAACATTTGAAAACCTCCACAGTGCATATAAATGCCTCTTCTGACTTGCCTCTGAACTCTTCAGGAACTATTTTCTGCAATATCTTTCTGTAAAAATTCTGTACATTTCGCACAGTTCAGCCAAATGCACCACCTCTCATGCCAGTGAACTACTTTCCCAAAAGCATGAAAATGTATTTCTGACCTCCTGTTTATCTCTGTGTTAGAAGATTCTTGTGACTGTATCTTTTAAGTATGTTAGACTTTTCTACTTTCATCAGGATCATTCATCTTTTTAGTAAACTGCAACCTACTTTGTCTTGCTTGGATGCTGTAGCAAAATCTGCATTTAATTGTACCAGATTGTTGCTCCTACATAGTTAAATGGCTCCTCAGAGCAACTGGGTATGTGAAAGGCCAGCCAAATTCTAATGGGCCTATTACTACTGCAACATTATAGTCTCAAACAGAGAAGGGAGATATGTAGTAAAAACTGTAATAGAACTAAAGCAGCAACAGCAAAATTTCTGATTACTGCATTTCTGATGTTTTTAACTGGCTAATGAGTCTACTCCAACTACACTTCAGACTGAAACATACAGTAGAGGAAAATCCTTGACAAATCTCTAGACTTTTGTGATAGGTGGAACAAACTTGGAGAAACTGGGGTTTTTTTTGGTGTGTGGTTTTTTTTTATTTTTTGTTGTTTTTTTTTTTTTATATCAGGTGTATTATTTCTTGAAACAAAAAGCTTTGCCCTCTGTTCACAATATGCTGGTTCTGATGGGCTCACTTCTGTCTTGCTGTATTTAGGATCTTCCATTATTTCTGAACCACCTTGAGACTTTCAGACCCAGTCTTATGACTGACAGCTTATGAATATGCCTCTCAATTGTGGCTTTGTCACAGAGCTGCAGGTCTTTTATTGTTTGTCCCAGTCCTGCAACTGCATCACACTCATTAAAGCTCCCTCTCCTTTGTGGTTATTGGTCTTGCTGGAGCCAGGAAGGACAGAGGCAGGCAAAACTGTGGTGTTGTAGCTGCTCACAGGCTTTTGTAAATGCAGTTTTCATGTTATATAGAGCTTCTGTCCAGCTGTTAGATGTTGCACTTGTCTTGCTCATTTTTCTGGAACACTGGGAAGGACTTTTGTGGAAGCATTCAGCTTTGTCAGGTGTTTTACCCTTACATATGAATACTAGATATACTAGATATATATATATAGATACTAGATACACTAGATATAGATATACTAGATATACCCTTACATAGAATGACTAGATTGGAAGAGACTTTCAAGAACATCGAGTCCAACCCATGCCCTAACACCTCAACTAAACCATGGCACTGAGTGCCACATCCAGTCTTTTTTTAAACACATCCAGGGATGGTGACTCCACTGCCTCCCCAGGCAGACAGTTCCAGTACTTTATCACTGCTTAGGTAAAAAACTTCTTCCTAATATCCAACCTATATTTCCCTTAGTGCAGCGTAAGACTGTATCCTCTTCTTCTGTCAGTTGCTGCCTGGACAAAGAGACCAACCCCCACCTGACTACAGCCACCTTCCAGGAAGCTGTAGAGAGTGATAAGGTCACCCCTGAGTCTCCTTTTCTCCAGGCTAAACACGCCCAGCTCCCTGAGTCATTCCCCACAGGGCTTGTGTTCCAAGCCCCTCCCCAGCCTCGTGTCCCTCCTCTGGATGTGCTCAGGCGTCTCAATGTCCTTCCCAACTGAGGGGCCAGAACTGGACACAGCACTCAAGGTGTGCCCTCACCAGTGCCGAGTACAGAGGAAGAGTGACCTCCCTGCTCCTGCTGGCCACACTATTCCTGATACAGGCCAGGATACCGTTGGCCTTCTTGGCCACCAGAGCACACTGCTGGCTCATGTTCAGCCAGCTGTCAACCAGTACCCCCAGGTCCCTTTCTGCCTGGCCACTGTCCAGCCACACCATCCCCAGCCTATAGCATTGCAGGGGGTTATTGTGGCCAAAATGCAGGACTCGGCACTTGGACTTGTTAAACTTCATCCTATTGGACTCTGGCCATCCATTCAACCATTCCAGGTCTCTCTGCAGAGCGCTTCTCCATTCCAACAGATCAACACACACTCCCAGCTTAGTGTCATCTGCAAATTCACTAGTGAAAGACTCAATCCCCTCATCCATGTAGTCAATAAAGATACTGAACAGACCTGGCCCCAGCACAGACCCCTGAGGGACACCACTGGTGACTGGCCAGCAGCCGGATGCAGCACCATTCACCACAACTCTCTGGGCCAGCCATCCAGCCAGTTCCTGACCCAGCAAAGAGTGCTCCTGTCCAAGCCATGGGCTGCCAGCTTTTCCAGGAGTGTGCTGTGGGAGACAGTGTCAAAAGCCCTGCTGAGGTCCAGGTACACAACATCCACAGCCTTTCCTGCATCCACCAGGTGGGTCACCTGGTCACAGAAGGAGTTCAGGTTGGTCAAGCACAACCTGCCCCTCCTAAACCCATGCTGGCTGGGTCTGATCCCCTGGCCATCCTGTAGGTGCTATGGGATGACGCTCAAGATGATCTGTTCCATAATCTTGCCAGGCATTGAGGTCAGGCTGACTGGCCTTGAGTTACCTGGATCCTCCTTCCCACCCTTTTTGTGAGTGGGTATCACATTGGCCAGCTTCCAGTCCTCTGGAACCTCACCAGTGAGCCAGGACTGCTGGTAGATGATGGAAAGCAGCTTCGCAAGCTCATCTGCCAGCTCTCTCATCACCTTGGGATGGATCCCGTCCCATATCTAGGACTGAGTCCTGAAACAAACATATTGCTATGATCTCTGTCCTGCCCAGTGGGCAATTGCATATTTTCATTGTAAAATCAGCTATGGTGGGACGGACCTAAGGTTTGGACTGCTGACTGTGACAACACTGCCTTTTTGTCATCTCTTCTATCTGCACAATCAAGGCAACTTCCCTGATGTGAATTCCTGAAGCTTAATTCCTGATCCTCACCTGTGAAGAACTTCATGTACTCCTCAGCCTTTGCATTTCATTAACATTGATTGCTGGTGCCTGATACTTGGTGGTCATTCTGCACAGCATTAACAAAATGTGATAGGATGCCATTTTGTAATAATAAAAATGGGTACAGCACTGCATTGCACGTTGTGGCCTGTTGTGGTTGTGAGCTTTATCTTTCTGTAAGCCTAGATATTTTTCACTTGTCTGTCTTTTATCTTTCTACATAATTGCCCACACACAAACATTTACATAACTTTATGCTTATTCTCCAAGTACAGCTTCCCAGAGAAAAAGCCATTCTTAGGGTGTATGCTGATGTATCTTTTGTTTCCATATCAGTGTTTCTGCCATTCAAACTACTTTCAGAATTTTTAGATTCTGCACTTGATACATTTAACAACAATAAAAGCAGGTTGTGAGAAGTAGAGTGATTTAATTC
>WBNO01010911.1:0-12276 GCA_013400575.1 Peucedramus taeniatus
TTCTTTAGTCAGGAACACCCCACCTCTGCTTCTCTAGGCATCGTCATTTGGGAGATAAAATAAATGTGGACAAAAGTTCACAAATGCAGCTTCCAAGTCAAGCTCCGTGCTAGGAAATGACTCCAGCTCCGGGAAGCTACTGTGCACGGATCAGTCAGAGGAACATCTTGAAAAGAAACGCACAACCCGCGGCAGCCAAAACAATCCCATTTCTGATTTTACCTCTCTCCAGGTGCTCTGCCAGAGCTCCCGCCAGCCGCTCCCATTCCCGGGCAGCACTATGGAAGCTACTGACGATGCCCATGAGGCCGAGGAGTCCCTTTTAGACGTGTTCTTTGCTGCAGAGTCGGAAAGCAAGAGTTTAGACGCGCTTTGCAGTCTCTTCTGGACCAAATTCCATTGCGGAAACATCTTCCTGCTAATTCCAGAACTTGCCCCGTCCTCCCTCCGCGCCCCCTCAGGGCAGCGCCACAGGCCCGGGACACCCCGCCGCTCCTGCAGCGCCGGGCGCTCCCACAGGGCGGCGGCACTGAGACAACGGGGAATGGCGCGGGGCCCCGACACTACCGGACCGCGCATGCGCGAGGCCCTGGGTGCAGTACCGCGCTCCGCCCGCAGAGGGCATCGCGCGCGCGCCGCTCCTGGGGGTGAGCCGCGGGTGGAGCCGCTGGAAAGGGGAATTTTGGGGGGCATTAAAGAGGGAAATAGCGCGCCAGGAGAGATCAGCAGCCAATTGCAAGGCTTCTTCTTAGTGCTCCTCCAACCATTCGTACATGGAAGTCCACGATTTTCCCAGTACCTGTTGGAAAAATGAAAATTTTCCTCGTCTTCTGAGTGCTCCCAGCCCAGGCTGAGCCCTTGAGGAATAAATAAATACCTGCTCCCCGTGTCCCAGGAAGAGCTTTTCTAGGTGAAAGCACTAGGAATAAGAGCTGGGCTTTGTCTCACCTCATTGTGCTCTAGATGCGATTCTTCATTTCCAGATAAAAAGATAAATTCAGGCTCCATCTTGCCGCTCACCAGGGAGAGATCAACGGCTCCTAAAACCCCACTCTGTGACAGACAGAATAAATAAACATTGATTTTTCTCCTGGATAACATTAATCACGGCTTGACAGAGCCACACCAGAGAGTAAACCGAGGGTAGGCTGCTGACAAATGGATCCAAACCTAAAAATCATCATTATTGGATAAACCTTGGCTGAAGGGCTGAGTTTCATCCCCAGCAGCTGACATCCCGTTTCAGATGTCCCAGAAGCGATGTCTCTGGTCTCCTGGCGCTCTAATGAGGGTTTAGAGCTGCTTTTCATCAGCCGTGAGGAGGCGCCGGAGGCGAGGTGGCGCCGGGCCGGTGCTGGAGATGTCCCCGATGATGAAAATCGAGCGCTTTGGGGACCGAGCCCCGCCCGGGGCAGCCTCCCCCTGCCCGCATCTGGAAACCAGGCAGAGAATGGCTGCAATGGTCCCGTTCATCCAACTTCAGCCTCGCTTTTTCTTACCCCACAAACCTTTGGTGGGTGTGAAGGATCAGGGACAGAGAATGGAAATGAGCCCGGTTAAAAAGCAGGGATTAGGTTTCATCCCTGCTGAGAGGCTGGTGCTTGGTCTGGGCTCTGGGTGCAATATTCCTCCCTGTCCTCCTGGGGCAAGGATCTCCTTTGTGCCACCCTTTCCTACCCAAATTCCACAAGATCCTTGTGCAGGGCAGCAGAGGCCCTTCCAACAGGCTGTAGCAGGATTTACCAGGATCAGCCTGTCCAGCCTGGCCTTGGGCACTGCCCGGGGTCCAGGGGCAGCCACAGCTGCTCTGGGCACCCTGTGCAGGCCCTCAGCACCCTCCAGGGAAGGATTTCTTCCCAATACCCAATACAAACATACCTGCAGGAAGATTTTGGCTCCTCTTTCCTGCCAGGTGCAGCTGGAGCAGGTTTCCATATCCTGTGATATCTCAGGTAGAATTAGATGGATCAACATGCTCAAGGTAGCCCAGAAGGGGATGTGCCATGTGCCAGTGAGACCCAGGCACGGTCACAGGGAATCCTGGAATGGTTTGGGAATTGGTTACTTTGGAAGCAGCTCCTTAAGAGGAGACCTGCACTGACAAATAAACACAATTAATTAAATACATTCAATCTGTTTCAGAAAGTTAAATGGAAAAGTGAGGATTTATTTCCTCCTGCTATGTACATATATAACATATATATAATTTTAAAATTATTTTATATGTGAACAAACACATAATAATTTCAATATATTCATTCAATATGTACAGAAAATGTTTATCTATAATTTCTTAATATATATAAAGCATTTTTTCTTAGAAATACATAATTGTATATCTACAAATTTATCTCTTGGAATATGTAACTGATCTATTGGCATCACAGGGAATTAAAAAGAATTGATGTAGGAAATCAAGGTTCAGGAGTTGGGAGACAGCCTGGGCTTTGGAGAAATGTTCAAACTGCAAACTGGGATAAAGGGGAAAACCCTTCAGGGACTCTACTGCTGCAAACTATTTTTACACTTCCTGGTGATGATTATAGTCTGAACTTCAGCCCTTGAGGCTCAAATTGACTCTTCAGCCTGTGCCTGGAGTGTGCCTGCTCTGAATAAATCCCACATTTCCCACGAGACTCTGTCACCCCGGCACCCTGCACCACCAGGCAGCAAGTGGAGAAATCCATGCCATTTTTCCTTTAAAAAAAGTTTAAAATAGATCAGATGAGTCAAAGCCCCCAAACACATTGTTGTCTCCACCAGGGGAACCTGTGGTGACTCATTCAAAGCCTACAAGGAGAGAGGATGAGTCCTGGGCTGAGATGACTCAAGTCCTGAAATCTGGAAGCAGGGATAATCCAAAAAAAGCAGGGATAATCCAAAAACTGCAGCTGGGGTGGAAAATCAGCCTTCTGGGTGGAAAGAGACCACCATGCTGAGGAGGAGATGGTGCAGGAGGTTTGGAGAACATCAAGAGGTTTGGGGGCATCACAAAAGCCACGTGTGTGTCTGAATGGAGCACACAGAATTATGGAATCCTGGAATGGGGTGGGTCAGGAGGGATCCTAAAGCTGATCTTGTTCCACCCCCTGCCATGGGCAGGGACACCTTCCACTATGCCAGGTTGCTCCAAGCCCCATCCAACCTGGCCTTGGGCACCTGTGCCAGGGCCAGAGAAGTTGTAGGTGCCCTGTCCCTGGAAGGGATGACATTTTGCAGGGGGTGGGGAGGGAGATGTTTTTATTTAGGGACAAATAAATACAATAACAAATAAAATAACATGATGCCTTAATTTTGCACGTTAATTAGTGTTGCATTAAATTGGCACCAGACACTGTTGAAGTGATTTCCAGTCAATTTGGGTCAATTAAAATGAGACCAGCATTCCTGATTGCAAGTTCATCCATGTGCAGCTTCAAGGGAAAACCACCCCCTCCCAATCCAATTTATGACTGCTCCCATCCAGCAAAGAATTGTCCCAAAACCACTTAAAGTTCCACCCTTTAGTTAATGGCAGCTTCAGTCAGGATACTCACAGGTCTTTGAGCTGAAGTCCTCAAGCCCCATCGGTCTCACCAAAACCAGGAGGTTTCTCCTGTTCCATCCTCTAACGTGGCTGGAAGATTTTAACTTTTACACCATGAGCAGTTCCCAAAGGGTCTCTGAAGCACCTGAAAACAGAATGAGCCTTCCCCAGAGGCCTTTGGGATCCATCCTGGGGTTTCCCTCTTGGGTTTCAGGGCTGGGATCCCCACAGCCCGTGGGAATGGAGCGACGCCGCTCACGAGCACAATGGTGTCAGCAGGAGTGAAACAAAACCAAACGGGTTTGTTGGAGACTTGAGTTTGAAAGATTAAATTCTTCTCTATTTCTATGTTGCCTTTTAATTATACATCATTATATTTGTATAATGTAGCTTTTATTCATTATACACGGGAGGGGAAGAAAACATTAAGCAATGGACACACTGAAGGAAATTATTGCTTCATCTTAGCAATTATCAATTCTCTTTCATACTGCACATTCCCTAGAGCAAATGGAACCTGGAATTGTTTGGATTGGAAGGGACCTTAAAGATCATCCAGTTCCATCCCCTGCCATGGGCATGGACACCTTTTACTAGACCAGGGTGCTCCAAGCTCTGGCCAAAGCAGCCGTGGACACTTCCAGGGTATAACTTCACCTGCTAAAATTCTCTTCCTCTTTTCTCAATCAGGGTTTTAAAAATTAAAGAAAAAAAAATTTAAATTTAATAAATAAAATAAATAAAGAGCAACTGCTGCTCATGAGTTGCCCACTCTTACCTAACATTTCTGTATTTCTGGCTGAGGAATGAGTATTGTCACTTCCTGCCTTCTCACTTCCCTCCTGACCCCGCCGTGCCGGCTGTTCACTTCTCCCTTTGAAACAGGGTCAATTACTCTTCTCCCCTCACTGCCCCCCAAGCAGCTTTCACTTCCCCATTCCAGCTGAGTCAGAGGCTCATTGCAGGGAGTCATCTGACCGTGTGCCAACACTCTTCTGCTCCATCTTGGTGGCCACCACAATCTCCACAGCTCTGTCCAGCCTGTCCTGATGTCTGGGGCATTTCCCATGAGCAAGATCACTGTTCTCCTTTTTTTGAAGTTTTTTCTGGCTCCTGTTTGTCCATTTGGGACAAAAAAAGTTCATTTTTCAAAGCCCATTTTGTATCATGTGCTTGAACATGGGTTCAGGAGACCCACCTGCGGTCATCTATATCGGCCAGAGAATCCTGCCATGGCTCAGAGTGGGAAGGACCTTAAAGCTCATCCAAGTTCCACCCAGGAGGTCCAGGAGCTGCGGATGAACTCTGGCAGGTCTGATCCTGCCCAGGGCTGAGCCCCCTCCACCCTCCTGCCCGCTGTCAGCTCTGCCTCTCTCACACCTCCTCATCTGGCGCTCGATCCCGGCCCCGCAGCCCCGCCCGGCTGACAGCGGGAGATGGATGGGGCCGAGCCGGCTCCGCGGGGCACGGACACGGGCGGGGGATGCGGGGGGAACCTGGGGAGGTGATTCCTCCCTGCTTCACATCAGTCCTGGCCCTGCTCCCAAGTGCCAGGGCTGCCCCCTTGGCTGCCCCACAGTGCCCGGGGACACGGGGTCCCCTCTGTGTTACGATGTTCAAGTGCCGAACCCAAGGCTGGACAGAAGGCTGAGTCCCAGCTGGAAGAAAATGTCCAGCTCTGTGCAGAGCAGGGAGGGAGTTCAGGCCAGTGCCGCCATCACTGGGACACCAACAGGTACAGAAAGCCACCAGCATCCCCACAGGGATATCCCCTGGTCCTCCAGGCCCTCTCCCAGAGCCTCAGCATCCCTCATCCCTCTAGAATACACTCCATGGGGTGCTATGAGACGGCGTCCATGGTCCCAGTGCAGTTGGGAGGGGAGGAGGGGGGCTCTGCAATAACCCCTCTGCTTTTCCCGGTGAACGCCCCATCCCAGTGTCCATCACCTCCCACAAAGAGCCCTCAGCCCCGCGGCGCCTGCTTGTCCCCATCCATCTCTCGCTGTCACTGCCATGAGGGACACAGGGGGTCCCAGGGCAGAGACTGGACCCACCTTGGGGGGGTTATGGGAAGGGGGCAGCTCGTTCCTCCCTCCAGAGCCGCAGAGGCTCTGCTGGAGCAGTGGATCTTTGCCAATGCCTCGACACCTCACTGCGGTTTCCAATATCAGGTGGTGATGGCTGCACACCGAGAGGGGCTTTGCCTGGGGGAGCCCCCACCTCCCCCTCTCAGATCTGTGATATGAAGGGACAAGAAGATCCCAAGAAAGATGTCCCTGCCCAGCCTGGGGCATCCCAAGCCCTGTTTGGGGACTGGTCGTGGTCCCAGCGCTGCCACCGCTCACCTCCCGTCCATCATCACCACGTCAAGGCGCGAAGGCAGGCTGGGCAAGGGGGCTGTGCTCCAGCCCCCAAGGACCACCTCGGCTCCAGCCCCCGCCTCTCCATCCCCGAGCTGGGGCATAAAACCCCCGGCAGGCTGCAGGGATGCTGCAGAGCCAGCGCTGCACTGGGAGGGGGCTTGGGCGGGGTCCCACTGCCACCATGCCGGGGAACGGAGCCACGGACACCTCCTGCCCTCCCACCACAGCCATGGCAGGTAAAACCTACCCATGACAACACCTCCTGCACCTAAGTGGTGGGGTCCTGCAGCATTTTGGGGTATGGCAGGGATGGGAATAAAACCCCACTGTGGTGGGGGACGGGACACCCTGATCCTGCCACCATCTCCATGGAGGGAAGGTGTGATGGGGTGGCCCTGCATGGGCTCTGCTCCCCCTGACCAACACCCCTTCAACCCTCTGCAGCCTTCCTGGGGGGCCCGGGTGAGGGGTCTCCATGCACCCCCAGCCTCGGGTGGGCTGGCGAGGGGCCAGGGGCCAGTGGCAAGAACCGGCACGTGTGCCACGCCACGGCACGGCTGGAGATGGGCAGCCTCTGGGAGGAGTTCAACCGCCTGGGCACTGAGATGATCGTCACCAAGGCAGGCAGGTGGGAACCGGAGTGGCCTGGGGGGCTGCAAAGGTGATGGGGGCATCCCCTTCCCACCCCCCCTCTCTGCGCAGGAGGATGTTTCCCACCTTTCAGGTGAAGCTTTCGGGGTTGGATCCGTTGGCCGACTACGTCCTGCTCATGGATTTCATCCCGCTGGACGACAAGAGATACAGGTGGGGATGGGGCAATGGGGGCAGGGGAGCTGATCTGGGGGTGCTGAGCCCCTCCCTGCCCCGCAGATACGCCTTCCACAGCTCATCCTGGCTGGCGGCGGGCCGGGCTGAGCCGGCGGCTCCTGGCCGCGTCCACTTCCACCCCGACTCCCCGGCCAAGGGCGCCCAGTGGATGCGGCAGATCGTCTCCTTCGACAAGCTCAAGCTGACCAACAACCTCCTGGACGACAACGGCCACGTGAGGACCCCGCTGCGGGCTGGGTGATGGGGGAGACACAATGCATCCCTGCCTGGGGGGGGTCCTGCCACCTCCTCTTTCCCATCCCTAGATCATCCTCAATTCCATGCACCGCTACCAGCCCCGCTTCCACGTCGTCTTCGTGGACCCACGGCGCGACAGCGAGCGCTTCGCCCACCAGAACTTCAAGTCCTTCAGCTTCCCCGAGACCCAGTTCATGGCAGTGACAGCCTACCAGAACCACCGGGTGAGCACCAGCCAGATGGAAATTGGGGCACCCTCCCAGGAGCTCCCTGACCCCGCTCCCCTCCGCAGATCACCCAGCTGAAGATCGCCAGCAACCCCTTCGCCAAGGGATTTCGGGACGGCGACCCCGAGCCATGGTAAGGCACGCCTGGATGCTGTCCCCATGCCACGTCGAGGATGTCGAGCCAGCTCCCTGAGCCCCCACCCCACATCTCTTGCAGGTGCGGGGTGCCCACAGGGTCCCTGCTGGGGGCGATGCCCCGGGCCACCCCGCTGCCCCCCCGCCCCGAGAAGCAGGAGAAAGGTAGGGGGGCTGCGGGGGGGGTCGAGCCCCTGCTGCTGCCTCTCCCCCCCGCAGGGGCTCCACGCAGCCAGGGGGCTCTGGCTGCTGCCCCCCAACAGCCAGCAGCACCCCCCAGTTTCCCCGAGCTCCCTGCACCCATCTTCCAGTCCCTCACCTGCCCCCCTGGTGTCTATGTGGGAGCCAAACCCCGCACCCTGCCCTACCCTCTGCCCGCCTTCCCCCAGCTCAGCACCTACGGCCCCACCACAGCCCCCACCTTTGGCTACGGCCAGCAGTGACGGGCAGCACCCCCAAGCACCCCCTACCTAAGCAATGGAAAACACAGAGCTATGGAAAGCCACAGGGATGGCTTTATTCACCACCAAGGAGGCTCCAGGGGTCCAGTGGGGGGGAATTTGGGGCACAGCCGACATTCCAAGCCCCTGGAATCCTCGTGGCATGGCTATTCCCAGGTGTCCGGGGCGAAGGCGAAGGGGCACAGCTTGTACCCGGCACCCACGTAGAACTTATTCTGGAACTCCACCCTGGCAAGGAGAGGGGGTTGAGGAGTGCTCTGGGAGGGTCCATCATCCCCCCCCAGACCCATCCAGTGACCTGTCAGCTTTGGGGGCTCACCAATGCAGGCGCAGGGCATGGAGGAAGGCAGAGAGCCCCTCCATCACCAGCAGGATGGCCACGGTCAGCACGGCGAAGGCGGCGAAGACGGGCACCAGCACCACACCGCCCACGTAGCTCAGCCCCACAAAGCCATTCCGCATCACCATGGTCCACAGGACCTCCGAGAGCTCTGGGAATGGGAGGGACAAGAGCAGGAGGGGGGAGTGAGGGTCTGCCTGGCTCTGAGTGGGACAAGGGGGGACCAAGGGGACTCACGGGCGTGCGCCAAGCTGAGAGCCCAGAGCCGCAGGTAGGACGCAGTGTTGGAGATACAGCCCAGGCAGTACTCGATGGTGTGGATCGCCTGATGCATGAAGATTTCAGCGAAGTCCAAGTGCTGCGGGGAGGGAGGGGACATGGGACATCAGCAGGGGGCACAGACACCCTCATCTCACCACCAAAGCCCGCCTGGATGCCCCTCACCTTGGCGTCAGGGCTGTGCCCCCCGCTCTCCACATCCTCCGTGGTGGCGTTGACGGAGTTCCCAGCCTCCTGCCCCTCCAGCAGCGGCTCCCGTTCCCCCGTGGCCAGCGGCTGCACCGGGACAGCACCGACAGTGAGACCTCCTTGTGATCCCCACGGAGCCCCGCACGGCCCCCGGCCTTACCGTCCTCGGGGCACGCTGCCGGCACCACCGGTACAGCGGCGTCCCCAGGAGCAGGACGGGCACCGATGCCAGCGCCAGCACCACCAGCACCATCTGCACTGGCACCTGGGGCACAAGGACAGCATTTTGGGGTCTACCCCCACTCCTGATGCCCGCTCTCCCAGCCAGGGGGGGGAGTAGGTGCCTGCCAGGGCGGTGGGGTGGTACCTGCCCTGGGTAGAGAGGGAGGTTCTCAGCATTGGAGGTGAAGAGGAACATGTCGATGAAGTGGATGAGGATGCTGGGGGCCACCAAGGAGTCAGCAGCACTGAACTTGATCCACTTGTAGAAGATGAGGAAGACCAGATAGCCAAAAAGAGCCAGGAGGAAAATCATCTCTGGGAGGAACTCCAGGACCAGCCGGTGCCGCTGCTGGAAGTGCCTGGGTGGGAGGACATTGGCCACGCTCAGCCTGTCCCTCCTCACCCTCGCATATCCTTGGCACCCACTGAGGTGCAGGGGTACAGGACCCCAGTTGCCACTCCATCCCACCCAGGTGAGTCCAATCCCAGTCCCCTTGGCATGACCAGAGCCCGTGGGCACAGCCCAAGGACTCACACGTGGTTGAAGACTCCCAACACAACGCCGAAGCCCATGTGGACAACGCCCAGCACCACTGACATCTTCATCTTGAAGGAGTTGAGGAAGTTGAGGTGGTTGGTGGCCAAGCTCCAGATCTGTCACAAACAAGGTGGGTGAGACCCTGCACCACCCCACAGAGGGTCCCACCTCATTGTCATCCCCACGGGACACTCACTGGGTCGATCCCAAACGGATACGGCCCTCGGAAGACACCGGTGACATTGGGGTCCAGGGTGAGCGAGGGGTGGGCGGTGAGGTACGCAGAGCTGGGGGCAGAGCGAGGGGTGTCAGTGCCAGCAGGGAGATGGGGACCCGGGCAGGGGGCACGGGGGTGAGACTCCACCTCCAGGAGGAGTGGTTGGCCATGGTGGCCACGCTCCAGGCAGAGGGGAAGATGGCGGTGGCTTTGCTGAAGCACTCGTTGTAGATGAAGCCGGTGTAGATGGAGAAGGCACCCATGAGCAAGATGAGGTAGCGCCCCTCGAAGAACGTCAGCCAGATCTAGGGGGGCAAACACAGCTCCCACGTCCCACACCATTCCCTTCCCACAGCGCCACCCTGACCCATACTGACCATGTCCCGAGCCACCAGCCCCATCCTGTATCATCCAACCCCATCCAATGTCCCCAGCCATGTCCCACACCTCCAACCCCACTCCACGCCCCCAACACCATCCCATGTTTTCAACTGTGTCCCACCCCTCCGTCGTGCCCCCACCTCGTTGGTGCCCTGCCGCAGGCGGGGGCTGTCCTCGTACAGCACCATCCAGAGCGCAAAGAGGAACATGAGCAGCCCGTGCCCCACGTCCCCAAACATGATGGCGAAGATGAAGGGGAAGGTGATGATGGCGTAGGGTGCTGTGGGACACAGGGACTGCGTTACACAGGGTGTCCCCTCTCAGCCCTGGGCCTCAGGGAGTGCCAGGGGGCCTTACCAGGGTTCACCTCCTGGTAACTGGCCACCCCATAGGCGTCCACGATGCTCTGGAAGCCGGCAGTGAACTTGTTGGTGCGGATGAGGGTGGGGGGGCTCTCCGAGGTGGGGACGCGCTGCACGAAGCACTCCACGCTGGAGCCGCTCTGGTACTGCAGGAACAGCACCCAGAACCTGACCCTGGCACCCCCGCCCCGGCACTCTCCTGCCCAGCACGTGGAGCCTGCCCCCGGCACCCACCCCATGACACCCCCCATCCTGGCACCAGCCCCCAGCACCCCCTGCCCAGCACCTGGAGCCTGTTCCTGGCACCCACCCCACAAATCCCACCCAGCCTGGCACATGCCCCACCATGATGAAGGGACATAGGGACACCAAGCGACCTCTAGCATGAGGACATGGGGACACTGAGCAGCCCCACAAAAAGGACATGGAGACACAGAACAACCAGGAGGAGCACGAGGACATGGGGACACCAAGAAACCCTTGACACAAAGGCATGGGACACCAAGAAACCCAGGCGCGAGGACATGGGAACACAGAGAAACTCCTGACACAAGGACAACTGAGCAACCCCAGAGCAAGAACACGGACACACTGAACAATCCCTGGTGCAAGGACACAGGGACACAGAGCATGCCCAGGATGAGGACACCGAGCCACTCACAGATCCCTGGCGCAGGGCATCCTGCACTTGGGTGAGGTCCCGCACGGGGCACCAGACCTCGGCGATGAGGCACTTCTTGGTGACATCGAAGCTGCACTGGTTGAGGACGAGGTAGATGGCCTTCATCTTCTGCACCTGCACACGCCAGGTGGGCAGCGCCTGCGCCACCTTGTCCAGCACCTCCGCCAGGTATTTCTCCGTCTCCTCCAGCGTCTGCGGGCACCTGTGTCAGGGATGGCAATCCAAGCGTGGCCCCCACATCCCCTCACATGGCACCCAGCTCACCACGCTGAACTCCTGGATCTGGCCATGCAGCCTGGTAATGGCCTCTGTCCTGCTGGCCTCGCCCTCCGGGTACGCATACACTTGGCAGTGGAAGCTGGGACAGAGGGACATCACCCTGTCAGGGGGGTCAGGGCTCCCCAGCCCGGCCCCGCAGCAGGGTCCAGAGTGGGTGTTACTAAATAAACCTCCCTGTGGGTGGACACATGGCCACTCACCAGTCCGAGATCTTGCGGATCTTCTGCCCAATCTGCTCGCCCCAGTAGGAGATGAGGAAGATGACCCAGGTGATGCTCTCGCCCTGGGGACAGCACAGTCTGTGTCACTCTGGTGTCCCAGCCCCCACAGCCGTGCCAGCCCGCCCCCGGGTGCTGCCTCACCGTGGCCGGGTCCTCCATTGGCTCGGGCATCTCCACGAAGGAGGCCACCAGGTACCCGCGGCAGGCGCGCCACAGCAGCCGCTCGAAGGCGGTCACTCGCCACGGGTGGATGACACCGGCCACAAAGCTGCAGAGACACAGCAGGAGTGCTGGGATAGGCAAACCCCTCCATGGCTGCACCACTGCCACAAAGGTCATCTCCAAGCCTCATCCCACAGCTTCCCAGCTGCCCAGAGCCCCTCTCCACCCTCCGCCCCACATCCTTCCCACTCTCACTTGATCTTGCGCTCGAGATGTTGGTGCAGGGAGGGGTCGAGGATGGGCTCACGCTCCGACAGCGCCCGTGGCCGCGGCGGGGAGCCCAGGGGGGCCTGCGGCGATGTGGAGCAGAGGGATGATGAGCCAGGGGGAAACTGAGGCACCAAGCAGCACCCCCAGGCCGGCGGGGACCCCCGGACCCACCGGCAGGCTGGTGAAGCGCTGTCCCTCGCGCAGCACGTGCAGGTACTGGCGCAGGTCCCGCAGGCGGCCGCGCAGGGACGCGCGGTTCCGGCTGACCTCCCGCAGCTCCTGCGCCAGCTGCTCCGACTGCTCCTGCACCCGCAGCGCTTCCCGCGCCGCCGGCGCCCGCGGGCTCTCGGGACACGG
>WBNO01010911.1:13082-33819 GCA_013400575.1 Peucedramus taeniatus
CGGGATCCAGCACTTCCTCTTCCCCAGGAAGAGCCCGGCCCCGGGGAGGGACCGACCGGCCCGGCCCGGCCCCGCCGCCCCCCTGGAAACCCGTTCCCCAGGACATACCGCACCCCGCGGGGAGCGGCCCCTCGGAGACAGGACCCCCGCAACAGCCCCCGAGGAGGATGGAAATGGGAAACACTTCCCGCTAATATCAGCAAGACCCCCGCACCGGTGTGAAACCGGACTGTTAGTGAGCAATTACTCCAAACAAATTACTCCCCATTTGTGCAGGAGCCAGGGCGTTTTGCTGGGGCCAGACTGCCATCCCTGGAGAGAAGAGGTTTGGGGTGCTACTGCCCAACCTGCATAAAACAAAGGGGGTGAACTATCACTGCCTGCGTCCTGCAAGGCGCAATTGTCGTTCTCATCGTGCTCTGACCCTCCCTTGCACAACTGGCTCGGTCCTAATGCTTCCCCTCCGGAAGAAGGAAGGCTGAACTGCGCCGCCCTGAGAGGCAGCTGAAAAGGGATCACGGAGCATCAAAGACCCCGGAAGCGCTCCCAGACTCATTTCTGAGGCCTTTCACCAGAGACTGAAACCTGGGCATTCCCCCCGAGCCTGATCGCATTTTAACCCATCGGACTTTGTGTTTTGTGCACTTCTTCCTCCACCACCAACAGCTCAAGACCATCACTTCGACCAAGGGACAAAATAAACTGAAACAACTTAGTCACAAGATCTGCCAGGGGTGAATTTTTTTTACCCCTATCTTTTCTTTCTTTCTCTTTTCTCTTAGACATTTCTTTAAAGTAACATTTTTTCTGCTTTCATGGAGCCGTATTACTGTAGATAATAATGACCAAAACGCCTACACAGCTGCTTTCCATTGCCACCCAGCTGTTCTAAAATAAACCCTACACATACATACTTACAAACACCAGTCATTAAGAGTCCTTTCACCCTAATCCACCCCTGTGTTATTCTCACCTTCGAGGGACAACTCCTAACAACTGGTAGCACTGGGATCTTCCTGCTAGGATCGCTGGGACCCCCACACTGGTACCACTGCGAGACCGCAGATTTGCCAGGCACCCCACGCTGGTACCCACACACCAGCATCACCTGGACACCCATACCCGTTCCACTAGAGGCTCCCCCATCATCAGGACCCTCTGCTGGGATCACCTGGATCACAGGCATCACTGGGACCCTCACACCGGTACTACTGTGAACCCTCCTTGCCAGGATCACCAGGGCCCCCCACCCTGGCTGCCCTCAGAAGCTGGAAATGACCTCCCAGATTCCTAAATCCCCCCAGCACTGCCCCTCCGTCCTTGCCTGCCCCCCCTCCACCTCCCACACCTTTGCCCACAAACCACCCCCTACCCCAACATTGGTGCCAGCACCTGCAGGACCCGAAGGACTCCCCAAAACACAACCCCACACCCAGGGATGGGGTCCCCACAAGGGTCGGGGGGTCTGACCCCAGCGCTGGCGAGGAAAAGACACGGAGTTATGGGAAGGGTCTGGCACCCACAGTGCCAACAGAGGGGGTGAACCCCCAAACACTTTATTTGGGGGGCGGGTGGGGGCCGTCACCGGTACAGGTAATCGGCCTGGATGTTGGCCGCGATCTCGGCCTCCCACTTGTCGCCGTTGTTGAGCAGCTTCTCCTTGTTGTAGAGCAGCTCCTCGTGCGTCTCCGTCGAGAACTCGAAGTTGGGGCCCTGCCAGGGCGAGACGGGGTCACCCTCGGGGTCACCGTGGCGTGAAAAGGGAGTCCCTGCAGCCCCCCCCAGGCCCCGCTCACCTCCACGATGGCATCCACAGGGCAGGCCTCCTGGCAGAACCCGCAGTAGATGCACTTGGTCATGTCGATGTCGTAGCGCGTGGTGCGGCGGCTGCCGTCGGCGCGGGGCTCGGCCTCGATGGTGATGGCCTGGCGCGGGGACACCGTCACGGCCGGAGCCCCGGGGGAGGAGGAGGAGGAGGAGGAGGAGGAGGAGGATGAAGTCTCACCTGTGCTGGGCACACGGCCTCGCAGAGCTTGCATGCGATGCAGCGCTCCTCCCCCGATGGGTACCGGCGCAGCGCGTGCTCCCCGCGGAACCGCGGGCTCAGCGGGCCCTTCTCAAACGGGTAATTGATGGTGGCCGGCTCACGGAAAAGGTAGCTCAGGGTCATGGCCAGGCCTGCAAGGGAGAAGCAAGGCTTATGACATATTTGGGAAAGGGGGAAATCACCCCGCAAACGAGGAGGGTGAGCGGGGTCTCACCTCGGATGAGCTCGGTCCAGAGCAGGGTCTGGGCGGCGCGGTCGGTGATGGATCGCATGTCCATGGCCGGCTCCCGGATGTTGACGTACTCTGCGGGAAGAGGGGAGCTGTGCCCACCCTGCAGAGCCCCGGGGGGGGAGCTGAGCCCCCACGGGGGTGGCGTGGCTGTACTCACTGTAACAGTCCCTGGGGGTGCTGGTGCTGAGCGGGCGCAGGGAGCCCAGTGGGGCCAGGGGGCCTGGGGAGGGACAGGAGAGTCAGCAGGGTCACGATGGGGTTTGGGGGGTTCAGGAGGTTTGGGGATTCCTGGGCGGCCTCACCTGCACGAGCAGCCTGGTACAGCAGTCGAAGCGCTGCCATGGCCGGTCCTGGGGTGCAGAGGGACCTTCAGCAACTGCTAGTAAGGGACTGGGGCAGCCAGGGGCCCCCACTTCCCATGGGGGACACTGGCACCCTGATCCCCACCCCTCCACCCAAAGAGACCCGGACCCCCAGGCACCCCTCTCCCAACACCCCAGAAGGGACCTGAAATGCTTCCCCCTAGGAAATCCAAGCATCCCGTTTCCTCTGCCAACCCCTCTCAAGGCACCCAGACATCCTGCCCCTCCTTGCAGCCCCCTCTTAAGAGACCCAAGTGTATCCCCCAAGAAATCCGGGTATCTTGTGCACCCCTAAAAGGGACTCAGCTGTTCCCCCAAGGGACTCGGGCATCCTGCTCCCCCACGCCCACCCCACAGGGGCACCCAAGTGTCCCGTCCCTTCCCACCCCCGAGGATCCAGGGGCCCTGGAGTCCTGCCCCTTCCAAGGCACCCACCTGTGCTCCCATCCCCAAGGCCCCTCCCCGCCGCCCCGCACCCACCCGAGCCCCCCCGCGGCACCGACCCNCCTCCGCCGTCCTGACCCCTGCTCGCCCCCGCGGCCACTGCGCATGCGCCTGCGGCGGCGCGTCGTGGGCGGGCCAGCGGCGGCGGACGAGCTTCTCATTGGTGGGAGTTCCGCAAAGGGCGGGAGGGGCGGGAAGAAAGAGGGGAAGGCGTCGCTGATTGGACAGAGCGCGGCCGTGCTGCGCGGCGATTGGTGGGGCGGGAGGGGCGTGTCCGAAGGGCGGGCGGAAGCGGAAGCGCGTGCTCATGGTGGAGGCGCGTCTTTACGGTGCCGGCGCGGAGCCTCCCGCTCTTCCAGGGCTTCCCCAGCTTTCCGTCCGGTTTCTGGAGCACCTCGGGACACGGTTGCCGGAAGGTCTCGAAGCTGAAGCGGCCCAGATATTGGGTTTACTACAAAGCCCGGCTCCGCCTCTGACGAGCTCAGCGTGGCCCCGACCCCTCAGGCCCGGCCCAGTCCCTGGAGGCGGGCACCGGGAGTGTTCCCTTTCCCTGTTAAACTGTCTTCATCTCAGCTCCCTCGTCCAGTTCTCGCCATCCGCCCACATGGGGAGATCCCCGTGGGGTTCAGGACAACCCACAGCCCAGCAGGAATGGGTATCCCTTTAGCGGCACAGCCAGCCACCCAAAATGGAGCGAAGGAAACTGGGATCATGGGGCAGGATAAACGGAATCGTGGGGCAAAGGACACTGGGATCATGGGGCAAAGGAAACTTGGGATCATGGAGTAAGAGAAACTGGGAACACGGGGCAAAGGACACTGAAATCATCGGGGCAAAGGAAACTGGGATCATAGAGCAGGAGAAACCAGGATCATCCCAGCTCAAGGATTTGGGATCAGGGAGTTGTTGTGGACCTTCTCGAGGCAGAGTACGCAATGAGGGGCACAGGAGACCCCTCTACTCTGGTGGTACCAGTGGAAATAAAGCCCCAAACAGCCAGAAAAGAGGAATATGGGACTGGGATGCAGGGAGATGTGGGGAACAAGAGACTTTTGGGGTGAGCAGGGATGCAGGGAGGTGAAAGGGAAGCACACGGGATGTGGAGAAACTCCTTTCATTGCACCTGGGCACCGGGACCAGCAGCAGGAGATGTGCTGAGTGGGGAGACTCCGAGTGGGATGTGGAGGCCCTCAGAGCAGGGTGCAGTCATTCTTACGTGTCACCTTGGAAGTGGCCCGGATGACCCCAAATTTCTGCTGGCTGTAGGGGGGGTAGCGCGGAGCGTTGAGGGACTCCCGGCCCATCCCGCGCTTCAGGCACCCGCGGTGGTGGGAGAAGGTGTCAAAGCTGAACTTCCCATGATGCGTTCCCAGGCCGCTGTTCCCTGGAATACGCAGCACAGGAGCCTGCTGGGTAGCTGGATCTGGCCGTCCTTTGGGTCAAAGAACCCAAAATTAAGTCCCCAGCTCTGTAGAAGCGGCACCACTACTTCATCCAGCTGCTCTCCAAGCCATGGATGAGTTCCCAGGAGTGTGACCCAAAGAGGACCACGGAGGTGACCCAGTGCACACCCAAGTGGATGTTTGGAGTGGGAAGATTAGGCTGGAAGGTGGAGAGATTCCCAAAACCTCTCTCATCAGTGGATTTTACCATTTCGATTAACATCTTTAGCAACTGGAATGGTGTCACTGATGAGATGATGGCAGCAGCAAGATGCTCCCACCAGATGAGCTTCCCTACCACAGGAATACCCTCCAAAAGTCATCCCATCCCTGCTGGATCCAGCCCTGCTGCAAGGGGGCAAGACTGCAGGGGTGGAGAGGCACAATGACCGAGGTGCCTATGGTGAGGTGGGACCCAGCCCCAAGGATGAATGCTGGGAGGGGGAAGCTGGCTGGCCAGGAACAAGCACAGGAAAGCCAGGCAGGCTGGCAAAAAATAAGAAAATCCACACATCATTTGGTAACAGATGGGATAAAATGCCATGAGCCAGCCTGAGCCAGTCAGTCTTCCTGATAAAACACTAATTGTGGTTGGAGTGATGCGCTGGGTTCAGTCCCTCACACGTCAGCAGCCCCAGGATAGAGAGAGGTCACTCTGATGCCTCCTGGCCAGCTGAGTGGGAAGAGAGGAAAAAAGGTGGAAAACAGGAGCTGGTAGTGGAGATCACCCCATAAAAAGGAGGTGTCTCCATCATGGAATCCCAGAAAAGTTTGGGTTGGAAAGGACCTTAAAGATTATCCAGTTCCACCCCCCTGCCATGGGCAGGGACACCTCCCACTACACCAAGTTGCTTCAAGCCCTGATTCCCTATGCTTAAAGCAAGGCACTTCCATGGATCCAGGGAATGCAGAGCTTGGGATGGAGAGTATGGAGAGAAAGAAACTCAGGGTGCTCCACAGGTGTCCAGCAAAGCCCAAGGTGAAGCAAAGGGCTTCTGGAGGTAAATTTCAGTAGTGGACTACTCAGCGCTCTGGAGATGAGAGTTCCTCCAGAGACCCTTCCTGACCATGGATGGGATCACACCTGGCTCCCAATGGCCAGGGCTGGGGATTTTGGACCTACCAATGCCTCCGAAGGGCAGGGAGGGCAGTGTCACATGCATCAGGGTGTCGTTGCCACAGAAGCCACCACTGCTCGTCCGCTCCAGGACCTGGTTCACTATCTAGGAGTGACACAAAGAAGATGGGACATGGGTCTCCCACCCCATTCCCCTACTTCCAAACACAATCCATACCCCCTAACTAGAGCTGTGTGCTGTAAGGGAAACACTTGGAGCACAAACATGGCTGGATACAGCTGCCAAGGAGCTCAGGGCAGGTGTAGTCCTGGCTTGGCTCTACCTTGTCATCCGAGGAGAAGGCATAGACAGCCAAGGGCCGCTCCCGGCTGTTGATGAAGTCAATGGCTTCATCCACATTGGTGATGATGACGATGGGCAGGATGGGACCAAAGATCTCCTCCTGCATGATGGGATCCGAGGGCTGCACATCCACCAGCACTGTGGGAGCTGCAGAGAGGAAACCAGACAGCATCAGCCAGGCACAGAGGTTGGAGATGAAACCTTGGTCATCTCCCCAGGACACATCTCCTGTACAAAAGGCCACTGATGGCCAAGCACACGGTTCCCCTCACAATCTTCTCCAAACCTGAAATGTGCTCCGTGCAAGGATGAAGATGTGAGTGACCCCCAAGCCTCACCGATGTAGCGCTCGGCCTCATCCGTCTGTCCCCCGATGGCCACGCGCCCGCTGCCCAGCAGCCTCTGCACCCGCTGGAACTGCTTGTCACTCACAATGCGGCCGAAATCCGGGGATTCTCGGGGGTTGGGGCCGAAAAACTCGGTGATGGCCTCGCGCAAGGCGGGCATGAGCTTCTCCTGCATCTCTATGGTGCAGAGCAGGTAGTCGGGCGCGATGCAGGTCTGCCCCGCGTTGAAGAAGCGGCCCCAGGCCACGCGCCGCGCCACGTTGGTCACGTCACAGGTGTCGGACACGTAGCAGGGGTTCTTGCCCCCCAGCTCCAGCGTCACCGGTGTCAGGTGCTTGGCAGCGGCCGTCATCACGATACGCCCCACCGGGCTGCTGCCTGCGGGCAGGGAAAACGTGGATTGAGCTGGGAATCCCACCAGCCATCACACGGCTCTGGGATGTGGCACTGGATCCCACCAGACCTCAGGTACACATCCCAGATCTCCAACAGATCCCGGCACACACCTCCAACCCAACCCCTGCCTTCTTAGCAGGGATGTCTGGAGGGAACCTGTTTTCCTCCTCGTGCAAAATCCGAGCAGGGCTCTGCTCTGTCCCATGGATCATACCAGTGAAGAAGATGTAGTCAAACTTGTTCTCCAGCAGCCTGGTGGTCTCTGGCACGCCACCGGTCACCACAGCAAAGCAGTCCTGCAAGAAAATGAGAAAGGCACCCTCTTGTCACCATCTGTTCCCACCAATAACATCCTGGGAGGCTGGGACACTGGCTGGGCATGGAGGAAGGAAGTTGGGCAGTACATGGAACAAGAGATGGTGTGTGAGGCAGGCACAGAGCACAGCTCTGTGTCTGCAGTGGTGCCCCAGCCATGCCACAGGAATGGGGAGAGTGTCCCACCTTGTCCAGGTAGCCAGGCAGCGCTTCTGCCACGAGTCTTTCTGTCTTCTTGGACACCTCCGAGGGTTTGACAATGACACAGTTCCCTGGGGAACACAGACAGGATGTTGGAGCTGTGACATGGTGACAGCCAGCCCTTCTATGGACAAAGTGCCCTCACCAGTGCTTGGCACTGCTGGGATCCTCCAGGCCAGGGGACTGGGAGTTTGGGCTCACCGGCAGCAATGGCCCCAATGAGGGGCACCAGGAAGAGTTGGATGGGGTAATTCCAGGGCGCTATGATGAGCACCACCCCATAGGGGTCCTTGCGGATGAAGGCAGAGTCCAGCTGCATTGCCTGTGGGACACCCACCACATCAGGTCCCACCCTGCACCACCATCCCACCCAGCTCTGCCTCCCATCCTCTCCTCCTCCCTCTCACCAGAGTCCTGTCCACCTTCTCGTCCTTCATCCAGTGGGAGAGGTTGTTCAGGGTCTCATGGAGCTCGTTCTTGCACAGGAGGATCTCAGATAATTCCGCTTCAAAGGGTGCCTGCAGACACCAAGGATGCAACATGTGACCTTGGCATGTCCTGCAGCTTTTATCCCAACACTCCATAGCGTTTTGCCCAGCATTTGGGGATTTGAGCCCTCTACATCCCACTCTGGATTTGAATCCCTAAGGGCTTTGAGCACCCCCTGTGTCTGCAACATGATGTTTTTAAGCACTGATTGCTTAAAAACAGGAAAAATGATGCAGATCCCATTCATCCAGACAACAGGAAGTATAGGGAGGGTGTCCAAAGGGACTAGGTTGGAGAAGAGAAGACAGTGAGCTCTGTGTGGTATTAAGGCTCTGGCTGCAGAGCCAGGGGATCCAGGCTCGGGGAGTCACAGCCTGGGTGAGCCCCGCAGAAGGGAAGGGGGTGACATCAGCTGGGAAGTTCAGGGCAGGGAGCAGGGACAGAAATCAGAGATTAATCTGCCCAGGGAGGAGGGAAACTGAGGCTCGTGGGTGTGGGAATGGCTATCCATGTCAAGGGGCTCCCCACAGCCCCCTCTGTCTATGGCAGAGCAGGGATGGACTCTGGAGGACGGGGACTGGGACATGCTTCATCTCAGTCTCCCAAATCCAGAGGCTGTGAGCCTGAGGCAGAGCCCAGGCAGGGCTGGAGATCCCAATGAGAGGAGGACAAAGCACCCCCAGCTGGGCTGTGGGAACCCCTCAGCTCATCCGGCCACCAAGTCCTCCTGTTCCCGTCCCCTTTCACCTTGCCCAAGTCAGAGGCAGTGGCCTCCAAGATCTCCTGCTTCTTGTCATCCAGGAAGCGTCCCAGAGCCTCCAGCTGGGCCACACGGTATTCCATGGGCCGTGTCTTCCCTGAGAGCCAGGATGCCCGCAGGTGGCTCACCAGCCCCGCATAGGGGTTCCTGCTGCGGGGACAGGGGTGTTAGAGGGGACCCAACCCCATTCCAGCTCCTCAGAGCTCCACATTGCCCCAGCCTGGCATCCAGCTGCCACTCCAGGGAGAGGATGGAGCTCTGGGACCCCTCCTGCCACCCCTCTGTCCCTCCAGACTCTCACCTCATGGCATCATCATCCACACTCCCGTTCCCACCGTCACCCTCGGGGGCTCTTTTGGCCTCGCTCTCAGGGAGCTGTGGGAAGACGGTTTCAGTCTCCATGCTCCCACAGCTGAGGTGCTGGGGTTACCAACCACAGCTTCCCTCTTCCCAGCTAACTGGGTGGCTGCCAGCTTCCTGCCCTGCCCCTTGGCTGCCTGCCCTGCCCCTTGGCTGCCTGCCCTGCCACACCTCCATTCCAGCTAAACCTGGCTCCACTCCAGTTAAAACTGCTTGGGATGGGAAACGCCCCCCCCAACCCTCCCAACACCCCCCAAACCAGAGGAGGGAGGCACAAAGAAGGGCCGGGAGAGAGTTTGATGCTAAGTCTTTACTACAGGCAGAGTTACACGGAGCAAAGAGCAACAGCGAGGAGGGAGAGACGTTCATTCCAAAGGAAAAGTCCGTGTGAGGGGAGATGGGACTGATGGGAGTGTTTCTCCACCAGAAAGAGAAGTTTGGAGTAAGAAATTTATTTTGGTCATTTCAGCTGTGTCCTGGAAAATGGTTTGGAGCAGAGGCCACAAGGGTGCAGGAGGGGATGTCCATCCCAGCTGTCCCCCATGCTCCAGCGAGGCAAAGGACACGGTGAGGAAGTGGGGAGCATGGTGAAGAGGGAGAGCGGGACAGTCCCAGTCCTTCCTGCTGACTCCATGGCATCCTCAGAGCAGGGTGCAGGTGCCCCTGCGCTTCACCTCGAAGGTGGTCGTGAGGAGCCCCAGCTTCTGCTGGGTGTAGGGGGGGTAGCGGGGGGTGTTGAGCGTCTCCAGCCCCATGTTCCGGTGCAGGCAGCCGCGGTGGTGGGAGAAGGTGTCAAAGGTGAACTTCCCATGGTATTTTCCCAGGCCACCGTTCCCTGGAACACACAGGACAGGTCCATGCTCAGGCGGGACTCTGCTCCTGATGATGCCTTCTCCAAGCATCAAAATGAGGGAAAAAATCACCTACAGGATTTTCTGACCAGCATAGACATGGTGGAGGAATTCCATTTTTCCAGTGCCTCCTCCAGGTATACGGATGCTCCGTCCAGCCAATCCTGCTGCAGCTCAGCAGTTTGGAGGCCCCCAGCATCTCCTTTTTACCCATCTCCACTTATCTACACAAGCTTTGCTGGATTCTGTAAGTCTTGATTTCACTCCATGATGCTCCACCGTATCTCCCCACGGCTGGAGCTGTTCAACCTTCTTCCCGGAACTCTAAAAACCTGGAGCCACATTGGCAACACCAGTTCTCCCAGTTCCTGTGGCTGGTTTAACTGGAGGTTAAGTGACTTCTCGTGGAAGCTTTGGTGCCATCTCACCCCAATGACTTCAGCCCCTTCACCTGCTCTAACGTGGCTTTACCTAATAATTGAAGATGGTTGGTCTGAATCATTCCCAATTAAGATAAGTTACGGAATGGGAAGTACAAAAAATTGTTCCCTGAGCCACAGCCAGGTGAGGAATTAATTGTCTGGGTGTTTCATTATGTCTGACTCAGGTGCCAGCCCCGACAGAGATGCTGAGCAAGGGCAGCAGCAAATGAAGGGGCTTATCCCAGAAATATTTTGGGAAGAGATCAAGTCATGGGGAAGTACTCTGGGAAACAACATTCCTGTATTCCTGGACCTTGCTGCACCCACAGCCCAAGGCTAAGCAGCCTCACTTTTCACCTGAGAAAGCAAAAATTGGTGCCTCTGGAGACCAAAAATTTCTTCTTCTCCAAAGAGGATCTCCAAGATCCCATAAGAGGTTCTCCAGGTTTTCGTAAGCATTTTGTTCCTACTATTTTGTCCTAAAAGTTGGACATGAAGGCACAACCTGGCTCCTGAAGGACATGAAGGGATCCAGCCGAGAACCACACTGGCTGCAGGAGGAAACTCACCTTCCTCACCATGGCTCAGGCCACAGATCACACCTGGCTCCCAATGGCCAGGGCTGGGGATTTTGGACCTACCAATGCCTCCGAAGGGCAGGGAGGGCAGTGTCACATGCATCAGGGTGTCGTTGCCACAGAAGCCACCACTGCTCGTCCGCTCCAGGACCTGGTTCACTATCTGGGAGGGAGCAGAGAAGGTAGATGGGGGGGCTTGCATTTGGCAAAGATTACCCAGTTTACCCATTGGATGTTCCCAGAGTGTTTGGGCTCTAAAGACCCTTCAGAACACATCCTGGGGCTCGTGGAGGTGGTGCCTGACTTCCCTCCCCACTTCTTCTGCTCCACAGACGCACCTTGCTGTCGCAGGAGAAGGCGTAGACAGCCAATGGCCGTGGCCGTGCGTTGATGAAGTCAATGGCTTCATCCATGTTGGCAATGACGACAATGGGCAGGATGGGACCAAAGATCTCCTCCTGCATGATGGGATCCGAGGGCTGCACATCCACCAGCACTGTGGGAGCTGCAGAGAGGAAACCCGACAGCATCAGCCAGGCACAGAGGTCGGAGATGAAACCTCCCCTCAGGACCCATTTTTAAGCACCCCTAAAACTCTTTTCCCTCTAGAGCCTCCCCTCTGTATGAAGACCCCCTGAAAACCCCCATCTCACCAAGATGTGAGTGACCCCCAAGCCTCACCGATGTAGCGCTCTGCCTCATCCGTCTGTCCCCCGATGGCCACGCGCCCGCTGCCCAGCAGCGTCCGCAGGCGCCGGAACTGCTTGTCACTCACAATGCGGCCGAAATCCGGGGATTCTCGGGGGTTGGGGCCGAAAAACTCGGTGATGGCCTCGCGCAAGGCGGGCATGAGCTTCTCCTGCATCTCTATGGTGCAGAGCAGGTAGTCGGGCGCGATGCAGGTCTGCCCCGCGTTGAAGAAGCGGCCCCAGGCCACGCGCCGCGCCACGTTGGTCACGTCACAGGTGTCGGACACGTAGCAGGGGTTCTTGCCCCCCAGCTCCAGCGTCACCGGTGTCAGGTGCTTGGCAGCGGCCGTCATCACGATACGCCCCACCGGGCTGCTGCCTGCGGGCAGGGAAAACGTGGATTGAGCTGGGAATCCCACCAGCCATCACATGGCTCTGGGATGTGGCACTGGATCCCACCAGACCTCAGGTACACATCCCAGATCTCCAACAGATCCTGGCACCACATCCAGGCAGGGCTCTGCTCTGTCCCATGGATCGTACCAGTGAAGAAGATGTAGTCAAACTTGTTCTCCAGCAGCCTGGTGGTCTCTGGCACACCACCGGTCACCACAGCAAAACAGTCCTGCAAGGAAACAGAAAACATCCCCTCTTGTCACCATCTGTCCCCACCAACAGTATCCTAGGAAGCTGGGACACTGGCTGAGCATGGAGGGAGGAGATTCTGCACATAGATGATGTGTGGGGATGGTGGGTGTAAGGCAGGGTTGGGAGCACCATGGTCTAGGAACAACAGAAAAGGACAAGAAGGGCTTCTCACATTGTCCAGGTAACAGCTCAGGGTTTCAGCAACCAGTCTCTCTGTGTTCTTGGAGATCTCTGAAGGTTTGATGACGGCACAGTTCCCTGGGGGAAGATGAACAGGACATCAGCACAGTTACATGGTGACAGCCAGCCCTTCTGGGACGAGACCCCTGGGGAGACCCTGGCACTTCCAGGCCAGGGGACTGGGAGTTTGGGCTCACCGGCAGCAATGGCCCCAATGAGGGGCACCAGGAAGAGTTGGATGGGGTAATTCCAGGGCGCTATGATGAGCACCACCCCATAGGGGTCCTTGCGGATGAAGGCAGAGTCCAGCTGCATCACCTTCGAGGAAGAACATAACCTCAGCACTGCCTTCCCCACCAGCAATCCCTCTCCCCAGCTTCCCTTTCCCCAGAGCCTCCTTCTTACCAGGTTCTTGTCCACGTGCTCATCCTTCATCCAGTGGGACAGGTTGTTGAGGGTGATATTGAGCTCATTCTTGCAAAGGAGGATCTCACTGAAGAAAGCCTCAAAGGATGGCTGGGGACAGACATCATGGAAGTGCCACCCCATTGCTGACCCGTCACCCTAACACAGACCCCATCACCAACCCCACCACCCCAGGAGGCCTCTCTCCCCTCTTCCAAACACGAATAGCAGGAGGATCTCTTCAGCAGAAGTTTCCATCACCTCCTGTAACTCCCTGGGAATATCAGTGACCCAGAAATTTTATGAAAATAGTTATTTGGCCAGAAGGGGAAAAAAACCCAAAATGGAACATTTTCATGGTATTTAACAAATTCCTGAGCTCAGCACTGTGAACTGGCAACAGAGCCCTGAGCCAAGGGGACACCCAAGCAATGTCACCAGGGCTCCTGAAGAGCTGGTCCTAGTGGAAGACATCCTTACCACTTGGATATTCAAGCTGGAAGTGAAGCCCCAAGCTCCCTTCCACTGCCCATGGACTAAAGCTGCACCTTTTAGTCTCAAGTTTAGTCAAAGTCTTAAGACCTTGACTAAAGGGAAGTAATAAGAACCACAGCTTAATTAAACCCTTTGTGATGGAGAAGTGGGTCCTCTCCATAGCTGCGGAGCACAGACTGGGATCATCATCCTTGCAGGAGAAGGGTGAAGACATCAGGCTCAGCAGGCCCAGTGGGGCCCCTTCATGACCATGGAGAGCAGGGTGAGCAAAGCTCCTATGCTGTGACATCCTATTTTGGACTCCTCCAACCCAAAACCACCTCTGGACTGAGTCTTCCTCCCATCCCCACACCACTTTGGGGTTGGGAAGGCTGGTTGCTGATTCCCAGGATCTTCCACCAAGAGACCTTCAGGTCCCCAAAATGCAGCTGCCAGGAGGTGCGAGGACCCTCTTGGATGTGAGGGCTCAGCAGGCCCCTGAGATAATGGAGTGAAGCAACGGGGCCGTTCTCAACCCAGGATGACGATGGCCTCACCAGGATAAGGAAGATGATGGTTCATTAAGAATTTTGATGGGATACAAAGGTTGTGAGATAGGACATTAAGTCTGAGGTCATCCAAGTGCCACCAATCATCAGCACCAGAGAGGAACCGGCACCACTGGAGGTGAGACACCACCTCAGCTACGTAAGAGCAGGTGAAGTGTCCATCTAGCTATGAGGGCCCGGCTGCATAACAAGCTCATTACTGGACAACCGGATCTAATTAGGCGTAATTAGGAAAGATGATGGACACACTCAGAGCACTGATGCCTATCAAGGCCTGGCTGAAGGAGAAGGCCTCGCCTCCAACAAACAAGGCAATTAGGAGCCTTGGGAGATGGCAGGACATGGAAAGACATCGCTGAGGGCATGTATCACTTCACTGATGCCGAACAAAGAGGTGAGGATTATATCATGGAATCCTGGAACGGTGTGGGTTGGAAGGGACCTTGAAGTTCATCCAGTTCTGCCCTGTCATGGGCAGGGACACCTTCCACTAGCCTAGGTTGTTCCAAGCCCCATCCAACCTAGCCTAGAACACTTCCAGAGATGATGAGCTGAGACCATTAAAATTATCCATAGTGTGGATGCTCCCACTTCACCAGCAGATCATCCAGGAGCTCCTGGCATACCACAATACCCCGAGCCATATCCAGAGCCCTGCCCATGCCACCGTGCCAGTGAAACCAGTCCCTTGGAGGCCCTGGGAGGAATGTGCAGTGCCAGCACGTTGCACAATGCCAGTAATCCCAGGCGTGCCGGGCTGGCCAGGAGCACCCCAGGATGTCACCTCTGTGGAGGTCATATGGACCCCCAGGATGCAGACCAGAGTGTGAAAAGCTCCCACCTTGGCCAGTCACCAATAGGCCAACAGGGCCTTTGCCTGGTTTCAGGACACCAGGGATGAGATCAACAGCACAGTCCCTCCACTATCCCAGGATCTGCAGGGATCCAGCACTTACATATGCACCAGCCTGGGAGCACATCAAGGGGGAATCAGGACCCCAAGGAAGGGAGACCCCTTTGCCCAGACCCCCACATGGTTGCAATACCCAGAAAAGGGTGTATGAAGGACTTCAAAGATGTGATTGCCAGGGCCCCCAGTTCCCAGCCCCTCTTACCTTGCCCATGTCCAATTCAGCAGCTTCCAGGATCTCCTGCTTCTTGTCATCCAGGAAGCGTCCCAGAGCCTCCAGCTGGGCCACACGGTATTCCATGGGCCGTGTCTTCCCTGAGAGCCAGGATGCCCGCAGGTGGCTCACCAGCCCCGCATAGGGGTTCCCACTGCTGGGATGAGGGTGTTAGAGGGGACGCAGCCCCATTCTACCTCCCCAGAGTTTCACATCGTCCCAGATCCATGTTACCCCATCCCAGCATCAAACTGGACCCCAGATTCCTGGGGGACAGGGCAGGGAGTTCACACACACCTGTCTCCCTTGCTGCTGGGAGCAGCCCAACACAGCACCATTCCCTGCAGATCCTGTCTTCTCCCTTGGGCTATGCTGGGATGTGGTGCCTCACAGACCTCAGACTTTTCCCCCAGCACCAACCTGGTGTCCCTGTTGCCCTGGCACTACCACAACTTCCCCTGCCCACCTCCCTGTCTCCCTCCTGCCCCCAGCCCCTCGTTCTCACCAGGGAGTGCTGCAGACCAGTGGCACTGGCCCCTTCCCGATCCCGCTGCCTCCACTGCACCCAGCAGCTTTCCCAGGATCTTTGCCAGGATCACTGCCCGTGGTGCTGCATTTGCCGTAGCTCGGGAGCTGCTGCCTGGGGGGCTCGAGGGGCTGCTGCATGCCAAGCTGTTGGAAGGAGCTGCCAGTCTCCATGGAGAGCGTGGTGGCCCTGGGGAGAGACACTGCGTGGGTTATGCCAGGATGGAAGTGCTGGAGATGCCGGCTCGATCCCAAGAGGAGTCACCCGCGGCACCTTTGAAGGGCAGCCTGGTGCTCGGGGCCGTCCTAGTTGTGGGGTGACTCAGCCCAGGGCAGCTGCCCAAGGCCCTGGGAGATGCCTGGGATTCCCGGGATAATCGCTGTCCTCTGGACACTGACCTGCCCAGGCTGCCCTGCTGATGTAGGGTCACCTATGGGAACCTCAGGGACAAGACACCCCTAAATCTGGGGGGCAGAGCTCCCCCAGCTCCCCCAGCTGTCACCCTCTCCCTCTCCATGCCCAGACACCCACCCTTCCTCAAGGGAACACCTCCTGTGCCCCACAGCCCCCACCAGCATGGAGGTTGTCAGAGGGGTGCCAAGCAGGGAGTGCCAATTTTGGGGACCCCACAGTGCTTACCTGGGAGCTTGTGTGGAAGCTGGAGGAGCACGAGGCCAGGCAGGCACTGCCGAGGCTCGGGGTGGGGGTCCCTAAATGCTGTGGGGCTGGGCCCCATGGCCAGGGGCGGGAAGGATTGGGTCCCGCCTCCATGGGGCTGGCAGTGGGAACAAGGTCTGGGATGGGACAGGATGGAATGGGACCTCCCCCTTGGGATAGTGGAACTCCGATGGCCACTACACCACCACCATGAACCTTGACCCATTTGGACCCCACAGACACCCTTCATCCTGCTCACATGACCACCCTGACCCATGGGTCAGTCCCACAGACTCCCCTCATCCTGCTTCCCAAGGCTTCCATGATCAATAGACACCCACCATGCTGCTACCATGACTACCCTGACCCATGGGGATCCCACCAACACCCCTCATATTGCTTCCCAAGCGTTCCATGATCAATAGACTCCCCTCATCCTGCTCCCAGGACCACCCCCAGGAAGTGCCCTTTCCCCCTGGCACCCCAGGGTGGCTCCCATTGCCTGGGGCCTGGGGAACTCTCAGGATGGGTGTTGCCCCTGCCCCACTGCCATGACCCTTCTGGGGCTGTTCCATGTGTATCCCCCCTGTCCTGAAGAAACCAGCACCCTCCCAAGAGTCCCATCTCAAGAATCCCCCGCTACCGGCTGGGCCAGATCCTGCCCCGGAGATGTCACCCCGTCTGCCCTGCCCAGCAGTCCCCTCGCCCTGCCCCGGGGCACCCCACCTTGCCACGCACCCGGGCACCCTCCCGGCCCCAGCTTTGGGGTGACACCAGGGCAGGCACGTGCCCTACACCCCCCGACTGGGGTGTCCCCCCGCCCAGGCACTCTGGCACATCCCCCGGACCGGGAAGGGGAAGCGAAAGCAGCAGGGCGCAGCACGCAGCGCCACGCGGCACCCCGAGGAGGCAGCACCCACCCCGAGGCCTGGTGGGAGCGCTGGGGAGGCTGGGGGGTCACAGGGAAGCGGGGGGGAGGTAGGGCTGGGGTGCTGCGCGGTGGGGGAGCAATGGGTGCTGTGCGGAGCGGTCACGGTGCTGTGTGGGTTGGGGTATGATGAGTGCTGCAGAGGCCGGGGTGCTGAGAACGGGCGCGGGTGGGGGGCACTGAGGAGTGCGGGCAGGGACCGGGGGGTCCGAGAGCGGGGGGTGCGGGGGGCGCGTCCGGGAACGGCCCCTTTAACCATCTCCATCCCGCCCGTGCTAACCGAAAGAGGAAGAAGCGCCCGCCCCGCCCCGAGAAGCGCCGGCACGGACAAGCAGGGCTGGGGTCGGTGAGACGGGGCGGAGGGGGGTGAAAAGGCTGGGGTGCTGAGCCCAGAGGTGCGGTTCTGGGGAGTGCAAAGCTGGGTAGGGGGCACGGGATTCAGGGGTGAAGGATCTGAAGGTGTAGGGGGTGCAGAACACAGGGGTGCAAACCATGAGTGCAGGATCTGTGGGTACAGAGCACACAGGTTTAGGGCTTGGGGGTGCCATGTACATGGATACATGGTGCTGGATGTAGGGGTGCGAGGGCTGGGGGTACTGGACATGAGGGTGCAGGGTCTGCTTATGCAGGTCACAGGGGTGCAAAACATATGGGTGCAAGACTTGGGGTGCCAACTGGGTCCCTCCCACCCTGACACCATCCAGGGTCCCCCAGAAGCACCAATGGAGAAGGACATCGATGGCTGCCCGGATGGGGCCAAGACAGTGCCAAGCACCAGGCTGGGCACCGAGGGGGCAGAGACACAGGTGAGACCAGGGGGACACCCATGGTGGGTAAGCAGGCCCGTGGTGGGCATCTCCAAGGGGTGATAGCTGGAATTACCCACAGCTGGACGATTTTGTGGATGCTCACCCTGACTACAATGAGGAGGAGGAGGAGCAGAAGTACTTCCGCCGCAAGCGCCTCGGTGTCATCAAGAACGTAGTGGCCGCCAGCCTGGCTGGCACCCTCACTTACAGCGTTTACTTGGGTATGGGATCTCCCAGGGACCCCCAGAACAACCTGGGGTGTTCAGGGCATGGGGTGACCAACCCTGGACCCCCCAGGCCTGCTGCAGATGCAGCTGATCCTTCACTATGACGAGACCTACCGGGAGGTGAAGTACAGCAACATCCGGTTGGAGGACATCGACCGCAAGGTGCTGATGGGCATCAATGTCACGCCCGTGGCGGCGCTGCTCTACACACCCATCCTCATCAGGTACGGCCCTGCCATGCTCCCAGCTGGCACGGCTCGCTGGCACAGCCACTCACACTTCTGTTCCTTGCCCTGGCAGGTTCTTTGGCACCAAGTGGGCCATGTTCCTGGCGGTCGGCATCTATGCCCTCTTCGTCTCCAGCAACTACTGGGAGCGCTACTACACGCTGGTGCCCTCTGCAGTGGCCATTGGCATGGTGATCGTGCCACTCTGGGCCTCCATGGGCACCTACATCATGCGGTAGGCATCGGGGGGGGGGGGGGGGCATGCAGGGGGTGCCAGCTGACCCACTGCTCCTCGTAGGATGGCCCAGAAGTACTACGAGTACGTTAACTACAAGGAGGAGCAGGAGAAGGAGAGGCAGCGGGCGCCGCGGGATGCCTGCAATGCCTACATCATCATCTTCCAGACCGTCTTCTACTCCTGCTTCCACGTGAGCCCCGGTGGGGTGGCTGGGATGGGCGGGGGACTACACCAGCAGCACTGAGCATGCACCTCTCTACATCCTGTAGTTGAGCTTCGTCTGCGCTCAGCTGCCCATGGTCTTCTTCCTCAACAACTACCTCTACCAGCTCAACCACACGCTCTTTGCAGTGAAGCACTGCGGTGAGGCCGCGGGTGGGGTGCAGGGTGGCATCGGGAGCCCCCCGGTTGGGATTAACCATGGCTTGTGCCTCACCGGCAGGGACCTTGAGCCACGGCACACTGCCTGGTTTCAACAAAACCGTGCTGCAGAGCCTTCCCCGCAGCGTCAACCTCATCATCGTGGAGAGTGCGTTGATGGCCGCCGCCTTCCTCGCCATGCTGGTGGTGAGCGCCGGGGTGGGAGGGGACAGGGACGGGCTGGACGATGGCAGGACCTCACCCGGCGGCGCTCCGCAGGTGCTGGTGCTGTGCGGCGCGGCGTACCGGCCCATGGAGGAGATCGACATGCGCAGCATCGGCTGGGGCAACATTTTCCAGCTGCCCTTCAAGCACATGCGGGACTATCGCCTGCGGCAGCTCTTCCCATTGTTCATCTACAGCGGCTTCGAGGTGCTCTTTGTCTGCACTGGATTTTCCCTGGTAGGATCTGTGATGGGGTGGGAGGTGATGGAGCGGGGACAGGCGATGCTGAGCCCGTGCTTGCCGCAGAACTACGGCGTGTGCGCCCTCGGGCTGGAGAGGTTGGCGTATCTCCTCATGGCCTACGGCTTCTCCGCCTCGGTGTGCTCCAGCCTGGCCCTGTGCATGCTGCGCCTGCGCCGGCACATCCCGCTCCTGGCTGGAGCCTTCATCCATGCCGTGCTCCTGGTGACGCTCTTCTGCTGGGCACCAGAGCCCCGGTACCTGGCGCAGGCGCCGCTGCTCTACAGCATTGCCGCACTCTGGGGCACGGGCAGTGCCCTCAACAAGACTGGAATCAGCAGTGAGTAGCGGGAAGGTCCTGAAACAGCTTCTGTTGTCCCCAAAACGCCTTGGTGGTCGCTAAAATAGCCTGAGTTTTCCAAAGTTTTTCCACACATCCTCTCCTCATGTCCCCCTGAGTTTGTGGTCTCAGTCCTCTGATCCATGGGACAGACTCGCTGTGATTGTCCCCCAAGCCAAGGGGACATGGCGCAGGAAGGGGACACTGATTCCAGTCTCTGCCACAGTCCTGCTGGGGATGTTGTACAAGAAAAAGGAGCGCCAAGACTTCATCTTCACCATCTACCACTGGTGGCAGGCCCTGGCCATCTTCACCGTCTACCTGTGGTCGGGGCTGCCCATGAAGGTAAGTCCCAGATATGCCCCAGCCCACTGTGAGACATTCCAGGCTTTTTGGGGACACACCCCCACGCCAATCCCGAAATTCCGTGTGCCGCAGGCCAAGCTGTCCATCATGCTGCTGACGCTGGTGGTGGCGGTGGGGACGTACCTGTGGATGGAGCGGAAGGTGGCGTGGAACGTGGAAGTCCGGCTGCCCCGCATCCCACGCCCGCGCCACAAAGCACGTGGATACCGCTACCTGGAGGACAACTCGGATGAGACCGGCTCCGACGGTGACGGGGACAAGGAAGATGATGACAGGCACCCAACTGAGGCCACCAGGGAGGACGAGCTGCCAAAAGAGGATGGGGAGCAGCTGGGATAGGGACAGCCTGTCCTGGGCCCCATCCTGCTCTTGGTACCTGAGGGGATTCCACAGCTCCCCCCTGGGTGGGCCCAAAATTCTGCAAACCCCCTCAGGTCAGGCTTGCAGCCCCCCGAGCTAAGCCTAAAGCCCCCAGGCAGCCCAGAGCCCCCCACATTGGCTGACAGACCCCCAGACTGGCCCATGGACCCCCCCTGGTCAGGTCTGCAGCCTCCAGATTGATCTACAGCCCCCAAATTGTGGTACAGAGACCCCCAAGTTGTGGTACAGCCCCCTGGCAGGCCCATAGTCCCCCAAATCATGATGCAGTAGCTCAGGTCAAACCTGCAGCCCGCCAGGCCAACCCCAGAGCCCCCACACTCAAATCCACAGCCACCCATACAAAGCTCACACCCCCCAGGCAGATCCACAGCCCCCCCAAATTTGGCCAACACCCCCCCAGGTGAGGCCCACAAACCCCTGAGCAGATGCACATACCCTCTAGCAAGGCTTGCAGCCC
>WBNO01010911.1:43513-53658 GCA_013400575.1 Peucedramus taeniatus
GGCCCCGGAGCGGCCCCGGTGTGGCGGCGGCGGCCCGGGCCCGCCATGGCCAAGCAGTACGACGTGCTGTTCCGGTTGCTGCTGCTCGGGGACTCGGGCGTGGGCAAGACCTGCCTGCTCTGCCGGTTCACCGACAACCAGTTCCACCCCGCCCACATCTCCACCATCGGTACCGGCACCGGCAGCGCACGGCGGCCGCGGCGGCGGGAGCGGGGAAACGGGGAAGCGGGAGCAGCGGGGAAGCGGGAGCAGCGGGGAGGCGCAGCGCCGGGGAAACGGGAGCATCGGGGAAGCGGGCAACCGGGAAGACTGGGAGGTGCAGCACCGGAGAAACGGGAAGCCAGAGAACCGGGAACACCGGGGAAACGGGGAGCCGCGGCACCGGGGAAACGTGAAACCGAGAGCATCAAGGAATCGGGAGCAATGGGGAGGCGCAGCATCGGGTAACCGGGAACACTGGGAGCCGCATTACCGGGGAAAAGGGAAACCGGGGAACTGGGGAGCCGTGGGCACCAGGAAACCGTGAGTACTGGGAAGCCGCTGCACCGGGGAAACGGGAAAATAGGCGACCGGGGAGCGGGAAAACCGAGGGAACTGGAGAACCGGGAGAGGCAGCAACCGAGAAACGGGAACCCGGGGAACGGGAAAACCGTGGGCAACGGGGAACCGGGACTGCCGAGGAAATGGGAAGCCACAGGATCGGGGAAACTGGAAACCAGGGCACCCGAGAATCGTGGGAACCGGAGAGTGGTGGGCACGGGAAAACCGGGGGCACCGGGAAAGGGTTAACCGTGGGCACTGGAGAGCTGCAACAACAGGAACATGGGGAAACAGGTAACCAGAGAGCGGGAAAACCGTGGGCACCGGGGAGAGGGAAAACTGTAGGCACCGGGGAACCAGGAGCATCGGGAGTCGCAGCACCGGGGAACCGGGAAGCCATGGGCATGGGGAAACGGTAAAACTGTGGGCATCCACTAGCCGGGACCACCGAGAAGCTGCAGCACAGGGAAACTGGGAAACCGGGGGCTCCAGAGAGTCGGGGCTGCAGGGAGCCGGGAGCATCAGGGAGCCAGGAAATCCTGGATATGGGAGAACCAGGAGGACCAGACACCTCTGGCACAGGGGAACCGGGAGCAGCACGCAGCCGGGAACTGAGAGCATTGGGCAGCCACAGCACCGGGAAGCTGTGGCACTGGGGAACTGGGAGAACTGGACAGCTGCAGCAGCAGGGAACTGGGAGCACCAGGATCAGCACCTGGCACCGGGGCCTCCTGCAAGGCCAGGCACTGGGTGTGGGGACCAGCAGCAGGCCACGGTGGGGCGTGGGGTGGGTCGTGAGGGGACCAGAGGGCCCCCAGTGACAGCAGCTCCTGCAAAGGGAAACAGCAGGACACCCCACAACCTCTCCCATTCCAATCCCAGGTGTCGACTTCAAGATGAAGACCATCGAGGTGGATGGGATCAAGGTGCGGATACAGATCTGGTGAGTGGCAGCACTGGATCCCGGGGAGAAGAGGGAAGAAATTTTGGGGGGTCTGAGTCCTGCTACCCCCCACCCAAGGTAAGGGCTGAGCCCTGCCAAACTCATGCTATGGGTGGTGGCACTGACCCGCTGTCGCTGGGCAGGGACACAGCTGGCCAGGAGCGGTACCAGACCATCACCAAGCAGTACTACCGGCGGGCACAGGTATGGGGGCTCCCTGTCCTGGTACACAGGAGAGGGGAAACTGAGGCACAGTTTTGGGGTGTCAACAGCCGCCCCCCACCCCCTGCAGGGCATTTTCCTGGTGTACGACATCAGCAGCGAGCGCTCCTACCAGCACATCGTGAAGTGGGCCAGCGACGTGGATGAGGTGGGGGTTCATGAGGGGAGGTCTGGAGGTTCCCCAGCTGTGTGAGGGGGGTCCTCACACTGTTCCCCCGCCCAGTACGCACCCGATGGCGTCCAGAAAATCCTCATCGGGAACAAGGCGGACGAGGAGCACAAGAGGCAAGTGCCCAAAGAGCAAGGGCTGCAGGTGAGCGGGGGCTGCTGTGTGCCCCCCCCACAGGGGGCAGGACCCCTCCTGCACCCCCAGCATGGCCAGCCTCTCCCTGAGCCCCCTCTGCACTTGGGACCCCCACAGCCCTCCTGCAGCCCTACCTCTATCCGGGACCCCCAAGCATCCCCAGCCCCTCCCAGCATGACCAGGGACACCCCTGCCTCCTGCAGTCTGTACCCAAGCACCCCAAAAACAGCTCCCCCAGTGTCCGAGAACCTTCTTCCCCTCCATCCCTGCAGTGGTTGTACACCCCCAAGGCTCCCTCTTCCCCACTTGCAAAATGTTCAGAGACCCCTAACCTCTCCCTGCACCTCCAGTGTGGTCTCCTGCACCCCTGAAGCACACAGCGACCTCCTCGGTGTCCCCCTTGGGACCTCTTGACTCCCAAAGCATCCATTACACCATGGCCAGACCCTCCACAAGCCCCCCCTGCATTCCACATAGACCCCAATAGCCTTCCTGTGGCCATACCCATATCCAGGGACTCTCCATGTTCCTGCACTCTGAACCCAGGAACCACTGACCTCCCCCTGCAGCTCCAGAGCATCCAGGAAACCCCTTTACTGCCCAGTGCTGCCCCAGGGCCCCCAACAACCAACCCCTCCCTGCACCTCCATCGTGCTCCTCTGCACCCCTAAAGCACCCAGTGCCCCCCAGTATCCCTCCCAATGACCTCTGGACCCCAAATCATCCAGTACCCCTCTCTCAGGGCCCCCTGCACCCAACACCCAACCCCAGGGTGTGCCCCTGTGCCAGATCCCCCCGCAGCTCTCCTGTCTGTCCGTGCCCGGCTGTTCATGTTCCGGGGGGGGCAGGGGTATTGAATCCCCCCTCCCCCCAAATCATGCTACCCCCCCCTCCCCACCAAACCCCTGGTGCTGCAGCTGGCCAGGGAATACGGGATGGATTTCTACGAGACCAGTGCCTGCAGCAACCTCAACATCAAGGAGGTATGAGGGGACTGGGGTGGGGCGGTTCTGAGGGGGTTGGGGTTGGCCTGGGAGGCCTGGAGAGGTCAGGGGGTACTGGAGGGGTCTCCCAGGTTCACACCACCGCTCTCCCACAGTCCTTCACACGGCTGACGGAGCTGGTGCTGCAGGCACACCGCAAGGAGCTGGACGAGCTGCGGGGGCTGCCCCGCGCCCCCACCCTGGCCCGGCTGGAGGAGGACGAGCAGCCCCTGGGGAGCGAGGACACCCCCAAAACCTGCTGGTGTTGAAGGCTGGGACCTCCCAACCCCTCCTCCCCAGGCTGTGTCAGGGGGCATGGTAGGGGCAGGATTGAGGCAGCCCTCATAGAGTGGGGGACAACACAGGACCCCCCAGGGACAGGGAAGGTGGCAAGGGGGGGGCCCCATCCTGGCACCTGTGCCCTCCTCGGCTTGCGGGTAGGGTGGGGGCTGTCCAGGCGCTGTGTGCCCACCCTGTGCCACCCTGTGCCTGTGGGACCCCCGGTTTTACACAGTGGTTTGCAGAATAAAGGTGATGCTGGAGGGGCTGGTGGTCCGTGTGCTCCAGGGGGCTGTGGGCATGATGCCATGGTGGCAGGCACAGCCTGGGCATGGATATCTGAGTGGTGATCAATAATTGAGGGTGATCTGGGGCTGCCAGCATGGTATCCCCTTTCCAGGCTGGGCACAAGGACATGGGGCATGGAGTGCCATGGCCACCACCACGGCTTGCCAGGCTACCAGCTCAGCCCCAGCTGAACAGGGCCGGAAAGCTTGTTGGCAGCACTGGGATGAGCCAGCAGGGATGGCTGGGATGGTGGTGGGCTGGGCTGGGTGGTTACTGGGATGATGGTGGGCACTAAAATAGTGGAACCTACTGGGATCCAGGTGGACACCAGGATGCTGCCAGGCACTGGGATGGGCACCACAGGACAACGGTGGGCACAACAGTAGATAGGCCCAAGGGTGGAGCTGGTACTGGGACCAGTGGGCCCCAGGACTGGTAAGCACTGGGATGGGCAGCACAGGAGGCCCCAGAGGTGATGCCATGGCACCACTGGGCAAGGAAGAGTACTGGGACACTTGACCCCTCCTCCTCTGCCCCACAGAGCCCCAGCTCCCAGATTCCTGTTATTCCCGGACTCCCGTTATTCCCCAACTCTCACCGTCATTCCCAACCCTCGGGAACACACCGTGCCAGGCTGGGAGCATCCCACATCCCGCAGGCACTAGGACGAGCAGCCGCACCGCGCCGTGCCATGAATTATTGAGGCAGGTAGAGCATCGCATTGGCCCCGTGCCACCTTCCTCCTTCCACGGGTGGGACGGGCAGCTCAGGTTTCTCCTGGAGACCTTTGGACCATGACGTGCACACCGGGAAGCCCTTAAGAGGCGGCGCAGGGCACGGGGTACAAGCAGCCGCGCGCGCCTGCAGCCATGACCGTCCCCATCGCCAAGTCCTTCTATGACCTGAGCGCCACCTCCTTGCAGGGGGAAAAGGTGGATTTTGGTGTTTTCCGGGGCCGCGTGGTCCTGATCGAGAATGTGGCTTCGCTCTGAGGCACCACGGTGCGGGATTACACCCAGCTCAACCAGCTCCAAGCCCGCTACCCCCGGCGGCTGGTCGTGCTGGGCTTCCCCTGTAACCAGTTTGGATACCAGGTAAGTCCTGTGGGCTAGGAGGCAGGGGGTGAGGAGCTGGGAAACACAGGGCTCTGGATTTCTCCTTCCCCGCCACAGGAGAACGGCACCAACGAGGAGATCCTCAACACCCTGAAGCACGTGCGGCCCGGGGGCGGCTTCGAGCCCAACTTCACCCTGTTCCAGAAGTGCCAGGTGAACGGGAGCGACACCCATCCCGTGTTCGCCTACCTCAAGGCTCACCTGCCCGCGCCGGCCGACGAGCCTGCACACCTGATGGCCGAGCCCCGCTTTGTCGTCTGGAGCCCTGTGCGGCGCTCCGATATCTCCTGGAATTTTGAGAAGTTCCTGGTGGGGCCTGAGGGGGAACCGTTCCGGCGCTACAGCCCCCGTGTGCCCACGGCTCAGCTTGAGCCCGACATCCAGCGTCTCCTCAAGCTGGCCAAGTAATCCTAGCTCCAGCGTGATCCTGGCTCCGGTGTGATCCTGGCTCCGGCGTCACCCCTGGATGGCCCCAGCTCTCCGCAGAGTGACAGCCCCCTCTGAAACCTCCAAGGGGAGGGGGCTCGATGGGGGCAGAGGGTTGGAGCCACCGGGGCGGCGTGGGCTGGTGGCAATAAATGAGCCGCAGGGAGCGTGCCTGGATCCACGTGGTTTTTGGGAATGTAAATGGATCCATGAGGTTTTTGGGAACATACCCATGCCCATGAGCAGCCCGGAGGTGCCAGATCCAGGAAATGGAGGCTCAGGGATAGGTGGGTGCCAGGCCGGCTGCACCCAGTTCCCCATGGGTGTTGCTGGGACTGGGTGCCAAGAACAACACTTCACCCACCCCAGGGCAGTGATTTCCCACACCCAGCTCCTTCCCGCCTCAGGAATATGGAATTCCCAGCAGGGCAGGGCCAGGTTACAAACCCCAGGGCAGGGGTAGTGACCCTAAACCAACTCCGTGGGAAGGGAAAAGGATCCTTCCTCTGCAGGGTTTAGGAGAGCACTGGGAGAGTGCAGTGGACTCTCCAGTGCTGGGAAGGGCCAAGGAGGGATGGAAAAAGTCTCCTGCATCAGCCCCCAACACCCCTCACCAGCTCCAGGGAGTGAAGCCCACTCCCAAAATACTCCTGCCTGTGCCACTGAGCTGTCACACGTCACATTTATTACCCCACATACGAGGGCTCCTGAGGCAGGATGGGGTGGGAATCCTTTTGGATCCTGTTTTGAGGACCCCTTTATGTCTTCGGCACACGGGGGGCTTGGGCTGTGGCACTGCATCCCATCCTTGCAGTCAGGGTCAGAGCCAAAAGACTCCAGAAACATGGGAGCAGCCGGTGTTGGGTGTTCATTGCATCCAGGCTGGAAGTTTGGAGGAGCAAATCGTGCCAGGGACTGTGAGGTCCCCAGAAATTACAGTGCCAGGGATCCAGGGATCTCCCAGAACTCCTGGGAGCTCATCCTGGGATACACATGGGGATCAGAACAGCGGGGTCATCTGGCGAGGGTCGTCAGGCAGGATGCTGATGGAATCCTCAGCACGGCCACAGAGCAGGCATAGCATGGTGTATTCCTGGGGGAAGGAAAAGGGGGGGGCTGGAAAAAGGGGGGCTGCCACAGCCCTCCTGCTCCCCCACAAGGAAACTTGAGCCAGATCCGGTACCCAATCGCCGATTGCAATCAGAGCCAGGGGATCTCGTTTCCAGCCCCATCGGCTCCCCTGAGCCCTTTTTCCAGCCCTTTGCTGCATAGGAGATGTGCCAGGAATGAGGAATGGGGGTCACAGCCCCCTCCCATCACCCACATTCCATGCCAGGTGAGCTGGGCTTCCCCCACAAGGCAGGGACTAGTGCTGGGGGGACTCCAGGTAGCCCTGAACACAGGGATGGGGCTCTGAATCCTTTAAGGCTCTGTCCCAGGGAAGGTGGGAATCAGCCCGTGGAAGGGTGGGTCTGAAATTCCAGAGGCAGAGTCAGGAAGGGCCTTTGAGGGACAAGAGACAAACCTGGTAGTCATCCACCACGCTGAAGGTGTACTCGTGTCGAGCAATCAGGTGGTGGCAGTTCTTGCACAGGTCTGTGGAGCAGGGGACAGTGGGGTGAGAGGACATGGACACTGTCCCTGGGGTATCCCCCCAGTCCCAATCTCTTGGGACAAGCCCCAATCCTCTGTGCCAGCCCTCGCCCCCCGGACATAAACGTCCCAATCCACAAAATTCCCCCCACAGCAACTCATTCCCCTTAATGCCCATCGGCCGCTCCCTGATACTCCCTCTAAAACCTGAGACCCTCTCCCTGGGCATCCACCCTTCCCACCCTCAGGGACCCCCCACATACTGGGGCCCCAAATTTTCCCTACTCAAACTAATCCTCCCTTAGGCCTCCCCCTCCTTTAACCTCTGAGCCCCCCCCATCATGCCCCAGCCCTCGAGAGCTCCCACGCCCCAGGAGTCACTCCCAGCCCTCAAGACCCCCCAGAATCCAAATGCCACCCCCGGGCCTCAACCTTCCAGGCCTCCACCTGTGCCCCTCAGCATTCAAGACCCCCAGATCCCAAAGGTTCCCTCCAGCCCTCTTTAACCCTCAAGATCGCTCAAGCTCCAGAGGTTCCCCAGTGCTTTCAGCATCCCTCAAGACCTTCAAGACCCAAGANGACCCTCAAGAACCCCAAGCCCCACACCCCAAAGGCTCCTCCGCCCCCTCAAGCTCCCCGGGCCCTCACCCCCCCGGTGCCCCCCACCGCACGGTCATAGGTGACGATCTCCTCCCCGCCGTGCAGGCCCTCGGCTCGGTTGCTGACCAGCACGAAGTCCCGGCGGCCGCACTGCGCGCACCCCACGAAGTTCAGGAGGAAAGATCCGCCCTCNGCATCCGGTGTTGGGTGTTCATTGCATCCAGGCTGGAAGTTTGGAGGAGCAAATCGTGCCAGGGACCGTGGGGTCCCCAGAAATTACAGTGCCAGGGATCCAGGGATCTCCCAGAACTCCTGGGAGCTCATCCTGGGATACACATGGGGATCAGAACAGCGGGGTCATCTGGCGAGGGTCGTCAGGCAGGATGCTGATGGAATCCTCAGCACGGCCACAGAGCAGGCATAGCATGGTGTATTCCTGGGGGAAGGAAAAGGGGGGGGCTGGAAAAAGGGGGGCTGCCACAGCCCTGCTCCCCCACAGGGAAACTTGAGCCAGATCCGGTACCCAATCGCCGATTGCAATCAGAGCCAGGGGATCTCGTTTCCAGCCCCACCGGCTCCCCTGAGCCCTTTTTCCAGCCCTTTGCTGCATAGGAGATGTGCCAGGAATGAGGAATGGGGGTCACAGCCCCCTCCCATCACCCACATTCCATGCCAGGTGAGCTGGGCTTCCCCCACAAGGCAGGGACTAGTGCTGGGGGGACTCCAGGTAGCCCTGAACACAGGGATGGGGCTCTGAATCCTTTAAGGCTCTGTCCCAGGGAAGGTGGGAATCAGCCCGTGGAAGGGTGGGTCTGAAATTCCAGAGGCAGAGTCAGGAAGGGCCTTTGAGGGACAAGAGACAAACCTGGTAGTCATCCACCACGCTGAAGGTGTACTCGTGTCGTGCAATCAGGTGGTGGCAGTTCTTGCACAGGTCTGTGGAGCAGGGGACAGTGGGGTGAGAGGACATGGACACTGTCCCTGGGGTATCCCCCCAGTCCCAATCTCTTGGGACAAGCCCCAATCCTCTGTGCCAGCCCTCGCCCCCCGGACATAAACGTCCCAATCCACAAAATTCCCCCCACAGCAACTCATTCCCCTTAATGCCCATCGGCCGCTCCCTGATACTCCCTCTAAAACCTGAGACCCTCTCCCTGGGCATCCACCCTTCCCACCCTCAGGGACCCCCCACATACTGGGGCCCCAAATTTTCCCTACTCAAACTAATCCTCCCTTAGGCCTCCCCCTCCTTTAACCTCTGAGCCCCCCCCATCATGCCCCAGCCCTCGAGAGCTCCCACGCCCCAGGAGTCACTCCCAGCCCTCAAGACCCCCCAGAATCCAAATGCCACCCCCGGGCCTCAACCTTCCAGGCCTCCACCTGTGCCCCTCAGCATTCAAGACCCCCAGATCCCAAAGGTTCCCTCCAGCCCTCTTTAACCCTCAAGATCGCTCAAGCTCCAGAGGTTCCCCAGTGCTTTCAGCATCCCTCAAGACCTTCAAGACCCAAGATCTCCCCCAATACTCAACACCCCTGGACCCCCGACCCCTCCCAGCCCTCAAGACCCCCAATCTTCCGGAATGTCTCAGGGATCCCCCAAATGTCGCCCTCAAGAGCCCCAGACCCCAAAGATCCCCTCATGCCCCCGACCCTCAAGAACCCCAAGCCCCACACCCCAAAGGCTCCCCCGCCCCCTCAAGCCCCCCGGGCCCTCACCCCCCCGGTGCCCCCCACCGCACGGTCATAGGTGACGATCTCCTCCCCGCCGTGCAGGCCCTCGGCTCGGTTGCTGACCAGCACGAAGTCCCGGCGGCCGCACTGCGCGCACCCCACGAAGTTCAGGAGGAAAGATCCGCCCTCCAGGCAGGTGGTGCCCTAGCGCGGGAGCACAGGCTAGGACCGAGACCGAGTCCGGGACCGGGACCCAAACCGGTGCCGGTGCCCCCCGCGCCCGCCCTCACCCGCTCGGGGTACTCGGTGCCCACACAGCCGCCGCACATCTCGCACCGCCCTCCTCCGCAAATGTCGCGAGACCTGCGCCGAGGGGCTGGGCCGGGGTCCAGGCGCTGGCTGTGGGCGTGGCCTGAAGCTCGGTGGGCGTGGTTTGAGGGAATGGGCGGGGCCTAAGGGGCCGTGGGGCTGCTTGGGGCAAGCGGGATTAACTGGGGGGGTCTGGGCTAGTCGGGCACCCAGGGCTAGTGGGGGACACCTGGGTGCACCCAAGGCTAGTGGGGGACACCTAGAGTGACCTGGGGAGCACCCGGGGCTAGCAAAGGGCACCTAGGGCTAGCTGGGAGCTGCCTGGGATTAGCTGGGAGATATCCAGGGCGAGTGGGAGACCCCGGGAAGTACCTGGGGCGGCATCCAGGGCTAGTGGGAGACACCCCGGACTAGCTGGGGACATTCAAGGCCAACTGTGGGGTGTTGGAAATTGGCTGGGGAACACTCTCGATTAGTGGGAAACACCCAGGGCCAGGTGTGGGGTGCCTGTGACTATCTGGGGGGCATCCAGGGATAGCGGGGGACACCCAGAGCTGATTGCAGGGCGGCTGGGGCTAGCTGGGGGTCATCCAGGGCTAGCTGCGGACTGCCTGGGTTAGATGGAGGACACCACGGACTAATTGGGGGACATCCAGGACTGGTGGGGGTCACCCAGGACAAATTAGGGGGTGCCTGGGACGAGCTGGAGGACACAGAGGTCTAACCAGGGGGTGCCTGGGACGAGTTGGGGAACTCACAGGGCTAGTGGAGGACACCTAGGGCTAGCTGAGGGATGCCTGGGGCTAGCTGGGGAGCATCCAGGGCTACCGGGGGACACGTGGGTTGGCCGGGGGGGATGGCCGGGGACCCCC
>WBNO01010911.1:61500-71670 GCA_013400575.1 Peucedramus taeniatus
CGGTGCTGGGGCAGGCGGGTGGCGTGGTCCCGGTGCACTCCCCGCCATCCCCCGCCTCTGTCCCGCAGGTGGGGCCGGTTCCGGGAGCTGGTGTCGGAGCGCCGGCGGGCGGTGGGCTCGGCACTGCGCCTCCTCAACTACAACCTGGAGTCCGAGGAGACCCAGAAATGGCTGCGGAGCAAAGCCCGGGCGGTGGAGGCCACGGCCGAGCTGGGCCGTGACCTGGCCGGCGTCCTGGCCACCCAGCGCAAGCTCTACGGCATCGAGCGGGAGCTGGCAGTGGCCCAGGACCGCCTGGCCGGCCTGCGCTCCCAAGCCGAGCGCCTGGCCGAGGAGCGGCCCGAGGCGGCCACGGAGGTGGCCCAGAAGCTGGCGATGGCCACCTCCGCCTGGGACGAGCTGCAGGCGGCCCTGGCAGAGCGCGCAGCGTCCCTGGGGGAAGCCGGGCAGCTCCGGAGTTTCCTGCAGGACCTGGATGACTTCCAGGCGTGGCTCTTCGGCGCTCAGAAAGCCGTGGCGGCCGTCGATGAGGTGCCGGCGTCGCTGGGGGAGGCAGAGGAGATGCTGCAGCGGCACGAAGCGGCCCGGCGCGATGCCGAGGAACATGCGGGAGCCTTCGCCGCCTTGGCGGAGGCGGGGGAGCGGGTGCTGGGGGGACAGACGGACCCCGAATACGAGGGGCTGCGGCAGCGCCTGGGCGGCGTGAAGGACGGCTGGGCTGCCCTGGGCAAGATGGCAGAGGCTCGGAAGCGCTTCCTCACCCAGTGCCGCAACTTCCAGGAGTTCCTTCGCGACACCAAGCAGGCGGAGATCCTCCTCACCAAGCAGGTGGATGCTCAAACAATGTCCTTTGGGTCTCTTGGCTCACGGGCACCCCAAAAATGGGTGATCATGCGCTAATCCCTTGCTGTGCCCCTCAGGAGTACACACTGTCCCACCTGGAGCTGCCCTCCACGCTGGAGGGCTCGGCTGCTGCCCTGCACCGCTTCCAGAACTTTCGTGCTGGTGTGGAGAGCAATGCCAAGAAGGTCCCAGAGGTGGTGGTTGGTGGCACCAAGCTGGTGGCTGAGGAGAACATCTTTGCCGAGAAGATCTCTGAGAAGTGCCGAACTCTCCAGGAACGGTGAGTCTGGCGCAGGGCCGGCGGATGGGTGGGCAGTAGGTGGGCAGCGGGGCTGATGCTGCACATCCATGGTTCCCTGCCAGGCATGGAGCTGTCATGGACAAGGTGGAGGAGGCAGCGGGTTTGATGCAGGACAACCACGATCTACAGACCTTTCTGCAGAGCTGCCGCGAGGTAGGAATTGAGCGTGGCTGGTGGCATCCCTGGGGGGTCCCCACTGGCTGAGCACTGACACCCTTTCCCTGCAGTTTGATGCCTGGGTGGATGAGAAGATGCTGATGGCTCAGGATGTCTCCTATGGAGAAGCCCGTGGTCTCCACAGCAAGTGGCAGAAGCACCAGGCATTCATGGCTGAGCTGGCGCCCAACCAGAGCTGGCTGGAGAAGATTGAGGCGGTGGGTGCCAGCACCGTGATCGGAGGGGGAATGGAGTTGGGAAAGAGTCTGGAGCATGAGGAATTGCTGAGGGAGCTGGGAGGCTTGGCCTGGAGAGAAGGAGACTCAGGGGGGACATTCTCCCTCTCTACAACTCCCTGACAGGAGGGTGCAGCCAGTTGGGGGTTGGCCTCTGCTCCCAGGAAACAAGGGAAAGGATGAAACAGCCTCAAGTTGCACCAGGGGAAGTTTTGATTGGATATCAGGGAAAATTTCTTCTGGGAAAGGGTTGTGCAGCCTTGGCACAGACTGTCCATGGCAGTGGTAGAATCTCCACCCCTTGTGGACGTGGCATCTGGGGACACGGGTTGGTGGTGGCCTTGGCAGTTCTGGGGGAACGGTTGGACTCGTTATCCTGAGAGCTTCCATGACTCTGGAATGCTCCCAGCCTGCTGCATGGGTGAGAGATGTCCCCGTGCCGCAGTGACCGGCCACCTCTCCGCTGTTGCCGCAGGAGGGGACGGAGCTGGCCACGCGCAAGCCGCAGTACGGCGCGGTGGTGACGCAGCGGCTGGAGGAGCTGCGCCGGCGCTGGGCCGAGCTGCGCAGCGCTGCCGAGGACAAGGGCCGGCAGCTGTTCGAGGCCGAGCGCTCGGCACTGTACGCCCGCAGCTACGGGGAGCTGGAGAGCTGGCTGGGGCGGGCACAGGAGGAGCTGCGCCACGCTGAGAAGGTCAAGGACCTGACCGCCACCAACCTGCTGCTGAAGAGGTTGACGGTGGGTACTGGCACCTGACAGGGTCCTTTGGGAAGGGGCAGGAGGTCCAAGGCGATGAAGTTTGTTCCCAAGTGGGGCTGGGGTTCTCCGTCTCGGCTCAGATCGCTAACTCACACATGGATTTTCCCTGCCAGAGACTGGAAGAGCAAGTGAGAACGTGGATGAAGGAGCTGGAGGAACTGGGGTGGCAGGGCACCCCTGGTGCTGGGGAAGTGCCAGATGCCACCAGGCAGGAGCAGATGCTCCGGCAGCGAGTCCTTGAGCTGCTGGAGCCACTGGAGAGGAAGAGGAAGGAGCTGGAGACTGCCAAGGCCATGTACCAGCTGGGACGGGATCTGGAGGATGAGACGGTGAGTGTCCTTGCTGTGGCAGGGGCTGGGGGTGCCCGTGGGTGCTGCAGGGGCTCAGTGGGTGCTCTTTCCTGCAGCTGTGGGTGCAGGAGCGGCTTTCCCTGGCGAGGTCAACGGATCACGGCACCGACCTCCCAAGCGTGCAGCGCCTGACCAAGAGGAATGAGGTGAGCCTGGCTACTGCAGCAACAGCCACCATCCCGAGTGGTGCCTCGGGATCCATCCCATGGGTGACTCTCACCGTGACTCCCCTCCTGCCGGCAGACACTGCAGAAGGAGCTGGCGGGCCATGCCCCCCGCCTGGGCGAGGTGCTGAGCCGGGGAGAGGCAGTGGGGAGCGGTGAGGAGCCAGGCCCAGAGCTGGCAGCACAGGCACAGGAGCTGCGGGCGCTGTGGGAGACGCTGCAGGAGGAGGCAGCCGCCCGGCACTGCCGCCTGCGGGAGGCTGAAGAGGCCCAGCAGTACTACCTGGATGCTGACGAGGCCGAGGCCTGGGTCAGCGAGCAGGAGCTCTTCATGGGACCCGAGGAGAAACCAAAGGTGAGGAGGGATTCCATGTGCTCTGTGTTTCAGGGTCTGTGCTGCACTGGGCCGTGCCTTGCTGGGATGTCCAATGTTGACCCAGGCGGTGCCACGCTGTTCTGTTGAACATCATCCACATGTGAGACACACTGTGGTGTGTCCTGCTCTTATGGGCCGTTCCTGTGCCATTACACAGCATCCATCCCATTCCATGCCGTGCCCCACTGAGCTCACCATTGCTCCCTGTGGCATCAGACAGAGCCAGGACATTCCTGTAGGGCAGGCGCTGAGTCTAGACCCTAGTCCTTATCCCCCAACCATGCCAGGTGCTGATGGCACCCATGTTTTCCGTGCCATAGGATGAGGAGAGCTGCTTGATGATGCTCAAGAGACATGTCCGGCAGCTGCGCTCCATCGAGGACTACGGACAAACCATCAAGGAGCTGGCGGGGAGGGCGCAGCAGCTGCTCTCTGCCGGCCACCCTGAGGGGTAGGTGCTACACCATGTGTCCCCTGTCCTTCAGGGCAACCCCATGCCCTCAGCATCGTGTGGGTGGGGGGTTTGCCTGGAGCTCTGGCAGTGTCAGCTGCTCCAGTTGGGCAGGGAGGTGGTCGGAGAGGGATATGGGGAGCACAAAGCGGGTCCTTCACCCCCAACCCCCCCGGATGTCAACACGGGTGGGTCGGAGACATTTTTTCGTGGGTGAGAACTGGGTGTCTGTGTGCCGGGGCCGCGCAGGGAGCAGATCATCCGGCTGCAGGGCCAGGTGGACAAGCACTACGCGGGGCTGAAGGAGGCGGCCGAGGAGCGCCGCCGGCGCCTGGAGAACATGTCCCACCTCTTCCAGCTGAAGCGGGAGGTGGAAGAGCTGGAGCAGTGGATTGCTGAGCGCGATGTGGTTGCTTCCTCCCCGGAGATGGGGCAGGACCTGGACCATGTCATGGTGAGAGTGATGGCATGGATGTGGTGGTACTGGCGGGTGGCTTGAGGGGGGTGACTTGACTCTTCTCTTTCCTCCATGCAGCTCCTGCGGGAGAAGTTTCGTGAGTTCGCGCGGGAGACAGGGAGCGTGGGGCAGGAGCGCGTGGACCGGGTGAACCTGACCATTGAGGACCTCATTGACGCGGGGCACATCGAGGCAGCCACCATAGCTGAGTGGAAGGACGGGCTGAACGAGAGCTGGGCCGACCTCCTGGAGCTGATTGACACCCGCATGCAGCTCCTTGCCGCCTCCCATGACCTCCATAAATACTTCTACGACGGTGCTGAGCTGCTGGCCCTCATCGCCACCCGGCGCCAGGAACTTCCCCAGGATCTGGGCGAGGACGCCGGCACGGTGGAGGCTTTCCACCGCATGCACAACGCCTTTGAGAGGGATCTCCAGCTGCTGGAGGCACAGGTGAGACTCCAACCTGACAGGGATGCCAGCACTCAGCATTCTCTGTGGTCTTGTGGAAGGTGTCCCTACCCGTGGTGGTAGGCTGGGCTCAGTGGTCCTTGGGGTCCCTTCCAACCCAAGCTGTCCCGTGGTTCGTGCAGGTGCAGCAGTTTCGGGAGACAGCCGCGCGCCTGCAGACCGCCTATGCCGGGGAGAAGGCAGCTGGAATCCAGGAGCAGGAGCAGGAGGTGTCCCGAGCGCTGCAGGAGCTGCTGGAAGCGTGCAGCGGGCGCCGGGCACGGCTGACGGACACGGCCGACAAACACCGCTTCTTCAGCATGGCACGGGATCTGCTCTCCTGGATGGAGAGCACTGTCCGGCAGATTGAGACACAGGAGAAACCCAGGTATGGATGTACCCAGTGGGCATCCAGGATGGGACATGGAACCAATGGCACCACTGACCCTGGCACCTCTGTGTCCTCAGGGATGTCTCCTCGGTGGAGCTGCTGATGAAATACCACCAAGGAATTAAGGCCGAGGTGGATGCTCGGGGCAAGAACTTCACCGACTGCATTGAGCTGGGCAAGAAGCTGCTGCAGCGCAAGCACCAGGACTCACCAGAGGTGAGGGAATCAGGGATGGGGGGCGGTGGGGGTGATGCCATCTGGGCCACTCCCTAACAGCATCCCCTCACAGATCAAGGCGAAGCTGGTGGAGCTGGTGGACAAGAGGAAAGCCATGATGGAGACGTGGGAGCAGCGCTGGGAGCGGCTGCGGCTGCGTGAGTGCGCCGGGAGCGCCGGGGAGGAGGGCGGCAGTGCCGGGGCGGCGGGGCTGGTGGTCCAGGGACTGAGCTCTGCCCATCCCTCCCACAGTGCTGGAGGTGTGCCAGTTCTCCCGCGACGCCTCGGTGGCCGAGTCGTGGCTCATGGCTCAGGAGCCCTACCTGGCCAGCAGCGACTACGGGCAGACGGTGGATGCGGTGGAGAAGCTGCTGAAGCGGCATGAGGCTTTTGAGAAGTCCTCCGCCACTTGGGAGGAGCGCATTGCTGCCCTCAGGAAGCTGACAACGGTGAGAAAGGCTCGGAATGAGGCCTCTGCCTGCCCTGGCACAGTCTCCCCCACATCCCTTACTACCTTCACTCCTTGCCTGGCAGCTGGAGCTCCTGGGCGGGCGGTCTCTGCGTGAGGGGCTGGTAAGGGACGGGACGACGCGCTCCGAAGCTCCCGACTACTGCCTGGATCTGGATGGGGAGCTGGAGGCCGGGTAAGGGATGCCACCATCATTCCATGTGACCAGGGATACTGTTTCCACATCCCTCTTCTCAACCATTAAGGATGTTTTTTAGCATTAAGGGGCTTTTTAGCAAATTGCCTTTTCCAAGCAATAAATTGATGATGAAGAGGAGAGATGGAGGTCAAGCCTCTACAGGGCTTTCATCCCTCAGGGGGGACAGGAGAGCAGCAGCCAGCCCCATCCCTGTGGGATCATGTCTAGGATGGGGATGCTGACTGGCTGTCTCCCTGTGCAGGTCGGAGGAGGAGGAGGAAGAGGAGGAGAAGAAGGATGTGAGCACACAGGACACTTCGCTGCCCACTACAGATGGACCAGAGCCGGTCAGTTCTTGAGTTTAGCTTTTACCTTCCCCGATGACCAAAAAGGAGTCCCTGCATGCAAAAAGGTGTCCCTGCATGCAGAAAGTTGTCCCTGCATGTCCCACAACTCCTGGCACCCCCCGTGACCATGACAGATCCCTGCACAGACCACTGTGTTGACAGATCCCTGCATTCCCAACCCTCACCTTGTCCTTGCCTTGTGTTGAATAAATGTTGAATGACCCCAAAAAGGCCGGGTGGGCAGAGGGGTGCTGCAGGTCCCCTTTGCCCCAGCTCCTGGGGTGACATGGGGGGTGGCACCCATGGTGTATGCGTGTGTCTGGGATCCGTGCAGCAGCCAGAGTTGGAGTGTCTGCCCTGGGGCCACCGTGTCATCCCAAGGGACATCATTGCTGTGCAGGACATCAGCACCCCGTGGGGCATCATCACCCTGCGGGGTATTGTCACCCTGTGGGGCATCACTGGAACCGTGTGGGACATCAGCACCCTGCAGGGAATTTTCACCCTGTGGGTCATTATCACCCTGTGGAGCATCGTCACCCCAAGAGACACAGTCACCATATGGAGCGTTGTCACTTTATGGGGCACTGTCACCCTGTGGGGCATCATCACCCTTGGGATGTTGTCACTCTACAAGGCATCAGCACCCTGTGGGGCATCATTACACCCTGCAGCATTGTCACCCTGCAAGGCAGGCATCGTCGCCCACAGGGCGTTGTCACCATGTGCCAGCCCCTGTGCTCGCTGCCAGCTCTCTGCTCCTCCCACGTGCTCTGCCTGTGCAGGGACACGATGGCTCTCTGTGGCTCTGCTTGCTTGGGGACAGGAACCCCTTCTGCCTCTTCTGCCTGCCTGGGGACATGGGCATCTCCTGGCTCCTCAGGGACCAGGTCACTCTCCCCTGCCTGGGGACAGGATCCTTGAGTGCCTACACAGGAACAAGCTCATTTGTGCCTGATCAGGGATGTGGGGATCTTCTGGCTGCTCAGGGAGAGTGTACCCCTCTGCCTGCTTGGGGACATGGCCGTTTTCATCAGATTGGACAGTAGCCCTCTCTGCTTACTGCCAGCCTTCTCAGGGACATGGGCATCCTCTGGCTCCTTGGGGACAGGAACCCCTTTTGCCTCTTCTGTCTGCCTGGGGACATGGACATCTCCTGGCTCCTTGGGGCAAGATCATTTCTGCCAGCACAGGGACATGCACATCTTCTGGCTACTCAGGAACAGGATTCTCTCTGCCTGCTTGGGGACATGGCCACTTTCAGCTGCTTGGGGACAGGAGTGCTCTCTGCTTACTGTCAGCCTGCTCAGGAACACGGCCATCCTCTGGATCCCTGGGGACCAGATCACTTTCTTCTGCGTGGGGACAGGATCCTTGAGAACCTGCTTGGGGACAAGAACATTTCTGCTGGCTTGGGGACATGGGCATCTCCTTGGGGACAGGGTCCTGCTCTGCGTTCTGGGGGACAGGGGAATCTTCTGGCTCCTTGGGGGCAGGGTGGTCTGCCTGCTCAGGAACACAGACACTTTTCCCTGCTTGGGGACAGGAGCCCCCTCTACATGGGACATCTCCTGCTGCCCTGTGAACCAAGATCACATTCGCCTGCCTGGGGACAAGATCCTGAGTACACAGCTGGGGACAAGATCACTGCCTGCCTGGGGACATGGGCATCTCCTGGCTCCTTGGGGACAGGGGCCCTGGCCAAGCCCCTCCTGTGGCATCCAACTGGATGGGTGTCCCCTTCGTCAGGCACCACTGACGCCTTGAGATGATGGCACTGATGCCACGGTCCCCAGCCAGACCACCCACTGTCCCCATGTCCCCTGGGCTGGTGACAACACTCAGGTGGCTCCCAGGACTGCTTATCTAGCTTGGTTCAGCCTCATCATCCCAAATCTGAGGAGACACTGACACCAAGACTGGGGGCTGCCAGGGCTGGCCCATGTCCCAGCCGCTCACTGGGGTCCTCCCAGTAGCCACCAGTTTTTGTGTACTGGAGCTGGTGGCTTCACTGGCACTGTGCTGAGGGTCCCAGCTGATTGCTGGGGTCTTCCCAGTACCACCAGTTCCCACATACTGGAGCTGGTGGGGTCACTGGCACTGAGATCTGGGGGTCCTAGGGCTGGACCACATCCCAGCCGCTCACTGGGGTCCTCCCAGTAGCCACCAGTTCCTGCACACTGGAGCTGGACACGTGGAGACACACACACGCTGACACCACACTGAGTCTCAGGGCTGGACCATGTCCCAGATGCTCACTGGGGTGTTCCCAATAGCCATCAGTCCCCACACACTGGATCTGGTGGGGTCACTGGCACTGTGCGGAGGGTCCCACGGCTGGGCTCACTGCAGGATCCCAGACACTCAGTGGGGGATCACATCTGGGATGGGGATGCTGAGCTGTCCTCCTCACCAATTCCCACCTGTCGGAACTGGTGGGGTCATTGGCATCCAGCCACTCACTGGAGTCCTCCCAGTACACACCAGTTCCCACATTCCGGAGCTGGTGACGTCACTGGTACGGAGACCTGGGGGTGACCCACCCCCAGGCCACCAGGCTGAGGTCCATGACCCACTGGTGACAGCAATCCTTGTGCCCAGTGCCACCACGGGAGGGGACACCTTGCCGCGGGTCCATCGGTGGCAGTGGGTGGGTGACACTGCGGCATAACCGCGCTGTTGCCTCGCAACAGCTGGCACCGAGGACAGGTGACGAGGAGCCGGTGTCACCGACCCCACGGCCACCGCGGGAGGAGCCGGAGGAGCCGGCCACGCTGCCCGCCCGTGTCAGCAGCGTCCAACTGGAGGGCTACCTCGGCCGCAAGCACGACCTGGAGGCGGCCACCAAGCGTGCGTCCAACCGGTAGGCACGGCAGCGGTGGCGGCGAGCGCGGTGTCCCCGGCGGGGCCGTGTCCCTGGCAGGGCGGTGTCCCCAGGGTGACACGGTGCTGGTGCAGGTCGTGGAGCACGCGGTACTGCGTCCTGCGGGGCGGCCAGCTCGCCTTCTTCAAGGACGCCAAGAGCCGCGCGCTGGGGCTGCCGTGCCAGGGTGAGGAGCCCCTGGGGCTGTGGGACGCCCGCTGCGAGGTGCCCGCGGGCTACAAGAAGAAGAAACACGTCTTCAAGCTCAGGTGAGGCTGCGGCGCCTTGCGGGGTGGCACAGTGGGCGTGCGTGGCACTGGTGTCTGTGCTCTGTCCCTAGGCTCAGCAATGGCAGCGAGTGGCTGTTCCATGGCAAGGATGAGGTGAGGGGTGGCCTGGGGGGACACGGGGTGGCTAGTGGAGCGCAGGAGGCACAGGGTGGCTGGGGGATGTGGTGGTGGTCAGCAGTGTCCAAGGGGATGTGGGGTGGCCAGTGGTGGCCAGGGGACATGGGTGGTCAGAGAGGTCCAGAGGGACACAGGGGGGCTGGTTGTTCCCAGGGGGACAGCAGTGGCGTACAGGGGTATATGGGGTGGCTGTAGTTGTTCAGGGAACGTGGTGGTGGCCCCGGGGTACACAGGAATAGCCAGGGGATGTAGTCAGCAGTGTCCAGCAATGCTCAGAGGGGCAGGGAATGGCCAGAGGTACCATGAGGGTACAGTGAGAGGCTGGCAGTGCCCAAGGTGACATGGGTGCCTGCAGAAGACTTGGAGCAACTGGATCACCTGGGGGGCCCTGGGGTTGGCTGGGACTCTGCTGGGGGGCCAGGGATGCCCCCCTGACCACCCTCCGTGCCCACAGGAGGAGCTGCAGGCCTGGCTGCAGGGGCTGAGTGCGGCCATCACGGAGTGTCGGGGCAGCCGCGGGAAGGTGCAGAGCCTCCCCCTTCCCATACCCCCAGCCCCCCCTGAAGCCCCCCTGCCCCGCAAGGACAAGGAGAAACGCTTCAGCTTCTTCCCAAAAAAGAAATAACCCCCCTGGATGGCGGGGGAGGGGGGATGACACCCCACGTCACGCCAGCGGGGCCACGCGTGCGTAAGGAGACGCATGTGCGGTGCCTGTACGGGTGTACAGGTGCCACCAGGTCTAGAGGGGCACGTGG